>QEPC01009516.1:158001-170537 GCA_003113815.1 Sphenodon punctatus
CCCTTACCCTTTTCCTGGGTGCCTCCTCCGGGCCCGTTCCGGCTGCTGTCCCCGGGGCATTGCGACCTGCCTGCTGCTGTGGGTGTTGTCCCTGGGCCGCCTCCCTGGTCGGGTGCCCCCCTGTGCCCCCCTCCTCCGCCTGCGCCCCCTTCACCTCGATCGCTGCCCCTGCCTCCTCCTCCTCCGCCTCCTCCACCGCCTGTGTCGCTTTATCTCCCTCCGCTCTCTTCTGCCTTCCTCCTCCCCGCCATGCTTGCTTGCTGCTGATTTCGCTTTAAATCACCCTCCGGTGGTTGTGTTGTTGCTGGTTGCCCGGCAGCGACGCAGCGTGCCTTGTCCCTGGCTGGGGCTCGTTTCCTTTGGTTTCGCCCGGGGATTGGCATCCAGACGTTACTTTTCCTTGGTTACCGGTGGGGGTCCGTTTGACCACGCTTCCCGGGATATTCCCCCGGCTAGCCCAGGAAGCGTGGTTGAAATTGACCCCATGTGGGTATTGAGCGTGATGAACATCTGGCGCGCGCCGAACAGACATTCACGGCCCTTTGGCCCCACCGCGGGGTTGAGCGGGGTTGAGCGTGATCTCGTAACGTCTGAAAATACCCATAGATGAAGAGAGATGGAAACTGGAGCTGTAGGAGCTTATGCTTCTGGAGCCACCTGTGCTCATGAGATGACTTTACTGGAGTTTAACTCATTCCTTCCTTTCCACTCTTCTCAGCCTCAACTTTGTCCTTCTAGAAAGCTGTGGCGGAAGAAGACTTCAGTCTGGTTTCCAAGATGGAAGAGAATACATCCGTAGCAGCTTGTACCTTGCCCGCTCTTCCCTATTCCTTCCTGCATTAGGCAATACTTGTCCTTGGGAGACTGGGATATGTGGTTTTTAGAATTATAGAATTATTGGGTTGAAAGAGGCTTCGGAGGGGTTATTTAATCCAACTCCTTGCTTTGAGGTAGGATGACTGCTACCTACAGCATCCTAGACAGATGCTAGTGAAGGTAGATTTTGAAAACAGGATCAACAGATGGCTCTCATCAGTAATTACTCTGTAGAGGACATTGTGGCACCACAGATACCTCACATGGACAACTTTGGATAGAAGAAATCTCTCTCTCTCAGAGAGAGAGAGAGAGAAGGACTCTTTGGCTCCAGATGAGACCTGTAATCAATTCAGATTTCTAACATAAAATACCTATTTTATTCTCCACACTTCTCACACAGCTCTGATACATATCAGACAATCCTGAGATTTTATTTGTGTCCCATTCTAACCCAAATCACCGGTGTAGCAGGGAGGCGTCGCCCAGGGCCACACAGGGTGCTGGGGTATCACTCCAGGGAATTAGCTCTTCCCCTGCTATGCCATGTCAGTCACGAGCAATGGCTGAACCCCCTCTTTTCAGGCAGGGGGGTACCTTCTCCGGACACACCACGCACAGTCCCGCGGGTCTTATTCTACAATCCTTTATTGAACCCAACCAGTCCAGTGTACCTGGGGCGGCTAGCTCGTCCATCTCCACCCTACAGCACCAGGTCCATCTCTCCAGTCCCAGGAGCAACTCAATAACCAACCCCCCAAAGTCCATATAGTCAGGCCTTCAACCCCCAGTCCTGGCCAAGTCTTCCCCAGGTAAGAGGCTCCCTCCTGGGCATAGTCTCTCCCCTATACCTCGGTCCTGCTGGTTCTCCAGTCCCGCAGCACCTTGGACAGCGTAGACCATGAAGATTTTCAGGGAGATGTTACCTCTTTGGCTCCCTAGCAGAGATTGAGTTTCCCCCTCAGCCTTCCTTTCTTATATAGGCAGAGTGGGCATGGCCAGGCCTAAACTCCTCACAGACTTAAAGGGCCACTACCCTTCCCACTCTGTCCTAGGGGTTTCTCAGCCTGTTCACCCCACAGGCTCTACCCCAGCTATGGGGTTGGCTCTTCCACCACCTAGATGGGTTCAGCGCTCTGGCTGACCCCCGCAAGCCCCCATCTTAAAAGGATAGAAGCCCCCCTGGATTGCTCCCTGCTACAACCAGAATGGTTCTTTTTTTCTTTGCCATTCTCCCCTTTGTCAACTGTGTTCTCTGACAGTCCATTGCTTGATATCCCACTTTTTGTGGATTTTCCGACAACTCAGTGCTACACAATACCCCATTGTCAACGCATCCCAATGAGACAGGACACCAATCTTGGGGTTAAAATGGCCGCGATCTTTATTATTAATTATGGCAGATCTTAATTAGAATAGGTGGGGGAAATCGCCTACTGCCCTCCTAGGTCTAAGTTGACAAGTGGGGGCATCCAATTAAATCAATTATCCTGCACTGTGAGGATTTCCTCAAAATTTCCTTCCTGGTCCCATTGACCGGTGATTAACCCACAGTGCATTGGGGAGGGAGGGTGAGTGCTGCTCAGTTCAGCTCCAGCACCCGACTCAGGCTGGAGCCCTTCAACTCATGCTCCATCCCCCTTGCGAAAGGAGGGGGGGGGGTGTATCACAGCCTACACGGCACCTATGCACCCATGGCCTTGGTTGCCCCAGCAAAAAAGGCTAGGTTTCGTTTCTCCTCCTTGCTCCCTTTTCCCCACCACCTGCTCCGCCTGTGTGGGAGGGAATCCTCTCCCTGTCCTGTCTCCCTTTTCGATGGGAAGCGCAACAAGGGGCCTGTCGCTCCCGACCCTGCAAGGGAGGGGGGGAGGGGCAAAGACAATTTTCTGTTTGCTGGTCCCTTTTTATTTTTTTTTGTAAAGCATTGATTGGTTAACCCACATCTCATGATGTACCAAAGTGCCAAACAACCAAAATGACAAATAATAAATCTAAGTATAAATAAATGCAAAATGCCAAAGTAAAAAATTCATTAAGTTTGCAGAACTGACAAACTGAAATTCAGGTATTTGTTCCAATGAGCAAATACCCAAATTCAATCCATGAATACAAACTGGCAAATTTACTTCACCTTTATGATGTAAAGTGTAAACTCCCACCATCGCATCACTAATGATGATCAGAATTAAGTTGTAAAAAGCATATTAGTTGTCTGCATTCCTGTCTAACCCTCACCTATGCAGGATTCTCCTCTGCAAGGTAGATCACTTTACGAATTGTCTCTTGACTCGAAGGATGGGACTTTTACCAATTCTGTTAAGAAACTGTTCCATTGTTTAAGAGCGTGAAGCCGTTTAAAGTGACTCATTCCAGCTAAGTATAAAATATTTCACTAAAAAACCTTGAACCTGCCTTGTTACTAATAGCTCCATTGACTGAGACCAAAAGGATTTTTTAAAACAACATTGAAATAATGTTTTACTATTATTGTGTATTGTACTATTATTTACTATCAGTGTTTGCTTCTTGGCATTTTTTGCAGCTTGGGATAATGGATGTTTTTCAGGTCTCAGCCCTAGTGCTGGGGTTGCAAACAGGGGAATGTTTAAATGAAAACTAAACATTTGTATCCATTGGTATTTAAAAAAAGGTGAACACAAAAAAAGAATCACGTCAACTTAAGTTGGGTCTCTGTCATGCTAAGAATAGAGAGGAGAGAATCCAAACCATTCCTACTACCCAACTGCCCCATGCATCCCTTTCCTAAAACACGATAAGTGATCATTCCTCTCTACCGGGCACCTGGAATACAGTGTCCAGTTTGGGCTTCTCACTTTAAGAAGGACATTGACAATGAGGGTAGGTACAAGGATAGAGGGAGGAGATCTGTGAAAGAAACACCTGGTTTAGAAGAGGCTCCACAAGGTTTGGTCTGAGGGTTTATTGCTGTTCTCAAGGTGGCAGGGTGAGAAGGTAGGTCTGGCTGGTTCAACAGAAGTCCTTGTTGTTTGGTGTAGTTCCCTGGGTGTGGCCGGGGAGGTGTTGGCAGAGGGGAAGATGTTCTTAGAAGGCAATCATGAACTGCAGGTAGATGTTCATGTTGTCTTCATCCAGCACCATCGCTAAGACCTCTGGCTCTATGTCACGCATAAAAAAAAGAGCACGACACTGGCTGTGTTTAGGGAGATGGCCAGGTCCAGCAGGATGTCCTTTATCGCTGCATTTGTCAGCTTTTGCGAGCCCTCTCCCTGTGCCATGTCCATCACATTCATGCCTTCCCCCGTTGATGAGGCCACAAAGGTCTCTTCCATCTGGCCCCAGCCTGAAACACAGGAACACATGTAAACTCTTCTCTCCACCTCTTTTACATCTCCCATCCATCCTGTCTATTCTCTCACTCCACTTGGCTCCCTTCCCAACACCTGCCTCTCAGTTAGGACTGCCACTTCCCACGGGTTGACCCCGAGGCTCCCCTTTCAGGCCTATGGCAGTCTAAGGGTCAAACTGTGAGAGTTGGCAACACTACTTTCAGTCCATCTTTCTGACCTTTCTCCATTCCCTCTTTTTTTCCTTCTCTAGTCCCTCACTCTTTCATAATAAATCCCCATTTCTTCCAATCCAAACCATTCCTACTACCCAACTGGCCCTTACAGTCCTTTCCTAAAACACAGGAAGTGATCATTCCTCTCTACTGGGCACTGGTTAGGTCTCACCTGGAATATGTCCAGTTTGATCTTCTTACTTTAAGAAGAACATTGATAAACTGGAGAGGGTTGAGAGGATAAAGAAAGAGTTTGGAAAGAGAGAGTTATGATGAGAGGTTGAAGGAACTGGTGCTGCTTAGCCCAGGGGTGAGGAAACCTTTCCCTCCCCAGGGACCATTTTGAAGCTTTGAGGGCCACAAATAGAAGTTGTGGGCAGGGATGCTTTAGGAGCGCACTTAGGAAGAGAAGGATCCAGATCATGGATCTTTGCCATGGATCTATCCTCTATCCTTCTGTGCATGCCCTTATATCTGCTCTCTTACCCTGAGCTCAGCTTCCATTGTTTGGGGGTAGGAACTGGATCTAGGGGCCGGGTCTAGATCCAGGACCTAGAAAAGGGCCAAATAAAAACTAACCAAGGGCTGCATTTAAACCCCAGCCTTGTGGTTCCCCACGCCTGGTTTAGCCTAAAGACTGTAGGGGGATATGATAACAATTTTCCAAGGATAGTTAGGTAGTAAGACAGATTCCCAAAAGAAGCTGTGGAACAAAAACCTGCATAGGAATAAGTTTGGAATACCACTACCTGCCCACTCTGCTGCAACAATCGTTCCACGTGTTGCAAAATTATATCTTTAATTTGTTGCCCAGTTGATTGAAACACACAGTCTTTGTAACTGAGCCACAACAGCAACTTCTGTGTGGCCGCATGGAATCAACAAATAGTAATGAGAAAGGGGAAGCAAGGGTGAGGGAACTTAAGTAAAAGGAGATTGGGAAAGGAGAAGAGGGGCATGACAATGAGTAAAAACAGACATGCACGTAACTCTGCTTTAACATCGCTTTAACATTTCTTATACAAGTTGCACTGGGACCCTATGCAGCCCTGCAACATGCATAAGAAATGATAAAGTGGTGCTAAAGTGGAGTTAAGGTGCATGTCTATTTTTTCCCCATGTCTAAGCTCCACAAGCACAATAAACTCAGGTGAGTTAAAAAAAAATGAGACTCTCAGCTTCTTCCCCAGTCATAGTACATTAGTAAGTCATTTTGATTATCCTTTCACTCATACTAGCCCCTCTGTATAATGAGCAAAAGGTTTAGCTCCCAAGAGATCTGTCACAAGAAGGGTGAGATGTATTTAAAAATGATAGATTCAATTAGATGGATGTTGCAGCTCTCAGTTCCACCAGGCTCCATGAGTTTAGCTTTCTGAAATATCTTTCCGGGCTCTGTTATGCTGGGACTTTCCTGACTCTGTGTGTGACGGCCCAGGGGATAAATGGTATCTCCCCAGGGAATAAACAAACAGTATCTCCCCAGTCCCATCCACATGTAGCCCCAAATGTGGTGTTCCTCTGTAGGATTTAGTACAGTGATACCCCAAATTTTTGCCCAGGTGACTCTATCCTGAGACTTAAATATAATGCTGCAACCCCAGACAGTGGCAAAGGCATGCAAAATATTGACTCCCAATTGTGACCATGAGTCCATGTTCAGAAGACATGCCCTCATTTGGGGCCACAGAATGGGAACCTCTGGATTATTAAATGCAGATGTGTGAAACACTAGCTTACACAACCCTCACATGCTCAAACAAAGTCAAATGGCATTGCACAATCTTTCATGCTGTCTCTCACGTATTGCTCACAACCATTTTGCCACTGCTTCAGGGATCACAGGGGGCCAGAAATAACCAACAGGGGTCTGTGTTCGCTGTGTTTTCCCTATTGGCAGTGAAAATGGGCCCTTGCTAACTAGGGGGACTGTCTACACTCCAAACTCAGGTGGATGTGTCCCCCTCCTCGCTCTCTGTTTTAAAGCCCATAGTACCAAGTTGCTTCTGCTTTCTTTATCTTCTCCCTGAATTTCGCTCCCTTGTCACCTCTCTCCATAGATTGTCCTGTCTTTCCTCTCCTCCCCTCTTCACTCTGATTTCCCCATATCATCTCGTCTTCTTGCTCTCCCCTCCCATATTGGATTGACAGAGTTATTTCTCTCACCTGCTGAGATCCTCCTCCATCCCTCTTGCCTCTTCTCTGTGGCTTGGCTGTTTGATGTTAGGAAGCCATCAGAGAAAACAAGGAAGTATGTGGCCAGGAGTGTGGCCAACAGATAGATGGAATGCCCCAGGGAAACCATTGGGACTTGGATCACCCCTCCTCCACCTCTCCTGTCCAACAGGAGATGCCCCTCCTCATTGCTCCCTCAAGGTAATGAAGGACTCACTCAGGTCCCTCCTACTTGTAGTCTGACTTCTTCTCAGGGTGAGGCACTGGGGCATGACATCACCTGATCTCTGTGACCTACTGTGAGGTCACACACTGCTCTGCATCTCACAAAGCCTGGGCAGGAAGGGAAGAGGATATGTTAGGCTGGAGCATGGCTCATAGCTAACAAGAGCATAAAGCAGAGTACAGCACACTAGGCAACTTTAGGAATATTATTTTAATTTTTGAAAACATCATTCATACAGCATTTCAGTGTTCAAAGTGCATTATAATTCCTATCTAGTTCACCCTCACAACAACCCTGAGAGTGAGTAAAAGCCAGTAACTAAAGGCAACTAAAAGCATTCATGGCTATGATGGAATTTGAACCCTGCTCTGCTGTTAAGTCTACTGTTTACTGGGAATAACTATGGAAACAAAGTGGAAAGGCCAACAGACTGTGAGACCAAACTGTTGACTAGAAGAATCACATCTCTTTCTGTTCATTTATGTACCTCACTGTTGTTACAAGGGACACCACAGATCACCTTTATATTTCTAATGTTTTAAATTACTTGAGAAGGTTCCTTAGAAGACCTTCGACAAAAAAGAGTTCCCATCAAAGGGCCTGAATGAGAACAGAAAAATATTGTTCTCTGCATTTTCTAGTGTATTTATATTCCCCCCCCCCCCCCGGTAGAGCTGGGTTACAGGCACTAAGTTGTCTCCCTCTAGTAGTGGTTATAGGTCACACAGAGACCAATGAGCCTACTACTGACCCAAGGTAGAAGATTAATGAAGCTTTTACATGAACATAACCCCAGGGCAAATGCTTCTAGGGGGCAAACTAGAAGCAACAGAGGAAATTACCCAAAGAATCGACATAGGTATTTACCCCAGGAAGCACCCCAAACCACCCTGCGCTGTTAGGGCTGAAACCAATCTGCTATTTCATAGGGTGAAAATAGAAGTAACCGTTTCTACCACCGCCACATACTTACCTGGGTGGTGATGGGAGCCATCACTCACATTTTGGGGACTTGTTTCTTTTAAGTTTTCCGGTTCTTTTGGTATTTCAGAATCTCATTCTTCAGTATTTCATTTGCTTTTGAAGAGTTATCTGGTGGGTATTTTGAATGTAGTTGGTCCACAATGAAGTAATCAAATTCACACAGACAAATTGAAAATGGAGTTGAAACAGGTTGTGGGTTTATTATTCACAGGAAGTGTTGTTCACATTTGAGTAGCCCTTCAAATACCCAAATAATGTCCATGACAAACAGGTGTGCACATATCTGGGTTTGGGGCTATTCCATTTTGGTTTTCTGGGGTTTTGGTTTGATTTTTCACGTTTTTAGTCATGTTGCTATTTTGGTTATGTTGTTTTTGACAATTGTGTATATGCAATTGAGCTAATATTGCTGAAATGACACAACTGAGATTTCAAAATAACTGAATAAACCCAAACTAAAAAATAACAAAAAGTGAAATAACTAAAATGGATACCCCAGTCAATAAATGGATACCAGTTATTACCTGAACCACCATTTTACAATGACCATTTTATATTCAACTGCCAGCAGAGGCAACAGGTTTACTCATGGGGGGTGGGGGGGTGTAATAATTTCAGCTCTGATTAAAATTATCCATCAAATAATACCACCGAAGCAGGCAAAGTCCGGAATACAGAAACAGTAAATACTGACGTAATTGAAATATTGAACACAAAAATACTGAAACAAAGGTTCAAAGAGCCAGGTACACTGCTGCTGGTGGTAATAATAAAACAAACAAACAAACAATAATAATATAATAAATAAATAAATGTATTAATTAATAATTGCCAAAACAAACAAAATGTAAAGTGAATTTCACTTTGGATCTGTTTGGTTAAAGACAGTGGGTTTGAAAAATGGCCAGTAGATGGTGCTCCAGCATAAGTGTGGAGGCAGGGCTCATTCAGCTGCAGTTTAAAGAGACATCTGGTCTGAAAAGGCACCGGCGCACTGACAGGTGCGCTTTACCGACCTACCATTGCTCTAACCAGTGTCAAAGGATGATGATCTCCCTTTAACAGCCTACTTTACCAGCTCAGTGTAACTCTGCAGAGGTACATACATTGTTTAATTTGCTACATTTATCCTGGAGGGGCAGTCTCCACCAGCTAGCAAGAGAGACAGATTCTGCACACAGGGTCTGGCAAAACTTCTAATAAATACCCATCTCCCTCAAGTGCTATCTTAAAATTTCTTTTTAAGTGCCCACAAAATGCCACATCTCTATTCTCCAGAGCTCCATCTCTTCAAGAAGTAAGCGACATGCCTTTGGAGACAGACAGAACTTCTATGATTATTTTCACATTTGTGATTGATATAATCCCACCCATGCAGCTGAGATTATTCCTGCCCCAAACCATGGAATTTTACACAGATAGCTTCACATTATCATCATTGTTCCTCTGCCCCCTGGTGTCAGGACTGACACTGCATTCACACCTGATGCCTGGCGTTTTTTAAATGATGTGCATGCAAAGACACAGCAGCAGGGAGTCACCCGATGCCGGCAGCAGCGCGAGTGCAAATGGAGTGCTGCCGCATCGAACGGGATTCTTGTGTTTGCGCCCTGTCATGCGCGAGGCTAGTCACGGCAGTTCCCTGTTCACACGGATGCTACTGCCAGCATCGGGTACCTCCCCATTGCTGTGTCTTTGCCTGTGAGTCATTTTAACAGTGCCAGGCATCAGGTGTGAATGTGGCTTGAGGCACGGGCAGTCTTGCCCAATGGTTGGAACAGGACTGGAGCCAGAGTCCAGTCATGGCAGGATTAGGACTAGTGTTGAGACAACCAGCCAGAGCAGGAATTCTAAGAAGCAAAGTCACTATGCAGGCCAGTGGTTCAAAACCAGGAGTCAGCCCATATGAGCAATTGTGCTGGGCGAGCAATCCAAACAGACTGTCAGTAAGTATCCACACAATGGGTGTTTTCAAAGGAGCTGCTATCCCGCATGGCTATGGATCTCACAACCTGTTTGAAGGTGGAGCGGCCAGATGTGCACTCCTGTGAGCCACAGAGCACCAACTCATGGCCACACGTGGGGCACTGCTGGGAAATCCGGAGTACTCCATGCAGGGCAGGCCAAACGGATGCGTGGCAATGGGCAGCCACTCCTGTCTGTATGAATGGCGGCAGACAGGTCCGCTGCTCACAGGCACTGTGGGCAGGGGAAGCAGCCTTTGCAAGTACCAAGAACTAGCCGGAAGCGCTGGGGAGCCCAGGTTCACCAATGCTCATGCCTGGGACATGTCACTTGCAAAGGCCAGCCCGGCATGCTTCCCCTTCTCCCATGGTCTGTGACAGGAGATGTGCGTGGCAGCTGCCTCTGTGGTCACAACAGGCATGCTGGGAGCCACCCCTAAGAATTGCCCCCCACACTCCACCTTGCGTGAGTGCTTCACAGCAGAGCCACGCTGCATCCATGGACACACCCACCCAGAGCCGGCCCAAGGGTTTCAGGGGCCATGTGCCAAGCCTTCCTTGCTGCGGGGCCCCACAGGCCGGCCGGCACTCGCTAGAATTGTGGGGTGGGGGGATTTTCAAGGGATGGGTGGCTGGTTACTTACCTGCAACTTGACTGTGTCAGCTCAGTTCCGCAGCGTATAACTGGCCAGGGATTCCCAGGGAGTTTACGCCCCCCCCCCCACCCATGAGCACTGACTTGGAGACTCCCGGTGGGGAAAAAAACAAAAACCGGTGGCGTCTGTCAGTCTCTAGCCTGCGGTGGTGCGGGGCCCCTCCCCACCGCGGGGCCTTGTGCCTGGGCACTGGTGGCACATGCCTCGGGCCGGCCCTGCACCCACCCACACCCCATTGCCTTGCTCATTTTAAAACACCCACAGGGTCTAACAGCCAGAAGGTCATTCCAGGCGGGAGTGGGAATGGGGGCTGAGCAAGAGAGCAAAATGTAATACAGCCTGGTGTGCTGGGAGGCTGGAGGAGTGCAGCGGTAAGCAAGGGCATAGCCATAAGGTGCAGACAGTGTAGTTGCACTGGAGGCCACAAGCCTGTAGGCCCATGTTCCCTGTCCCTGGTGCAGCTGCACCTCAAGCCACTCAGGCTGTTTTTAGATAAGAGCTAAGTGCTCGCGCCTAAAAATTACGCACCTGTGAAAAAGAGCGCGGGCGGAGATTAGACATGCAGGGATGCGCCTTATAGTGCTCGCAAAGGTGCCGATTAAAGACCTCAATCAGGTGGGATTAGTGCCTATGAGCAGTGATCATTGAGGTCTTTAAATGGTGTCTTTAAAGAAATGGACGAACGCTATAAGGTGCGTCCCCGCACGTCTAAACCTCAACTGCACTCTTTTTCACAGGCGTGTGATTTGTAGGCACGAGTTTGCAGCACTTGTCTAAAAACAGCCTGAGAAGGAGGACAGGGGATGCCCTTCCATCTTCTGCATCGGGGCCCATTCCAATCTAGCTACATACCTGGTGGAAAAGGTACCACGGGGTCAAGATTGGGGATCGGGCATGGCTGGTAGGGATCTGTATTAAACTTCCACTGATTACACAAAGTTCTGGATACTGCTACACATTGCTGAGTCAGGCTGCAGAAGCAGCAGGTAGGCTAAGCTAGGAAATTCAGATGGAAGAGGTAACTCAGGAGAAGAGGGAGGTGAGGAGGGTTCACCAGGTATTCCGAGCTGAGGAATGTTTTCATTACAAATAAGTCTGACCTAGTTCATCAAACTAATAAATCACAACGCAGAAATATTGTGAAATGAGGCAATATGCCCAGTGGAGGGGGCTGGGACACTACTACAGCTCCCAGAAGCTAATGTGGTGTAATCTAGTGTTTCACCACATTAATGAAAACTTCATGGCAGGGTGTAGCTTGGTTTCAATGGAATGGGGAAGCTGCAATGGTCGCTGGTGCAGGAGATCCAGTCACACCAGAGAGCATATATCCCTCATCGTCAGCCCCAGAGCAGCTGCACCACCTGTCCCGATTACAGCTGTGGCAGGGGTGTAGCTATTATAGGTGCAGCAGGTGGAGCTGCACCTGGGTCAAAAGCCGGGGGGGGGGGCACAACAAATGTGGAATCCATGTGCATCTCCTGTGGGGTTGGGGACAGGATGCGGGGGGCTCATTCCAGTCTAGCTATATCCCTGAGCTACACCCTGATTCAGGGATGCAGAGAAATTGTCAGGGCCTGTCTTAAACCCTGCTATGCCTTGTTATTCACCTTCATGGATTCATCTGGCTGTCTCTGATTTTCAAATCTGGAGAACACTCTTGTAGATCTTCATGCTTTTAACTAGAGAGAAATAGCTAACAATGCTGACACTGAAAGCACCACCATTAAGGCTGAATTTATTTCACTGTTGTGGGGGATTTTACAACTTCTGCAGCATTTACCCAAAGCTGTGCAATATGTGAGGATTCCTGTAAGAATCTCCATTGCTGAAAGAATTGCATAAAGCAACATTTATTTTGTAGCACTTCAAGAAGCACAGCAAATGTTTGCTTTATTGATTGCACTTCCTGACACTCATATGTCACCTGCTTTGTTATGCTTCCCATAAAACAGGGGTGGGGAACCTTTTTCCCAGGGACTACTTTGATACTTAGTACAAGCTCCAAGGGCCAGACAGAAGTTGGGGGTGGAGAACTTTATTTATTTATTTTACCCTTATCCTTGCCACATGGACCTGCCTGCTGTCATTCTCATCGTAACCAAGCCAAGTACGTGCACTTGAGACCTCGCATCTTCATGAATGTTAGACCCCTTGTCTCTCCCTCTGTTCCC
>QEPC01009516.1:172467-200033 GCA_003113815.1 Sphenodon punctatus
TGGATCCGAGCGATCTTGTCTGCAAAGTAGATGGCAAACTCCTGACAGCGGGCCTGGGACAAGTCCCCATCCAGGTGGAGGGAGGCCAGACTGACCAGCCCCTGCACCACCTGGAACAGCTCCGCTGGACGCGACTTTGCGGACGCTATGAGGGCGGCAAAGAATTCTTTCTTTGCCGTCCTCACAGCCTCAACATAGGACCGCAAATGGGCCCTATGGAGAATTCAGTCAGATTCAGCACAAGTCCAATGCCAGTGTCGCTCAGTCACCTACCTGTATGAATGCCTGCTTCATACACCGCAGCCCCTCAGTGAACCAAGGGGCTCTGTGGTGATGAGACAGAGGTAGGAGATGTCTCGGAGCCACCCTGTCAATGGCCTCCCCAAGCAAGGTGTTCCAGGCCCAGACGAGTTCATCAACAGAGCAGCCGTCGGGGTCTAAGGTTGTATCCCCCAGGGCCTCCTGGAACCGTTGAGGCTCCATCAGCCTCCGGGGGCGGACCATCCTAACTGGTCCATTCCCCTTATGGGGTTGGTGTGCTAAGAGACTGGCCTGTAGGAGGTAATGATCCATCCATGACAAGGGCATGACCCTCACACACCCCACTTAAAGAATGTGCTTAGGTTGGGGGTCATGGATCTATCTCCTACCCTTGTGTGCATGCCCTCATCTCTGCTCTCTTGCCCTCAGCTACTGATGGGAGGCTGCACCAGGGTCCATTCTATGGGACACAGGCAGTTAGATCTGCAGAGAAAGAGCCATTGGTAAGTGGGGGATGGGGTGTTGATGAGTGAGGGTGGGACTTAGCAATCAGAGAGAGACAGTGGGGATGCACTCTGGGGAAGTTTCCAAGGGACAGGGAAACTGACCTAATGGATGGTAGGACCTGGATGTAGAGGGTTCCCCACCCCTGCCATAAACAACTGAACACAACTGATGTGGCTGCTATTTTGGGGGTGGCAGTGAGGTATTGGAGGTGCCTCACCCAAAATGGTGGCTATGTCAGAGGTTACAGCCGTAACTTGGGTTAAGGCTGGGCAGGATGTCTTCGAGCTGGGCTCGCTGAACTGCCCTGCGCTCTTCTCCCATCTGGAACCACCCCAAGCCTCTTACCAGAGCAAAGGGTTCAGCAAGGCAGCAAGCAGTGTACGCAATGAGATCTATATCCTAGAGGGCCCTTCTCAGGGCACAGGGGAAAGAGGGAAACTTGCATCTAACGGGGACCAAAGAGCAAAGCTTGCAGCTGCACTCCAGAGGCAGCACTTTGGAAAATCTGCTTTTTAACACAGGGCCTGCATGTGACAGGCCTTTCACCAGACTCGTTGATCTGGCTTCATGCTGCGGAGTGTCCTCCTGATGTTCCTCCCAATCCATCCATCCATCGCCTCCCATTCTTCTGAAGAGGTTAATCGCCCCCCTATGCTCTTTAAAATGAATGGAAATCAGTACCAAGGAGATAAGAGTGGGTGGTGTAGATGGATGGGCTGTCCTGGTGCTGGGCATACAACCCACTTCACTCCGGTGGGCCCATCTGTCTAAATGTGTCCCACCAGATGTGCAGGCAGAGCAGAGCAATGATGCTGCTGGAGCTCTGGAACATCCCAGAGCACTACCAGCACAGTGGGCGGGCCAAACCTGGGGCAACAACCTGAAGCAGAACAGCTGTCTATGTGATGCACAGGTTCACGCTGCTGCTCTCTGTCCAGTTGGCCGTTGCCCCAGGCAATACCACAGCTTTGCAGCCAGGCACCAACCTTTAGCATCAGGCAATCGCTCGCAACTCTATGATTGGGGAGGGGGGGGGCACTGCGCCAAAAGACTACAGAACCCGCTGAGTCCGTCTGAAGTCCGGACCGAGGCGGGACTAGGAGTGGGTGTGGGTGTATCTGCAGCCCTGCACCCCTCTGAAAAAAACCAGTGTGAAAGGGGGGGGAGGCAAATGTGACAGATTGGGAGTGGGAATTAATAAGAATGGGACAGGAAGAGAATGAGGGGAAAGAGAGTGGTTTTGAGTGACAGGGGTGGCTTTGCCCTGATTCTGCCTTTTGCAGTGAAAATAGCTGAAGCTGAACTCTTTGCACTGCTGGTTCTTTGCCCTGTGCTAATTGCTCTTTGTACTGAGTCCCTTCATCCTTCCACGCCCCTGTCCATATGCTCCCAGAGCACAAAGCAGATTATATACCACTCCCCATTCCCATTTCTGAATTGGGTCAGTTTCCCTGTCCCTTAGAAACCTCATTCTAATCTACAGTACATCCCCCCTGTCTGCTCTGATTGCTAAGACTGACTCTCACTCATCAACACCCCTTGCTCTGCAGATCTAAGAGTCTGTGTCCCATAGAATGGACCATGGTGCAGTCTCCCACAAGGAGAAGCATGGAGCTAGTCCCTCACTAGATCCTTCCATGGGGAGGGGAGAGAAAAGGTCTGAAGTGAATTTCTGGGTGAAGCCTCCTGGAAGAGAGGAAGAACCAGTACTTACTGCAGTTAAGTAAGGGAAAGCATGGCTGGATACTGATTAGCCTGTATCTTCAGGGTGTTTCCACATGTTTCACATGCCCCTGGCAAGAGCAGAGACAGCACACTTTCAGCTTCCATAGTGGAAGTTCAGATGTGTGGGAGCATCCACAGACAGGGTTATCACTTTCAGGGGGGAAATGACCAGAAAGTGGTGGGGTCGCACTGTAAAGGGGAGGGGCAAGGGGGATTCTTCCACCCCTTTCCAACATGGCCATGCTCACTTCGGAATGTCATGGCTTCACAACACTTCACAGGGGGTGTGGCCACATCAGAAACCGACAGAAGAGTCTTCCCACCCAGCCTCCTTTCCAGCATGGCACCAGTACCCCCTGATAACCTGAGGAAACCCAGGTTTCACCTGGAACCCAGACACAGGGCTTCAAATCCCAGAGAGGTAGGATTGGGAACCCTACAAAAAGAAATTCTGCTAGCGGCAGCTCTGGGTTCTTCCCCTGCTATTATCAGTCCACTGGCAGTGCCCCCAGGTGGAAAGAGATAGAGGATGCTGGTGACAGACTGGGACAGCCCCTCCACCAGCAACACTTCAGGGCATCGGGAAGGGGGACTGACCTGCTTCACACAAAACAGCTTGTGTGTAGCCTGACCTGCTGCACTTGAAGCACTATGGGGGAAAGTGGGTGCTGTTCTGCTGCCCACACATCAACAGTTCAGTGGAGACCAGGACAGAACCTCCCACACGGTCTCCCACAGTGGGTGGTCCACATATAGGCCCTTTTTACACAGACACACCAACACTGATAAAATGAGTGTTACATTTTATTATACATGTTACAGGACACCTATAGAGCACACCTGCAGCCCTGCAATATGTATAATAAAATGTAACACTCATTTTTATCAGTGTTGGAGTGTCTGTGTGAAAAGGGCCATAGAGAGGGTACATGTGGACCCAGGAATGCTGCTCTAGATTTTTTTCTGGATTGTATTGTATTGTGAATGGCATGTAGCCAATCCCATGTTTGTGTACACAAACATGTTGTGCACACAAATGCAGGAATATGCCTGGGTGCTGTAATGCATAGCTAAACCACTTCTCTTATTTCAGACAAACACAGCTTCATAGCATTCCACCAAACAGACAAAAGAGTTCAATAGAACCCCATACACAATAGAGCTCCACAGAACCTCAAGAAGAGACACCTAAGTTCCATAGAACCTCACAGAACCAACACAAGCACTCCGTAGAATCTCAAAGAGCAGACACCAGAGCTCCACAATGTTCCTTATAGCAGACATTTTTGATGTGGCATCCCTCAGGCAACACTTTTTCTTTCAAGCAGAGTTATCTGATATCCAATTTTACCCAGGCATGTCCATCACCCCCTCCCCCCTTTGACTACAAAAATGAGAGAAAGAGAATTCTAGTCACCTACTCACTAGCTTTGGCAATGTTTCCCACACAATTGTGCTTCCTACACAGGCTACCCCTTCCATCCAGTGCTACAAGGTAAAGATCTATAAAAAGACCATATTTTTAGTTTTTGCAATTAGGCAAAGAGAAAGATGACACAAGGAAAGAATAGAACCCAGGAGGATGCTGACACAGGAGACCCAAAGACTGCAGCCAGACAGTGCTACTTCTGCTACAGCATCCTAACAAACGGGTAATATGCAGCATCCTCCTGTAGAGACTGGCTGTGAATGCGTACCACTGAATTCATTTTAAAAGTGTTTTTATTTAAAGAGCTGTTTGCCTGGTTTTTTTTCCAACCCAGCCTCAAACGTAGAGCTCTTTTAAACTTGCCTTCAACCACGTATAGACCCAAATACAGGTCATTGGGAACAAATGGTCCCTGAGAAGCTGGAGCTACCTTATCAGAACAGGCTCTGGAAGTAGCAGGGGACCAGGGTCGGCCTTAGAAATTATGGGGCCCAGGGTGAAGACAAAAAAGTGTGTGTGGGGAACATAGCCCCGCCCACTTCCCAACTGGCTGTCTGGTTCTTGTTGACAAACACAGAGAATTGTCATGCAAGTTATTTTTAACCCATCAGTACAACGTGCAACAAAGAATATTTAAATATGTTTTGACCCCACATGGATGAAAGGCAGCACAGCACACAGATATGGGTTAAAAGGGCAAAACTCTTTATTTAAAACACAACAGTCTGGAATGGGTGAGCGAACCTCCTAGTTCAAAGAACTCTTTGGTTCAATGCACTAGGTTACAAACTGCCAAATTCTCAAACAGGGGGATTACCCAAAATAACTGCCCTTGGATCCATCTCATTTTTGAGCTCTGGACCACCACCTCGAGGCCTACCATTCCTAGGGGACCCCTTTAATACAGTCCTGAGGAAGGGGAGGTGGTTCTGGGCCCATGCGGGACCATACAAGGTAGTGCTACTTCCATCCTGCCCCCCAAGAGAAGTCATGCCATAGGCCTCCCATGCACTCAACATCGGACTCCATTCCCTTATCTCATAAGAAGATGGCTCAGCTCCTCTTCTATATCTTGATCTGACCACCTCCTTTATGTCATTTGCACTAGACCACCTCTAGATTTGCAACAAATATTTCTATTATTTATATAGCTTTTTCAGTGTTCAAGTGCTTTTCTAGTCTTATCTAGTTCACCCTCACAGTAAACCTGTGTTATTATTCCCATTTTACAGATGGAGAAACTGAGAAAAATTATCTTAGCCTAGCTATACATGCACAGTGCAGTACATAGCTTGAGCCCCCCCAAACTTTTCCCCACTGCCTCTTCTCCCCCCCCTGCCTATAGACAGATGAGCCAGCCCAGAGGTGAATCGGGCAGAGCTGGGGCTGCCCTCTCTCTAAAAGTATCCACTGTCTTGTATGTTTCAAAAACCATTTTACACAAAATGCCCTCACCCTATGGAGTAAAGATGGTATGGACTGCACGCCCTGTCAGTTTCTCCTCAATGGCAGAGTTATTTGCAAATGAGCCATTAGTTCCTCTGTGCATCAATTCCTTTATTAAAAACACCTTTATTAAAAAGGTTCATGACATGGCACAATAGCGTCAAGACAGTCATCTTCTCATCGTTCATCTAGTGCTTTGATAGCCCTTGGAAAGCAGCATATATATTGGGGGTGGCACTGGGGAACCTCAGGGGCCAAATGTGGTCAATGGGCTAGCTTTTACGTAGTCCGTTCCCAGTTCCTGGATCTAGTTCTTCCCCCAAGCACTGAAACACTAAGCTCTTGGAGTAAGGAGCAGTGATAAGGGTGTGCACATGAGGATATTCAGAATCCAGAAACTGCAGCACACAGAGCACCCATTCCCAGACTCCCATGCATGCCCTGTCCTTCCACAGAACCCAAGAGGTGGCAGAGCAATAAGGGCACTGGGGCAGATCCATGATCTGGACCCTCCTCTTCCTGCACACATTCAGGGTCCTCCCTCTACCTCAAACCTTCTGCTCCAGTCCCCCCACCCCATCCCAACCTGCCAGATGCAAGGCCCGGGGCATAGGCTTCGAGAGGCCCAGGTAGACGGCGGAATAGTCCTTCCCACACACCACAGTGCAAGGGGAGGCTAGATAGCTGGGGTGGAAGTTTGTTGGGGAAGTGAAGGAGTGCAAGGAAATGTGGAGGTCAGGGAGGGACTCAGATTGCTGGTACAGTGGTGAGGGGGGAAGATTGCTGGGCCAGCAGTTGATACAGGGGAATTGGAGGGGCCGACGAGTTGCTGGGGTAGGGGTGAGAGTCAGGGCCTGGGGTAATGTGAGGAATAGGGCAGGGATTACCTGAGAGAAGTGGAAGAGCAGAGGATGCTGGGGAAAGGGGGAGGCAGAGGAGTGGGGGGGGAGAGTAGAGGGAGCAAGGCAAAGTGGCGGCAGGGAGGGGGGGCATCTGCACATGCAGATAAATGCACCCCAAAGGCCACAGGCACCCGCCCCAACCCCAAACCAAACACACAGGCTTGACCCCTCTCCCCAACACACGCCAGAGGCTTGATCCCAGCCAGAAGCCTGCCCACACACACTGACTGAGACGCCTAGCCTGTCTGCATCCTCCACTCACTTGGCCCTAAGACCTTGTCTTTCCCCTTTCCCCCACCCAGAGATCTCCTCTGTTTCCTACCCCCCCTCATCCACCCCCTCTAGAGGCCTATTCCCCCCACCCCACAGGCCTCCCACAGCCCAATCTGGACCCTCCCCCAGATGACTCCTGCCTGCCCTCTCCCCCCACAACTCAGAGGCTCGCCTGCCCCAGATCCAGAGGGCCCCTGCTCATAGGAGGCCTGCCCCACCCAGCCCAATCCAGAGCCACTCCTCTCCCCCCATGCCTTAGGCTACTGTTGTGGGAGCAGGGACACCTCTCTCGCTGCAGGCATGTGGTGTCAAAAACTGGTATTGATAAAAAGTGGTATCTACTATCTTGCAACTCACCAGGTCCCATGCTGCTGTCACCACGCTGCTGTCACCACCTCGTCAGCCTTAGCCTGGTCCTCGCCACCTTTTCTGCTGGGTCCTCCTCGGTTCGCACTGATGCTGGGTGCCTGGATCCCACGCTACAGCCACTGCCTCTGTTTCCACCATGAAGTCACCTCTGACAACTTCCTGTCAGGCAAGTCGGTCTGTGGGTGGGTCAGGGGAAGGCAGGAGGACTCCAAAGTCCTGGTCATTGACTGTGGGACCCCAAAGATAGCCATGCCAGGGCTATGCTGGTATGGAGAGGGCGCTCTGCACCACTTTTGGGGACTACTGCTGCGGGGTCCCTGGAAGTAAACAAAATCATGGGGCCCAGGGCAGTTGCCCTGAGATGGCCTGTGGTAAATCAGAAATAGACTGAAATGAGCTCTGGTGCAGAAGATGGAAAGGCTCCCCTCCCAGCAACTGGGGACACAACTAAACCAGGGAATATGCCCCCCCCCCCCCCCCTGGTTTGGGAAACCCAGTACAGCTGCACTGCCTGTCCCTATTATTGTGTTTGGTCCCCACCAGGGACCCGAGTTGACTGCGTTGCTGCAATTTGCAGTGATTTTTGCAGAATCAGCCAATCCTGACCATGACCCAAGGGTAAATAAATAGGCCCCTGGGAGATGAACGGTGGGTGGGTGGGGTCTGAAGGCCCTATGTTTGTGTGAGGGATATGCTGAAATTCCAGAGGATTTGAGTAGTGTTTGATTAGCAAAGTTGTGATTCTATGTCAAACCTATTGCAGATTTGCTTCCCAGCATGCATAGTTATGCAAATCAAGTTAATTATGCAAATATTAATGCTCGAGGAGAATTTGCAGAATTTGGCTTCACTGCTTGCAGAATTTAAGATTTTTTGGTGCAGTCAACTCAGGTCCCTGATTATAACTATGCCCTTGGTTGGAAAGTGTTCTTTTGGGTTATCTCAAAATCTGGTAACCTGACTTTGGGGGAGAGGGGTGTCACGGAGGAACATAGGGTCACACATGTGTGATATCCACCACCCCAGATCAGATTTTCCAGGCAGATCCTGTCACTCCAGACAGATCGGAGTTGGGCCCAGTACAGAAAGGTTCACCCTCTCCCCCTGCCACGGTGAGTTTGCTGGTGCAAGACCTCACCCAGCAAAGTTGTTCTCCGGTCCAGCGGAGCACAGAGCTATCAGCAGCACCAGGCAGGTTATCATTCTCCACATCAGATGACTCCTCTCCTTGAGGTCAAAGCTCCACGGCATTAATGCAGGGAAGGCAGAGTAGGAGGTGGCAAAGTAATTCCCAAGATGGGGGAGTGAAGACCTCCAGGCAAGAAGGAGCCAGTGGAGGGGAGAAACGAAAATGAACTGAGAGATCGTAATCAGGGAGGTTTCACCATCCTCCCCCCGGGCTCTGCTCCTCAGAGGACAGGAGAGTTTTTGGCAAGCATAGACTCTCACAGTCTGTCTCTGAACTGAACACTGAGTGCAACGCAGTAAGGGGCCAAAGGGAAAGTGGGGTAGGAGTGAAATACCAGAGCCACTGCAGTCAGGACTGAGTGGCACTGGCAGACCTGTGGGAAATGAAAAGTAGGAAGTCTAGGAATGGACGAGTGGAGTATGCAGTAGTTTGGGGAGGAGCTGCATTGGCAAAGGTTACAGAAGGATTGGGCATCAGCCAGAATGTGTAGTACGATGGCGAGCTGGTGGGAGTTGAAATGGAACAGCAGGAATGCTGCTTATCTGAAATGCAGGATATTGGCAGAGCTGTGTGGGGAGCCCATGGCTTGATTAGCACAGAGTGCTGCAGGGCAGGATTAACAGGCACTGGCAGCGCTGTGGGGAGCATAGGGAGGATAGCAGGGGGTAGAGCTGCAGGACAGGATTGAGGGGCACTGGCAGCGCTGTGTTGGGAGCCCAGACAGGGCTAGAACAGTAGGGGGCGCTGCAGAGGAGAGTGTAAATCCATTCCTGGGGATGGAAGTGAAGGAAATTGAATTTGGCTCTATGGGAATTGCCAGGTAGCTGCTTTATTCCAGAGTCCAGAGAACGAGTGGAGACGCAATTACAGGCAGCGATAGTGGCAGCCCTGCGTTCGGCGGCTCCTCCAGTGTCACTGAGTGCATCCTGTGGTCTCAGCGTTCATTCCTCCTGGGGCCAACAATCTATATTTCTGTCACACTTATTATCAGGGTGTTCAGCTGCAACTGCCAGCATCTGATTTGAATACCTTCCTTCATGTTCCACACCTAGGCATGCACTCTGACTAGTCATTTTCTGGAGCAGAGAGTTCAGTGTCCTCTGGGGTCATCACAGCAGCAGTGAAAGGGCAAAGCAGGGAAGAAAGCTGACAGGGAACTTTCTGCAGAGAGCTCCTTTGCAGCTTTTACACTCAGTACTTTGTCGACGCACCCAAAGAGACACAGAGACTTACGTTGGTGTAAAACTGGCCGCACTCTTTATTGAATCATCCAGATGTGGGCAGGTGGGGAACTGCACCTTGCAATTTGAGTCCAATATGCCATTTAACTAACATGAACTTATTAACTCAGGTACTGCCCGAATGTGCCTTCAGTTGACAGTATCCTACACAAATTCTCCTCCCCTCCATCGACAGGGCAAGGCTGAAGGGGGTGGAGGGGACAAACCCACTGTGGGTTTGAGTAAGGAGTGAAACGTCCACCAGGTCTGAAGACAGCGCCTGTCCCTGCGGACCCCGGTTAAACCGCCACTCCCAGGGTGCGTGATCACAGTGTCTGCTGTGCCCTGCATTACACTGTGTATCATCTCCCCATCTCTTAATGAGATCACTCTTACTACCTTAATAACCTACCTATTAAACCTTTACTGGCATATTGGACCCCTGCCAATAAGGGGTGGTCAAAACTGAACCACCCCGACCCCCACCTCCTAACTATCCAATAAATGCTCGAGATGACCAGCCAGAGCTGCTAGGTATATCTTGTTCCCCAGCTCAGATAGATGGACTCCATCGTCTCTATACAACTCCGGTCTAGTGTGAACTATCACTACGTGGCGAATGTTTGATCCCCCTAAAACTCTTAGCCATTTCCCGACCTCACGGTTAATGTTTTTTCTAGTTTTATCTACTCTGCCTGGTCTACTAGCCCTATTCCAATTAATCCTGGGCACCCAATCTGTCCAGACTAAACGAACCCTGTTGAACCACTGCCTAACTGTCAACAAATCTTCCTTTATATTAATGATTAAACTAACGCCCTTCCTATCGGGCAAATCATTCTCCCCTAGGTGTAATACTAATATTCCTCGTGGTGGCAGATGCCCCAAACTTCTCAACATTGGGAGGAGCTGTTTCCAACGTAAACAGCTCATGTCTATCCACTTAATGTGTGCCCTGCTAGCGAGCCCTAACTGGGAACCCCATTTGGAAGTTGCAGCAGCTGCTCGAGCCAATGATCCACACCTCCTCTCGAGCAGCCCTGCCGGCCCGGGGTCCTGGTAGGAATAAACGGGAAATTGTTAGTGATGAAACGATTGGATATATTTCTTATAAGCCTTTGACCGCCACCTTCCCACAGCTTGGATAGCAGACTCAGGCAAACCGGCCGCCGCTGCCATCGTTGCTGCCCCAATACGAAAGGAGTGTGACCCGAATTCCTGTGCTGGAAGGCTGATCTTTTTTAACGTTGCCCGGAGTAATGCATTTACTTGATAGGTTGTGGCAACTATGCCCGACTGGTGGATAAATAATGGACCCAGGTAGTTTGGTCGAATTGCCATGTATCTCTGCATCTGCATTACAGGGCATATCCCAGGAGGTTCCCCTTGATAAAGTTCTACCCATGCCCCCTCTGATCAGTCTTCGAACGACGAAGCCGTAGTATTACTCTGGGCTGCGATGATTCCAGGTCTTCCAAACTAAAGGCTGCCCGGGATAAATCCCTGCCGGAACTGCATACAACTTCACTAACCTGAAATCCCCCGAAATACATGATGGAATACACCGTTCAGAAGAGTTGTCCCTCGTAAGCGTTGTAGCAAACATCTTCAAGGACTGCCACCAGACGGGTCAGTATGGGGGATGTTATGGGGGCTCATAGTCTACGAGCTGCCTTCTGTTCTCGTGCCCATGACTCCAGCATATGTTTCAAATAGAAACCTGTCAGGAGGTGGAAAACCTTTCAGCCTGCTGACAAAATTGATGGCAGCAATTCTTCCAGCTATGGTCCCTACAGCCAGACCCCGTTTATGCAGGGCTAACACAAATTGGAGAACTTCCGATTCTCGTATGGGGAACCCTGTCCCCCACCCTTTATTTGCCCTAAATCCTTGAAAATCACGAAAGGCCCTACCGTATGCAGCCTGTGTTCGAGGGGCCAAAGCCCCTTGGACGACTGTTTGCACTTCTACCTCCCAAGGTTCCAGATCCCTTGCGGCAAAAGGTCCGGCTCTGCACGTGCTTCCGGTGCCAGTTCCCGAAAATGGTCCATCTGGAATCGAGAAAGGGCATCTGCTATCCCGTTGTCGATTCCAGGGACGTGCTTTGCAATGAAAAGGATATTGACTTTTAAGCATGCTAGCACTAATGCGCGTACAATTGTCATGACCCTCGGGGACCTTGAGGAGAGTGAGTTAACTATGTGAACAACAGCGAAGTTGTCACACCAGAAAACCACCGTCCGGTTGGCAAATAACTTACCCCACATGAGTACTACTACTACTATGGGGAATAACTCCAAAAAGGTGAGATCCCTAGTGACCCCATTCTGATGCCACTCGCTGGGCCATGGGGCGGCGCACCAATGTCCCCTAAAGTATAAGCCAAAACCCACCCTTCCTGAAGCATCTGATTGAACTTGCAGGTCGGCTTGGAGAAGCCATAGCTCCCTCCAGAAGCAAACTCCATTAAAACCATCAAGAAATGTCATCCACACCCTCAAGTCCTGTTGCATTTCGCTGGTAACCCGAATTCGAAAATGGGGAGGCAATTCCCCTTTTAATTTTCTGTATAGCTGAGATAAAAATGCCCTCCCAGGGGCTATGACCCAGCAGGCGAAATTTAAACTCCCAATCAAGGACTGGAGGGCATGGACTGTAATCTTGCAGGCTGTTAAATACTCATTAATCTTACTCCGAATACAGGCTAACTTTTCTACGGATAACCTAGAGGACATGGCTTCAGTGTCCAATTCAATAACAAAATAGGGGAGCCTTGTCGTTGGCCCCTCAGTTTTCTCAGGAGCCAGAGGAACGGCTAGCTCCGCCGCCACCTCTTGGAATAACTGTAGGGCAGAGGCACATTCCCCTGTCATCGGAGCCCCAGTTATGAGGAAATCGTCTAAATATTTCGTTACTGCTCCCTTGGTAAGCCTTTGAGCAAAGACCCATTCCACTAAGGTATTGAATCATTCAAAAACCAAACAGGAAATTGAACAACCCATCGGCATGGCCCAGTCATAATAATAGCTACCCTGGAATTAAAAAACGAGGAGATGGAAACTCTTAGGGTGCACTGGCAACAATCGAAATGCCGATTTTACATAGTATTTTGCAAAGAGTGCTCCCTTTCCTGCGGTTCTAACTTTGGTTACTGCCTCATCAAAAGAAGCGTATTTGATGGTTGATAGTTCTTTAGGGATAGCATCATTAACCAAACTACCCCGAGGGTGGGACAGGTGATAAATTAATCGGAACTCCCCTTTGGCTTTCTTAGGGACAATACCCAGAGGAGACACCACAAGGTTCCCCATGGGCGGACGCTCAAAGGGGCCAGCCACTCTTCCTTCCTGTATCTCCTTCTTGATCTTGCCCATCACTATATCCTCCATCCCTATCGTTGACCTAAGGTTTTTTACGTTCATGTGCTGTCTAACAAAAACCGCTGGAATAACAAAACCTTTCTTAAAACCTTGAACTATATATCTAACTTCGCCCCTATTCGGGTGCCGTTGCAGAGCCCTCTCTAACTCTTCAATTTTGATTGGGGTTGGACCCTTTTGTGTTATGCAACCCCGCAGGGGAGCTGGAGCCCCCTTTTGAGGCCCCTCCCCCTTGGGCATAACCCCTTTTTCCTCCTTTTTGTCCTGGTCTGGATCAATTAATTGCTGGGTGTCCACCCCCACAGTTAGAGCATATATGCTGAAACCTGCACATCTGCTGGTTGCATCGGCCCCTCTTATTAAATTCCCAGCAGGGACCTGTGTTGTTCTGGCCGCACCATTGCTTATCCCCTCGAAAGGAGTCCTGCCCCCATGCCACCCCTCCCCGTACCAGGGAATGGCCACTGTCAGCCCTAGGGGCCTTTGTAACATCGACCATACACTCTAACCACAAGTCAGGTGCATGTACATCCCATCGGAGCCTGGGTGTGGTGGCTGCCCTGTGGCGGAATGCCTCATCGTAGCGCAACCATGCACCCACTGGCCCTGTTCCATATGCACGCTGATAGATGTTGGTGTATATTACTTTACAAAGTAATAAAATAGACACGGTCCCTGCCCCTAGGGCTTTACCTTTCCATGCATGAGACAAGTCTGGAACATCTATGGACTCCAGCCCTGGCTTGCTTCTGTCTCACAGTCCAGTCTATGGCATTACATAGCAACAGAACTGCTAGCTATGTGTCATTGCTTCACCTCACCCCCTGCTGTTATGGGCCTGGCTACCATCTTCTCCTCTTGCTTTGGCTAACTGACGCTTCCTTCCCAGACGTGCTCATAACCCATTTCACTTGTTCAAGGACACCAGCCCAGCAGAATTACGTTTGGGAGAGGAGAGGGAAAGAAAGCCACTTCACCCCATCCCTTTCTGTTGTGACCACACCATTTTGGTTTGGTCACAAAATATGACCATCATTTTCATGTTGCTCAGAAAATGGTGTGGGCGTGTCACAAGGGGGGTGAGGAAAAAGGGGGTCCCCACCCCTTTCTGATGGGACCCTGCTCCTTTTCCAAGCATAACGAAGTCACAATGCTCAGAAGGGGTGGGAACAGGTGGGAGCCAGTAGCTTCAACCAGACCCCTTGGTTGGTACCGTCTCCTGACACCCATGTACGTGTTCCACCACATGTACGAGGCTGCTGCTCCCCTTCCATGGGTATAAAACAAAAGGGGAATGACTGGAGGGGATACCGCCTCCCACCTTGGCTTAGAGTGCAGGAGACAGTATCTCTTACTCTAAATTTGGGCCCTCTGCAGCTCACCACCGAAGGGCTTATAAGTGGCCAAAAGTAAGTAGACTATTAGAGTTACTGGCAGCTGACAAAGCAAGTAGATCCACCTAGAGTTCTATTCAGACACAAATATTAGGCCTGAGCCTTGTCTGAGCCCAACTGTGACAGGACCAACCCAATCTGAATGCAACCCGCTTCTCAGAGCTGACAGGCGGGTGCGAGAGGAGAGAGGGACCCCTGACTCTGATGAAAAGGGGTCATGGCCATGGAAGGCTTCTTCCCTGACCATGATCGTCCTTTCCATCAAAAGTAGTGCTAGCATACCCTCCAAACTGAGAGACAGCTGGGAGAGGAGAGAGCAATTGTGCTCGCCCAGCTGACAGGCTGCTGAGAGAGAAGAGTGCGAGGCAGGAGGTGCAGGAAAGACCTTCTTCAGAGGATCTACGCCTGCACTCCTCTCTCCATTTGGGAAAGGAACCGAGTGGAACAAGAGGAGCGTATGGCTCCTCCAGAGGATCCATGCAGCTCTTGCGTTGCACTCAGTTCCTTTCCCAAATGGAGAGAGGAGTGTGGACGCAGAGTCTCTGGAAAAGGTCCTTCCTGCACCCCCTGCCTTGCTTGCTCCTCTCGCAGCCGCCTGTCAGTTGGGACAGCAGATTCCTCTCTCCTCTTGCAGCTGCCTGTCTGCCGGGACAAAAGGATCCCTCTCTCCTCTCACAGCTGCCTATCTGCTGGGACAAAAGGATCCCTCTCTCCTCTCGCAGCCGCCTGTCTGCTGGGACAGCAGGATCCCTCTCTCCTCTAACAGCCGCCTGTCCTCTGCAAGAGCATGCTAGGTGTTTCTATGTTGCTGGTGGACCTGGTGAGGCTATGGGCAAACCTAATTAATGAGACGCAACTACATGAACACCCATTCACCTGGATTTGCCTGCACGGTGGGCCCACAATGGCTGTTTTTAAATGGACTGTGGTGGGTGGGGGAATGGTTGTGTGGGTGGAGGTGGGTGTGCACCCGTTTTCATGGGCACACACCCATCTCCACCCACTTCCACCAATGGAGCATCAGGCATTGGAGCCCATTGCTCCAGGAGTGGGTGATGGGTGGAGATGGGTGTAGCGGAGAAGCACACCCTTACCCATCCTCTGTGGCATTCACACAGGCGCCTCCACCCATCTCCACGCAGCAAAACTGCATGGAGATAGGTGGGGGTCTCTCATGTGAAAAGGGCCAATGTCCCTGAACTATGCCGCGATTGGTGGGTGGTGGCCACCTGGCAGAAACATAATAAATGAGCAGGCAGGAACGCACCTGTTGAGGGCTAACACGGGCTATCAGCACCTACGTTATCCAGGAGCACTGCTCATAACCTATAGAAATCAGGACTTCTGAGAGTGGAAAGTGGTGGGACCATGTTGGGGGGCAGTGCCTTTGTGATGTGGACTGCCCACTCTGGAGCATTGCAGTGTCACAGTGCTCTGAAGGGAGATGTGGCCATGTCGGGTGGGGGGGAGTCCTTTTACTCCACCCTATTTCTGGTATGAGCTCACCCACCCCCTTTGGAGTCTTGTGACATAACAACACTGAAGCGGGCAGGATCATGTCGGGGAAGAGTATCATTGTCCTGTCCCTCTTTCATCATGGCCCCACCCTTTCAGTACAAAGGAAGATGGTAACCCTAGGAACTCCTGGAACTAGGAACTGCAAACAACTGGAGCTCCTAGCTGGAGCAGGAAGTTCCTAGTGATTCACAGGATGGAAAAAATGCTGGAGGGTCAGGGTGATGGGATGAGCTGTGGTGCACTTTTAATATTATAAAAGCACTTAAGTGTGAGAATCCATGCAGCTGTGTGCTTTGGGGACATATATGGCCCAGACAGGTCTCCCTGTTACACACATAGCACCTCTGCAGATACCTAGGAACTAGGGAGCAATGGCTACTCTCGGACAGGGAGCTGAAGTGGGGGTATGGAGTCCATTGCTGCTGCAGCACTGGCAGGGGGTCAGGAGGTGCAGAGCCAGGTCCCTGCGTTCATTCCTCCCCAGGCAACCAGGGGCACTTGTTTCTTTATGAACGGGCAGTGCTACTGCCAGAGGAGTTTGTGTTAATTTCTTTTGGGCCTTTTCCAGAGCTGAGTACAAGATTTAGCATTTTGTTCCAGAAAGCATGTGAGTCGCATCTGCAGTCTTCTTCCAGGCTATAATTAAGGCTGAGATGAATAAGGGCAGGAGAACGTTGGGGCTGAGTGCCAGGGGAATGTGATATGCGTGAAAATGCAGGGCGCTGGTGGCAGACATGGGTGCACAAATGGGAGAGGGCAGACATCTAGAGTTTGGCCTGAGGTTTCTGGGTTTAACCCTTCAACTCCAGGCTCTGGCTGAAGCCCTGATTTCTCTGGGTTCACCAGAGGTGCATGAATAACACAAAGGAACTGAGGTCTCGGAGAGCAGGACAGCATTGTGGGGGAGGAGCCACATCTGAAAGAGGGCAGGAGATCATCCCCCTTTGCCCAGCTCATTTGCAACATTGTCCTGCCCCCCACAATGTTCTGAAAGGGGTGGGGCAACATTGGAAAGAGGCAGGAAGGTCTCTTTTCTCTTCCCTCTTCTGGCGTGACCCTGCACCTGAAGGGGAAAACCCTGGATAGATCCCAACCTGAGCTTGACCCCTACCCCCTCCAGTATCTCAGCAGTGGCAGCTATTTCACCATGGCAGACATCAGAGGGGTGGGGAGATCCTGACACCATTTAACATTGCCACTCTCCTTACTGGTGGGAGCCTCGTTCTGGCACTAAAGGATAGTATTGGTGCTAAACATAAACAGTTTGAGAATCACACTGTAAACAGGGGATCATACCTGTACCACTCTACTCTCCACTGCTGTTTGATTTTTCTGAAATGTGGCTAAGTAGGCAGGACTACTGTGGCAATCAGGAGATGGGGCTTTAAGGGGTCAAAGAGGAGAAGTTTGGGATTTGTATTACTCCAATAAGCTGATGTGCTACCTCTGTGTCTGCAAGCTTTGAAAAGGTTGCAGACTTAGCCAATGAGACACAGGGTAGAGAGCATGCTGGAGCAGTGGGGGCGGGTATGTGACAGTCACTTAAGTCCATTCAGACTCAGGCCCAGGGGACTGGGGTAAGTTCCTGCAGGGGTACAGTCCTTTGAGCAAGCCAAGCTCCAGCTAGCATCTGGTCCATTCTTTATTTATTTTACTATTTTTATACCCCACCCCCTCCTGCTCAAGAGCAGTTCGGGGCGGCTTAAAGAACATCAATAAAACACATATAAAATATCATTAAAAACATTTTAAAGGATAAAAAGAACTAAAAGGGCAGAATTCCTCTCTCCAACCCACCCCACCCTACCTGTCTCCCTCTTCAAAGACCCAGCTGAACAGCCAGGTCTTGCACTGTCTACGGAAAGAGGGGAGGTCAGGGACCATGTGGGCCTCTGTCAGAAGGGAATTCCACAGCCTAAGAGCAGCCAACGAGAATGCCCTCCCTATTGTCGACACCCAGGCAACCCGGGGGGACTACGAGTTGCACGTCCCCAGCCGACCGTAAGGGCCGCAATGCAATCCAGGGCCTGAGGCGGTCCCGCAGGTAAGCCAGGCCCAGACCATTTAGGGATTTGTAGGTCATTACCAGCACCATGAATTGGGCCCGGAAGATAATAGGCAGCCAGTGCAGAGAACGGAGCACCGGTGTAATGTGCTCACGGCGACCCATCCCCGTTAAGAGATGGGCTGCCACATTCTACACCAGCTGCAACCTCCAGACTGTCCCCAAGAGCAGCCCCACATAGAGTGCGTTACAGTAGTCTAGTCTAGAGGTGATAAAGGTATGGATGATGGCGGCCAGATCTGAGTCTGAAACATACGGTCGCAGCCGTCGTACCAGATGTAATTGGCGAAATGCTCCCTTCGCCACAGCCTCCACCTGGAGATCCAGGGGTAGCTGTGAGTCGAGGAGCACCTCCAGGCTACAGACCTGTGTGGCCATAGGGGAGAAGACCCCATCCATGATGGGGGCCACCACCACCCCAGCCCTACCCACCAACATCACCTCCGTCTTGTTGGGATTCAACTTCAGACAGCTCACCCTCATCCAGTCCCCCACACCTACCAAGCACTGGGTGAGCACCGAGACTGCCAGGTCTGGGTCTACAGAAAAAGAGAGGTAAAGTTGTGTATCATTGGAGTACTGATGACAACGCACATCGAACCCTCTCACGACCTTGCCCAAAGGCTGCATATACACGTTGAATAGGAGGGGGGACAGAATAGAACCGTGCGGGACTCCACACGTGAGGTCCTGGGGAGATGAAGTGCATTCCCCAAGAATCACACGCTGAGTTCTTCCAGCCAGGAATGAGCGAAACCATTCAAGAACAATTCCATCCACCCTGGCCCTCCAGTCAAGCCACCAACATCTCATGGTCAACGGTATCAAATGCAGCCGACAGATCTAATAGAATTCAAATAGAGGATCTGCCCCAATCTAATTCGCGGCGCAGGTCATCAACCAAAGCCACAAGCGCAGTCTCCATGCCAAACCCAGGGCGAAAACCAGACTGTGGGGGATAAAGGAAACTGACGCGATCTAGATGCCCCTGAAGCTGCCTAGCCACCACCCGTTCAATAACCTTCCCTAAAAAGGAAGGTTGGCATAAAAAAACAAAAATGGGATTTTTGTGAAAACGAATTGCACACCCCTATTCGCTACCCCTTTGAGCTCTTGTTTGTGCTCCCTATTATTAGTATTTGGAGGAAGGGTAAACAATAATTATTAATTAATTATTATTATCATTATTATAAGCATTTATATAGCGCCAGTGATGTACCTGGCGCTTTTACAAAAAATAAGATAAGACACAGTCCCTGCCCAAGACAAGAGCTTACAATCTAAAGACAGGAGGAGGGGAGACAGGGAAGGGGGAACAGAGGGAGAGACAAGGGATGCGAAATTCATGAGGATGCGAGAACTCAGGTACATGTTCTTGGCTTGGTTACAGTAAATTGGGAGTTTATCCTGGAATCATCCTGGGTGGGGCTGATTAGCAGGAGTTAGGAAGGGCAGAGCGGAAGAGGTGGGTTTTGAGGAGGGACTTGAAGGTGTGGAGGGTGGGGGTAAGGCAGACAAGGGCAGGGAGGGAATTCCAGGCGTGTGGGCAGCGAGGGAGAACGGACAAAGGCATTTGGGGGAGCAGGGGAGGCGTGGGAGGGTGAGGGAGGGGATGGAAGAGGAGCGAAGTGCTCGAACAAGGGTTCAGAGGAATCTCAGGGCAGAGAGGTAGGGGGGAGCGAGGTTGTGAAGGGCTTTGTGGGTGAAGATGAGGAGCTTGTGCAGAATACGCTCAGGAAGAGGGAGCCAGTGGAGAGAGGAGAGGAGAGGCTGCACATGGTCAAAGCAACAGGTTAGGTGGATGATCCTGGCAGCAGAGTTTTGAACAGAGATGAGGGAAGAGAGGTGGGAGCGGGGAAGATCAGCGAGGAGGTTACAATAGTCGAGGCGTGAAATGACTAGGGCATGAATGAGAGTTTTGGCAGAGGAGACAGACAGAAAAGGGCAGATCTTTGCAATGTTGTGGAGGGAGAAGCGGCAGGATTTGGCAACAGAGTCAATGTAGGGTTTGAAGGTAAGGTGCGAGTCGAAGATGAAGCCCAAGCTACAGGCTTGCGGGACAGGGAGGATGATCAATTGACAGGGAAGAGGGAGAGGAAGGTTTGAGAGGGAAGATAAGGAGTTCAGTTTTTGCCAGTGGCAGCTCCCCCCACCCAGGACATTTGGGGCACTGCCCCCCATGTGCCGTGGAGGACCCCCGCCACTGCTAGCTATTCATAACTCACCCATGCTGCCACAGGCAGCTCTGGGCAGCAAATAACATCTCAAAATTATAACAATAAAACAATTTTAATTTTTTTTAAATATTACCAGCAGGAGGCAAAAAAAATATCCCCAAAAATACCCACCCAGCACCCTAACCCATTCCCCCATCGTCCCTACCAAAAGCCAGGCGGAACAGTCTTGTCTTACAATGGCATCAAAACGAGGGAAGATCCAGGGCCAAATGGGCCTCCACTGGCAGGGAGTTTCACAGCCACGGACCGGCCACCGAGAAGGCACTCCCCATCGTGGCCCCCCCTGGCAGACTCGGGGGACCTCAAGGAGAACACCCCCGATGACTGCAGGTGTCGATTCAGGACCCGGGGGGTGAGGTGGTCCCATGGATATGTCAGGCCAAGAACATTTAGGGCTTTATAGGCAAGCACCAGCACCTTGAATCAGGCCGGAAGACTACAAAAGGAGCCAGTGCTGAGATCGAAGAACTGGTGTAATATGTTCACAGCGGCCCAATCCCACCAGGAGACGGGCTGCTGCATTCTGCACCAGCTGCAGTCTCCGAGCCATCACCAGGGGTAGCCCCATGTAGAGCGTGTTACAGCAGTCAAGCCTAGAGGTGATGAAAGCATGGATGATGGTGGCCAGATCAGAGTCCGAAATATACAACCGAAGCCAATGCACCAGATGTAATTGGTGAAAGGCCCTCCTTACCACAGACTCCACCTGAGCATTCAGGCGGAGCTACGAGTCAAGGAGCACCCCCAGACTCCGCACCTGGGGAACCAGCAGGGGACAGACCCCATCAATGATAGGGGCCATCACCCCCACTGCCTTCCCCACCAGTATCACCTCCATCTTGTCGGGATTCAGCTTTAGTCGGTTCACCCTTATCCAATCCCCCACAGCCGCCAAGCACCCAGTAAGCACTGAGACTGCCAGGCCTAGGTCTGATGAAAAAGAAAGGTATAGCTGGGTGTCATCAGCATATTGATGACACCTCACGCCAAACCTCCTGACCACCTTGCCAAGCGGTTACATATACAGGTTGAACAGGAGAGGGGACAGAACAGAACCCGGCGGGACTCCACACGGGAGGACTCCATACGATGAAAAATAATCCCCGAGTACCACTCGCTGAGTTCTTCTGGCCAGGAAGGAGCGGACCCAGTCAAGAACCATACCGCCCACCCCTGCACGGTCCTGCAGGCACGTCACCAACATCTCGTGGTCAACGGTATCAAACACCGCCAACAGATCTAATAGAATCAGCAGGGCCAAGCAGCCCTGATCTAATTCTCAGTGAAGATCGTCAACCAACCCCGCAAGCGCAGTCTCGGTGCCATAACCCAGGCGAAATCCTGACTGCGAGGGATCAAGAAAACCAACATCGTCCAGATGCTCCTGCAACTGCCGGGCCACCACCCGCTGAATAACCTTCCCTTTTTAGGAACCAGCCGATAACTGGCAAGGGAGACAACGTCAAGTGATGGTTTCTTGAGCAGGCGCCGTACCACCTCCTCTTTAAGGCAGCTCAGCATCCTGGCCTCCCAAATGAAGGCATTGACCACCCCCACCAGCAACGGCCCCAACGTCTCCCAGCAGGCCTTAACCAGCCAGGACGGGCAAGGGTCCAGTTCACAACAGGTGGCCCTAAAAGCCCCCAGAACATCCTCCGCATTGGCAGGGGTCACCAACAGAAACTGATCCCACAAAAAAGGACCAGGCGGTGCCTCCATAACCTCCAATTGCCCCACTACAGAAAATGTGGCATCAAAACCATGGTGATTCCGAGCAATTGTATCTGCAAAATAATCTACAAACAAGTCACAGCGGGCACTAGATGACTCCACTCCTAGGTGGAGAGTGGCCAGACTTACCAGCCACCGCACCACCCGGAACAGCTCCACTGGACGGAATTTAGCGGATGCTATGAGGGCAGCAAAGAGCTCATAAACTCACTCTATGCCGCAACCTGTCGGCTTCAGCACGTGAACGACGCCACCATCACTCCAACTGCCTTCCCTCCTGCTTCAGCACCCGCAGCCCCTCCAAGAACCAGGGAGACCTACGGTGCTGCCACCTGTGAAGCGGATACCTAGGAGCTATTCAGTCAATGGTCTCTGTCAGCATGATGTTCCACAACTCGACAAAGCCATCGATGGGACAGTCATCCAGATCAGAGGGTCTATCCCCCAAAGCCTTCCAGAATTGCTCCGGTTCCATCAGTCTACGAGGGCGGACCATTTGAATTGGTTCCACACCCATACGGGGGCAGATGTGCACCAGGAGAGAGGCCTGCAGGAGGTAATGATCCATCCATGACAAGGGTACAGCTGATAGCTCTCCCACCAACAGACACCCCCCCTCAAGGCCAGTACAAAACATAAGGTCCAAGCTATGTCCTCCCTGGTGTGTTGGGCCGCTGACCCTCTGGGACAGGCCTATGGTTGCCATGAACTCGCGCTCCGCACCCCCAAGATCGTCTTTGGGGACCGCAACACCACCCCCGACACCAGATCCGCTAGAGCATGCAGGGAGGCTGCTGTACAGGTGGGCGTGCGGTATACAAACAGCACTCCCAAACCGTCCCCTGTCACATTAAACACCAGGATTAAAACCAGAATCCAGATTTACTTACTCTTGAATTACTGTTTACCCAAACACTTAATTCTGAACTTAGAGGCATTTACTCTGGACTAATGCACATGTAAAAACAGCCACTCTGTATTTTCCCTTTCTTTCTGTAGCCCTAGAGCTTGTGAGGGGAGTTGGGGATCAGGAGAGGAATCCAATTTTTCAGTGCCAATAACTTTGGCAAGGTATAATTTCCACCAAGGTAAAAATATGCTCCTCTCTCTCGTAAGCAGGGATAAACTGTGCAGTATCACCTGAAGCAAAGAAGGAACAGATCTCTCACTGAGGATGGACACAGATATTGTGCTTCTATTCTGTTAGGACTAAAACAAAGAAATAAAGAACTCGCATGAGTTCATTTCTTGCCATACTCATTCGCCCAGGAGCAAACCCATCACGATTACTTTAATCTCAAGTTTAATCCTAGAGGCTTCCCACCTCACCCCCTTATCACTCAGTTTCATATGAGACAAAGTCTTGTGGGAACAGTCATTCTCACAAGTAGAATGGAGATAAAGAGTGCTTATTGAATTCGTGGATTAATTCCAGCACTCATTGCCACTCATTGGCCATTGTGAAGGCCAATAGCAAAATTGGGTTCAAAAAACGATTGGATACATTTTAGAGGATAGGCCCATAAATAGCTATTAGTAAAGGTGGTTAGGGGATGAGACCTCTGACGGCTGGGGGCTGGGAGTGAATAGCAAGCAATGGAGACAACTTTGGTCAGAAATATAAGATTGGGAAGAAGTGTCCTGATTAAGTGGAGTTGACTGTTCTTGAATTCAGATTCTCACCTTGATTTCTGTTAGTTTAACATTACTTAGTTCAGAAATTGTTAACTGCTGCCCCCAAGAAAATTACCAAATGCAGAATATCAGCTAACAAAACCATATTCAAAAATTGGTTGCCAGAAGTCTGTTTTCCATTTGCAAACTTTGAAATTGCAAACACCTTGGCCAAAATTGGCAGTGGTTTCTCAAGACTGACAATGGTCCATTCCCATAGGCCTCCATTCTTCGGGCCTGAAATCTTGGGCATGTTCTGTGCTGTTGCAGAAACATCCTAAACCTGATCAAGATCCAAATCAGATAAGGACACTAATGAAATCAAAGTTTAAATCTTTCTTCTCAACTCATATGTAATTGTGTGGTCAGTATTTCTACATACATACATACAAACACATGGCTGGCACAGAATGCAGCCAGTTGTGGATAAATGCTTGACAGTGGGTGTAAACAGACTGATGGTATCTCTGGGGGTGACTGTGCCAGCCAGCTTCACCCCAGGCTGACCAGTCTTTCTGAAGGCAGCCCACCAGATGTTGAAGTGGAGCAGGTGTAGAGCAGCCCCGCTGGTGGCGCTCTGGAATATCCCAGAGCAATTTACCTTCATTACCTTCATCCTGGAGTGCCACCTGCAGAGCAGAGAGTGGAACTACGGTCCATCTGCTCAATGGACCCATGCTGCAGTTCCACTTCTGGCTGGCTGGCCATTGCCCTGGCAACACCATAGAGTTGCAGGCACCAGTCTAGAGCATCAGACAATTGCTCGCAACTCTATGTTGGGGTGAGGTGTGACACACAGGCGGACCATGGCTAAGGGAATCTGCAGGATCCATCTAAAGCAGACCCAGGTGTGGCTGCAAGTGAGTAGATACAGGGATGTGGGGAGCAGCTCCGGGGACAGACTGCCTCCACATCCATCTAAAAACAGTACACCCAATGTGACTGCCATGTGATGAACTAAATCCTCAAAAACAAGAGGGTAAAGAAAAATAATCCCAAATGAATTGCCTTTATAATCACATTATTTTCAAACCGGTCGAACCCGAACCCAAACTCGATCCGAACTCTGAACGACCGAACAGTTCAGCCGCGTTCGGATAGAGTTTGGATGAGTTCGGGCATGACAAACGTGACTGCCAGGCACTGCCAGGCACAGGCAGGCACAGGGAGGGCGGGGGACCGCTGAGGAGCAGACTTCCAGGCACCAGGGGTGGATAGGCTTGGAGTAGCAGCCAGCCTGCCCAATCACCATCCATTTTCTCCTCAGACCACTGGCTTCACAGTCTGCGATTGGACATGGGGGATGGGGGGGGGCTAGGCTGCACAGAGCCAATGGGGCTTGTGGTAAGGCAGGCACAGCAAGTAACAAAAGTCATTGCCCTCCCCCTTTCCAACACCTTCTGAGCTAGCCACTGATCCTGACAGCAGGTGTTTTCAGAAGGCTCCCTCTCCCAGCAGTTTGTGTTCTCAGCCCATTGCCATCCTCTTCCTATTTCACCCATCCCACACATTTACCTCCCTAGTTTCATTTATTTAGATTAGATTAGATAGATTTAGGCATTATTTTTATTTTTTACCCATCCCTCTGTTCTTTCTCCCTTCCCTCCATTGAATCCTCCCCTCCTATTCTATCCCTGATTCCCTTCCCCTGGTTTTGGATTTATTTAGAGTAGGATTAGATTGATTTAGGTTTCATTTTAGTTTTGTACCCCTCCTTGTGTTGTTTGGTGTGAGCTGTCTGTGTCTCCCCACCCCTGTGCAATAGATAGATAGATAGATAGATAGATATTTTAGAGTGTGTTTGTAGGACTAGGCCTTTGTAGATATAATATTTAGTTACATCGATTTTAGAATAGTTATATACTATATATATATATATATACACACACACACACTAACTCTAACTATAGTATATAACTATTCTAAAATCGACCTAACTAAATATTATATCTACAAAGGCCTAGTCCTACAAACACACTCTAAAATATCTATCTATCTATCTATCTATCTATCTATCTATCTATTGCACAGGGGTGGGGGGACACAGACAGCTCACACCAAACAACACAAGGAGGGGTACAAAACTAAAATGAAACATATATATATATATATATATATATAATAGATTAAAATTTGAATTAAAAATAATATATATATTTTTACATAATACATATTTTTTACATAATACATAATCTTTGCGTATATTCTTTGAGTTGGAAGACATGGAGAAGGGAAGTAGGAGAGGCCGATCTGCTGCCCATAAGATGGGCAATGGGGCACATGGCAGAGGTGCTAGGGGCTGTGCCAGATGCGTGGCAGCATGCAGCAGCAGCAGCCACTGCCCATCACTATGCCCCAAGCTTCGCAGGTCTGATTTTGGGAGACAGGCTTCAGAGGCTTCCACCAGTGGCACTAGTCTGAGGGTGGTTTGGCGGTGCCTCCTGCCAGCGTCCTTCACTGCCACACAGGGAGCTGGAAGGCCTGCAGTACATGAGGCTGTAGCTGTCTCTGCTGCTGGAGCAGGTGCTTCCGATGTTCCTTCAGGGCCACCAATGTCCCCCATTGTTGAGGCGATCCCCAGCAGTCCCGGGCTGGTGGATCCCTCCCTGGCTGCTAGAGGCAGGGCCCGATCCTTGGGTAATGGCAGCAGGGAGAGGAGCAGCAGCAACAGCAGAAGCTATAGGGGGCACAGGGAGAGTGGCAGCAGCATGGTGGGCAATCAAGCCTCAGGGCCCCAGTACTCCCCTTCTAGGGACATTACCGTGATTGGGGACAGTGAGGCAGACATTAGTCCTGTTGAGATGTCTGGAGCTGAGGCAATGGCTGTCCCTCCCAGAGCTGTGTCGCCACAAAGTTCTGCCCCTCCCAGCAGCGCTGGCAGCACTGTGTCACCTGGTGCGGGCCAGAAGGCAGGAGGGGGAAAAAAATCCTCTGTCTGGGCACATTTAAAGTTGGTGCGGGCGGATGATTTGAGGGAGATGCAGTGCACTGTGTGGTGAAGCATGGGCAGGTGCTCACCAACCTTGGGGCAACTGCCATGGGGAGGGACCTCAAGGCATGCCACAGTGCTCTGCTGCTAAGCGGGCAAGCAGGGGCAGTGGATGCCAGTGGGTTCCCAACTGCACTGGCCACACCAGCCAGTCATCCACCTCCTTCAGTAGGCAAGCATCCTGCACCAACAACTGCCTCTAGCAGCAGGAGCAGTATTCCTACTAGGGGGGAAGAACAGCAGCAGCAGCAGCCTCACCAGTAGCGTCAGTCCACCCTGGAGGAGCTGAGGTGGGGTCAGCTGCCAAGGCCATCGGCAGCTGGAGGGTGGAGTGGCTTTCAAGTGAAAGCCACGCGCCTGTTGGGTGAAATGATCACACTTGATGGGCAGCCCTTCTCCATGGTACAGGACATGGGCTTTTGGCGGCTGATTGAGTTCTTGGTCCCCCAGTTTAAGCTGCCATCATGTACCACCCTGAGTCATCAGGTGGTGCCAGCCCAGTACACGGCTTTGAAGGAGCGGGTGAGGGAGCAGCTGGCAGGGGCTGGGGGTGCCACCGTCCACTTCACCACCAACCTGTGGTCAAGTAGAAATGCACAGCATGCCTACCTGGTGGTGACGGCACACTGGTGGCAGGACCTGGAGGCAGCTTTTGGCAGTGACAGGAGGGGTCCCGAAGCAGGGTATAGGTGGGCCTATACTTACTTCAAACACAAGTAATGGATGGCCCCCACACCGCTAGGAACATTGAGACAGCCCTGACTGCCATGGTGAGGGAGTGGGTCACACCAGGCGTGCTCTTCACCAAGGGGTGTGTGGTGACGGACAACACTGCTAATATATTGAAGGCCGTCCATGACAGAGGCTTCACGAGCATCCCTTGTGCTGCACACCCTCCATCTTGTGGTCAAGGAGGCTCTGGGCTTGGGGGATAAGCAGGGCCCCTAGCCATCCGCGCTTCCGCGAATCGCGTAATTTGCGCAGAATCCTGCCCTAGGGGATTTCCCTTCCTTGGCGTCCAGCCAATCCATGATGACCTGCTTTATTCAGGCCGCAAGCCAATCAGGGGCTTGCGCGGCCTTTATAAAGCAGGTCACATCAGCACAACTTCCTGTTGCGTCTCACCTGCTTGGATCAGCTGCTTGGATCACCGCCGCCTCCCAGGGATCGCCGCCGCCGCCGCTGCTGCTGCCTCCGCCGCCTCCCAGGGATCGCTGCCTTCGCCTCCGCTGCTGCTGCCTTCCCGCTGCTGCCTTC
>QEPC01009516.1:204454-217663 GCA_003113815.1 Sphenodon punctatus
CTCAAAGCCTGCCTCAGCCCGCCTGCCTGCCTCTCATGCCACGCTGCCTGTCTGCCCATCCTGGTTGCCAAGCTCAAAGTCTGCGTCAGCCCGCCTGCCTGCCTCTCATGCCACGCTGCCTGTCTGACCGCCCAGGTTGCAAAGCTCAAAGCCTTCCCCAGCCCGCCTGCCTGCCTCTCATGCCACGCTGCCTGTATGCCTGCCCTGTCAACCCTGGATGATGTGTCCCACTAGCCTGGTAATCCTGCTGCTGCTGTCTGCTGGTCCATGGGCGCTCTGCTCTGGCCAATCCAAATGTGTCCATGCAATCCTGCTGCTGCCATCTGCTGCTGTATGGGAGCTCTTCCCTGGCAAATCCTACCATCCTGGTCTCATGGGTGCTGCACACAGGCAAATCCTACCAATGCCGTCTCAGCTGTGCCACGGGTTCTGTGCCCAGGCAATCCAATGTCTGCTCCTGCTCCCAATGCTGCCTCTGGGCAATCCAATGTCTGCTCCTGCTGTGCCAATGCTGCCTCTTCTGTGCCACTTCATCCAGAAGCTGCCCCTCTATCCCCAGGACCCACCGTCAGGGTTCTGGGGCCTATGTTACTGGCAGGGAGGGCTGTCCAATATCTAGAAGCTGCCACTCTACCCCCAGGACCCACCCTCAGGGTTCATGGGCCCGTCATTCCATGGCATCAAGAAACAGCCACTCCAGCCCCGGGACCTACCATCAGGGTTCTGGGGCCTACATTACCAGCAGGGAGAGCTGTCCATATCCAGAAGCTGCCACTCTAGCCCTAGGACCCACCCTCGGGGTTATGGGGATGTCATTCCACTCAAAGAGAGCCGTCAATCAACAGCATCAAGAAGCAGCCACTCCAGCCCCAGGACCCACTGTCAGCATTCTGGGGCCTACATTACTGGCAGGGAGGGCTGTCCAATATTTAGAAGCTGCCACTCTAGCCTCAGGACCCACCGTCAGGGTTCTGGGGGCTTCATTCCGCTCACGGCGACTTGTCATTCCACCACCTAAAGAAGCAGCCACTCCATCCCCAGGACCCACCGCCAGGATTCTGGGGCCTATGTTCCAGGAAGGGAGGACTGTCAAATATCTCAGGGTTCTGGGGCCTGTCATTCCGCTCATGGGGACTTGTCATTCCACCGTCTAAAGAAGCAGCCACTCCAGCCCCAGGACCCACTGTCAGGGTTCTGGCGCCTATGTTACTGGCAGGGAGGGCTGTCCAATATCTAGAAACTGCCACGCTATCCTCAGGGCCCACCATCAGGGTTATGGGGCTGTCAGAGCCATCGTTCAACTGCATCAAGAAACAGGCACTCCAGCCCCAGGACCCACCGCCAGGGTTATGGGGCCTACGTTCCAGGCAGGGAGGGCTGTCCAGTATCTAGAAGCTGCCACTCTAGCCCCAGGACCCATCTTCAGGGTTCTGGGGCCTGTCATTCCGCTCACGGCGACTTGTCATTCCACCATCTAAAGAAGCAGCCACTCCAGCCCCAGGACCCACCGTCAGGGTTCTGGGGCCTATGTTACTGGCAGGGAGGGCTGTCATAACACTGCATCCAGAAGCTGCCACTTCTGTCCCAGGACCCAGCATCAGGGTTCTGGGGTCCATCATTCCGCTCATGGGGTGCTGTCATTCCACCTTTTTTTTACGAGTTAGCAACCTGCTGTTCATGGAGAGAGAGAGAGAGAGAGAGAGAGAGAGACAGGCAAGAGAGAGAGAAATAAGAGAGAGAGAGAAAGTCTCCTCACTGCTAGAAGGAGAGACAGACACGATCCCACCCATGCTATCACCTGCACTATATGGCCAGAGAGAGAGACTTCCCACTAGAACAAGAGAGATGGGGGTGGACTTGGGGGAGAGGTGTATCCAGCTCAACCTGCCTGCCACCTGCCAGAACAAGCGAGAGCTCTCATACCCTCAACCTGGTCTTCTGCTCTGGCCTTGAGGCGGGTGATCTGTTAGTGGAAGATGTGAGGGTCACGCCCTTGTCATGGATGGACCATTATCTCCTACAGGCCAGCCTCTCAGCGCATCCCCTCCAGAAGGGGAATGGACCAGTTAGGATGGTCCGCCCTTGGAGGCTGATCGAACCGCAGTGGTTCCAGGAGGCTCTGAGGGATATAATCCTGAACCCTGACAGTCACTCGCTCGATGAGCTGGTACAGCATTGGAACATCTTGCTGGGGGAAGCCACTGACAGGGTGGCTCCGAGATGTCTACTGCCTCTGTCTCGTCACCGCAGGGCCCATTGGTTTACTGAGGGGGTGCGGTGTATGAAACAGGTAGGTAGGAGACTAGAGCAATGCTGGCATTGGACTCGCTCTGAATCTGATTGACTTCTCCAGAGGACCCACTGCAGTCCTATGTTGAGGCTGTGAGGACGGAAAAGAAGGAGTTCTTTGCTGCCCTCATAGCATCTGCGAAGTCACATCCAGCGGAGCTGTTCCGGGTGGTGCGGGGGCTGGTCAGACCGGCCTCCCTCCACCTGGACGGGGACTTGTCCCAGGCCCGCTGTGAGCAGTTTGTCACCTACTTCGCAGACAAGATCACTCAGATCCAGAGTAACTTTGACACTGGATTGGAAGCAGTAAGCGAGGGGCACGAGGTTATGGAGGCCCCATCTGGTCAGTCTTTCTGGGATGAGTTTCAGGAAGTGATGCCGGCTGATGCGGTGAATGTCCTGGGGTCTGTTAGAGCTACAAGTTGTGAATTAGGTCTGTGCCCATCCTGGTTGGTGAAAGCCTCCAGGGAGACTTTGGGGATGGTGCTGGCGAGGGTAGTGAACGCGTCCCTTAAGCAGGGGAGGTTGTCGCCCAGTCTCAAGGAGGCTGTGGTGCACCCCCTGCTGAAGAAGCCATCTTTGGATGTGGACGCACTCGCCAGCTACTGCCCCGTCTCTAATCTTCCCTTTTTTGGGAAGGTTATTGAACGGGCAGTGACTCAGCAGCTCCAGGCACATATGGACAGCATCGGTTCCCTTGACCCTTTTCAATCTGGATTCCGCCCCGGCTATAGTACTGAGACGGCGTTGGTGGCCGTGGTGGATGATCTCCGCTGGGAGATGGATGCAGGATGTTCGACCTTTTTGATCCTGCTAGATCTCTCGGCCACTTTTGACACTGTGGACCATGGGCTGCTGTTGAGACTGCTGCGAGACTTGGAGGGTCTGGACGGGACTGTCCTTGGATGGTTCCACTCATTCCTCTCTGGTAGAAGCCAGCGGGTGGTGCTGGAGGCTGAAACATCTAGCCCCCGGGCCTTGACCTGCGGCATTCCGCAGGGTTCCATTCTGTCTCCACTGTTGTTTAATGTGTATACGCAGCCCCTGGGGGAGATCGTGAGAGGGTTCAGTGTGCGATGTCACCAATATGCTGATGATACTCAGCTGTACCTCTCATTTTCAACTGACCTGCTGTCTCGTTACTTTCCCAATGTTTGGAGGCCGTGGCAGATTGGATGCAGCAGAACAGACTGAAGCTTAATCCCGATAAGATGGAGGTGATGGTGGTGGGAAGGGCGGGGGAGGTGCTGGCTCCCATGATAGGGGTGTTCGCCCGCCTGTTGCTCTTCAGGTTTGGAGTCTGGGGGTGGTTTTGGATTTGGGCCTCCATCTGGATCGGCAGGTGGAAGGGCTGCCTATAGCGTACCGAGCCAGATTCAAGGTGTTAGTATTGATTTACAAAGCCCCTCACAGTCTGGGCCCCTCATATCTCAGGGACCGCCTCGCCCTCCGTGCCTCAGAGCGATCCCTTCGATCCACCGGGGGTGCCTTTCTGGAGGTCCCCCGTGTAAGACGGGGGACCACAATGGAGAGGGCGTACTCGTTGGCCGGGCCGCAGTTATGGAATTCCCTCCTGGAGGAGGCTCACCTGGCCCCGGGCCTGTTGGCCTTTCGACGTGTCTGTAAGACTTATCTGTTCGCCCAGGCCTTCGGACGGGAGGGTGGGGGGTGGGGTAGGAGGGAGGGGGTTGGTTTTTAGTGATGTTTTTAAATTGCTGGGGTTTTTAAAATTGTTTTGTTATTTTGGGTTTTATAATATTGTACGCTGCCCTGAGATGCTGTAGGCATGAGGGGGTGGCTAACAAATGGAATGAAATAAATAATTAAATAAATCTGTGCCCACATCCAGCAGCGAACCTACCAGAATGAGATGAAAATAACACGCAACATATTATATTTGCCTGTCTGTGTGTCTCCCTGTACCTGCTCTGACCTATCGCATGATTGAATGAAGTGTGCCCAACCAAGCACTAATTCTAGCGACATCATTCAACTCCCATAGGCTGTCATTCCACTGTACCTGCCCATCCCAGGAATCATCATCAAGATTTTCGGACCATCATTCCAGTCACGGGGGGCTGTCATTCCATTATACTGCATTCAGAAGCAGTCACTCCAGTTTGAAGATCCATCATCTGGGTGCTGCCGTGCCCGTGCCTGACTGGCCAGTGGCCACCTGTGCTCGCATGCCAGCCTTCCCCCCCAGCCTACTCCTCTGCACCCACCCACGTATGCCTGCTGAAGCTGCTGAAAAAAAAGCCCCTCCGACCACCAGCTCCCGCCACCTGTTGCACGCTGCCAAAGAACCTGTCTCTCTTTCTCTCTGGCACACCCACACAGATACAAGCCCTGGCCCTCCTGGGGGGCTGTCTGCAAATTGAGACCCTGCTGCTGGCACATCTTGGGGCTAATATGCTAATACATGTGCTGCCACTGTCAGGTAGGGATCTGACAAGCTAAGATTCTGCCACCTGCCAGAACTTCAGCACAGAGGGATAAAAGATTGGGCAGTTCAAACAAGGCTCGTAACAACAAATATAACTTTTATAAAACTTTTTCAACCACAACAACAATCAACAACACACAACTTTATAAAACCTAGGGATGGGCGAACGCGGTTCGGAAGTTTGGAGTTCGGACTGAATTCAGTCTGTTCGGTCAACCGAACCAAACTTCCGAACTGAACTCGAATTTGAAACCAAACCGAATTTCCAAACTCTGTTCTGTTCGCCCATCCCTAGTGTCAACACACACCAAAAAAACTGGTTTTGAATGGATGAACTTGGTTTGGAAGTTCGGAATTTCGGAAGAAATTCGACCGAACTCAGTCTGTTTGGTCTACCGAACCGAACTTCCAAACCGAACTCGAATTTCAAACCGAACCTAACCGAATTTCGGAACTCGTATTTCAAACCAAACTGAACCAAACCGAATTTCCAAACTCCGTTCTGTTCGCCCATCCCTAATAAAACCAAAACCAAACATTAATATATATAAAAAGAAAGGAAACTTAGGGGTCTACTAGTCTGTTGCCATGTCCCTCGGAATGTGGGGGAAAGGCAAAAGGGGGGCACGGGACCTAGGGGTGGGCATCATGTCCTCCTGTTAGGGAAGGAGGGGGGGAAGAGGGAAGGATAGGTCAGGGCCAGAGGGGTTGAAGCCCACCCCCCCCCGGGGTGGAGTGGGGAACCCTTCTGGAATTATGACCGTCTCTCCTCAGGTACTGCAGTGCCTCAGTAATCCCCTCAGGTTATTAGTTGGGCTTTCCTCCAGAGTCAGGAGGCAACACGTGTCATCATAGGGGAGGAGAGAATGTGCCAACCAGAAGCAGGAGGGGAAGGGGAGGCAAAATAGGACCAACAACCTCTCCACCAAACACTCAGACCAGGCCACCAGTGATGCGTAGTGGGGGCGTGAAATGTTGAAAGGAATGGACGGGGGGAAGGGTCCAGGGGGTGAGGAAGGGGAATGGGGGGAAAAGGGGAGGGGGCCTAGGAGAGAGAGGGACTGGAGCAGGGAAAGGGCTCACAAACCTGAAGGAAGGTGCAGGGGCTATGGAACACAGGGGAGGGGGAAAAGGGAACCAAGGGGCAGCTCTAAGGTAGGGGGTGCACGGAAGGGCGCTCTCGTACGCTCAGGCAAAATCTCACACCAAGGGAACATAGTAAGGTAGGCTCAATAAGTCACACACACACACACAATCAATGCAGGCAATAACACTACTTAGCTTCCAAGGTCAGGACAAGGAGGGGGCCAGCTTCTCTCTTCAATTACCGGCGGGGAACTGGTGCCCCGCCGGTGTTTTTATTCCCTTTCTAAATGCCCCAGGTGAGTGGAATTACTTGTTGACTCAAGGCTCCGTCCCCCGCTGCACGCGTCCTGCCGCCAGGCATGCGCTGCGTCAGGGCGGAGCTAAGGATTCCCTACCTGACGTGCCCGGCCACGGGGAAGCTGGAATAGGCTGTGCCGCTTGGGTTACTTCCGGATTTACCAGGGCTGGTGCCTTTGCTGCTTTTGGGGAGGTATCTTTCTGCGATGGGGGAAGAGTGCCCCTCGCATCCTTGTGCATGTCTTGAGGCTTCTTCTGCATTCCCTGCTGTCACAGTCGTCTAGACCCCTGTAACATAACACTTCCATTTCATAGCCATGTTGGCGGGTGAAGTCCATGGCCCCTGCCACGGTCACCTGCCACTTGGAGACCAACTGGCAGTAGAGTTCCAGGTCTGCGATCTTGGTGCGGAGGTACTGGGAATATGCCTCCACCTTGTTTTCCCATACCTCCACCTCCTGGAACCATTCCACCAGCCAGTTTTCCATTGTCAGGGATTGCAGCCTTAGCCCGTCCATTTATACTTTTTTGTGCCTCCAGGAATTCCTGTGTTGGCCTCTCAACTTGGCCCCAAAAATCCCTTGCTGCTTCAGACTCCTTCCAGGTGGACTCCTCAGCAGAACTGGAGGAAGGGGAAGGGCTATGATAGCAGTGCTTCTTCCGTGCCTTCCCCCCATTCTTCTGGCGATGCTTCTCCACGTCGGAGTCCCGCCGCATCACCGTCTCTTTGTGGACGTTCTCCACATGGGCGATTAGGCCAGATATGATCCCCTGGCTGCCCCTTTTAATTTTTTTGCTGCAGATCTAAAGAACATAAAAAGATAGGAACATAAGAAGTGCCATACTGTGTCAAACCAATGGTTTGTCAAGCCCTGCCTGCATTCTATCTCCACAAGTGGGTGGGTGGCCACTAGCCAATCTCTCTCTGCAGGGGACTTCCTAACAGGTCATAGGGAAATCCATTCCCTGTTATTCCAGCCCCCGTGCCGTACCTTGCATATGGCGAATCCGCTTTTTGGCTTGTTGTAATACTGCCAGACTGCAGACCTCATGTGCCTGCTTTCTGGCAGCAGCTCTGACCTCCACCTTCATCTCATCTCATCTCATCTTTCATTTATACCCCGCACTCTCCCAACCAAAGGCTTAGGCCTGGCACCAGTGGCAGGGGTGGCATCATCACCCTCTCTGAAACAGGAACACATAAACAACACCTAAATAATATCATGCATTTATGGTGATGCCTCTATTCCTCTCTTCTTGGGGTGCTAGGGATGGCGACTGGAGAGACCCTGGCTGGCACGTGCAAATCCTGCCCTTCTTGGGGTGCTAGGGATGACGACTGGAGAGACCCTGGCTGGCACGTACAAATCCTGCCCTCCTTGAGGTGCTAGGGGTGGAGACCCTGGCTGGCACATGTTTGGGTGGATGCTTCTCTTTCGCCTCATGCTTGACTGCTGGAATAGTCCCCCACACCCTCTCTCTCTGTGGCAGACATCCGCTGCCACCCGTGTGCTGATGCCCACTGTTTGTCCCTGACTGGCTGCCAAACACCCACCCACGCACCCACTCGCACGCCAGCAGCCAGTGAGCTCACTCTAAAGGATAGTATTCTTGTTGTCCTCAAAGTTCTATGGAACAATAAACAAAAATAAAGTTTACAAGCCTGGCAGCAGTGGCACCTCCTGTGCCCTCTTGCTCCTCTGATGAGGAGCCGACCTCCACCACATCAGAAGGTCCTGCCTCTTCCTCCTCCACCTTCACCTTCCTAAGCCTCATCTTTTTTTCCCTCTTTTTTATCTCCTTTCCAACAATCAAACACAGCCAAACAAGACAGCATCCACCAACTCACAACCAACCAGTCAAACCAACACAGCCGAACCGCAGCAAACAAAACCACACAGCCAGCCAGCCACACACACACGCTCTCTCTCCACACAAGCTCCTCATGCACTCGAATTTCCGGTTTCCGACGCGATCATGGGACCATACAAGACCGCTATCGATACCGATCTTTCCCGAACATTCGGCCAAACCGAACTCCACCGAACCAAATGACCAAATCTGAACTAGGTCCCTGGACCGAACAACCAAACCTGATCTCGGTTCCCGAACCGAACGGCTGAACCGCATTCTGTTCGCACATCCCTAGTAAGTTTACAAAGCCACAGAAGGACAGTCTAGGAAAAAGTGGCAGGTTCCAAAAGGTCCGGGTGCCCCCCCCCTTGAGATGAGGCCTCTGTTACCTCCCTCAGTGTGGGTAGAACTGAAACGAATATCCATGGCAAATATTATTTCCAATGATTTCTCCTGCTTTGAATCATGTCCAATGAAGTGGATATGAACTGCTATTTGGTTCCCAGTTCCTTTCCTGAATGGAATATCAATTTCAGTTATTTTGGTTCCACTATCTTGATTATTTCCGTTATTTTGCTTTGGTTATTTTGATTATTGTATGCGTTTTGGTATTTTGGTTATGAACACTGTTGTGCACTACTTCGTAATAGCGCTAGCAGTGCAAAAATGAAACATCAAAGTCACTGATAGAACTGAAGTAACCAAAATTCTGAAACAGTCAAACAAATGGATATTAACAAAATATTGTTTCAGTGGGGAATAATTATTCAGATATTCAGTGGCCTATCTAAAAATGCAAATCTTATTGGTGAACACAAAAACAAAAAAACATTTACTTCTTTATTGCTGTAGGTTCTAATCCTCATTGTGGTCTTTTGCAGAGACTAAGGCATGCAGCAAGTCCCTTTCCTGCTTTCCTTTCATTGATGGTTCCTTTCACTGAAACTTGGGAAGGTGGAGATGCACAGTCAGAGATATAGATTCATGATCTTCTGTGCCCGGTCGGCACCAGCAGAGGCAGTGTTTTGCAAACCATTTTGCTTCATGCCCCCTTGCCAAGCAAACTCTACCATACATGTCCCATCCTTCTCAACTGTAATCAGCATCCACACTTAGGGTAAGGAACAGCTCTCTTCAGTTCCCCCAACAAGTCACACTTTGCTGCTCCCTTAGCATGAACCCCTCATCTCCATACACACACACATACACACACACACACAAGCCCCTCACTCACTAAACCACAGTGTCTGACCATAGCTTCCCCTGACTCCACCATCTTTGCCCCATGTTTGTTTGTGTTTTTTTCATGCCTTTATCCCCTCACGGGCCTTTTCACCCAGCCCTGCTACACCTCACACAGCACAGCCCCTGCAGAAATGGCTTGGGAGTCAATGGGCACCTTTAGACACAACAGCAGGGAGTGGTGGAATATGTGTTGACACTATTCTCAAAACCACATTTGCCCCCAATTAGCCCCCATTACTGTTTTCCACGTCCAGGGCTAACTGGTGTCCTGTCTGCCACTCACACTGGAAACTCCTGGAAGAAGCACTCCCATGGAATTATGGGTGTTGTAGTCCATGCAGGTGAGGGGTCAGGTCTGCTTGATCCTATGCTCCGAGCTCCAGCTGAACAGCTGATTCTTCACTGCTCATGCCCCGCCCCCCACCACTGTCACCCCCAAGGTGCTCTGGGAAAGTGCATGGATGGCATACAGCAAAGAATGAGATGTTTGGCAGAGGTGTGGAGTGGAGGATTGGGGGCATACAGACCAGAAATGGCTGTGAACACCCCACCGGATTTCTTTAGACACGCTAGTCACGGGCACAGGGGAAACACTCAGTTGCCACACCCAATATATCCATGCAACCAACGAGGAGTTAATGAGAGGCGAATGGGGTGGGGGGCAAACCAGCGGCCAGAAATAGTGACTGTGCTTAACCTCCACATGGCAAACATCTTAAGTGGATTCTCACTGGAGGCCCTCGTCCCCCTAGGATTCCATACTGCAAGGAAGTTGGTAGCCCAGAGGCTGACGGATGGTGGCTGCCAAGAGAGGAGGATATTATTAGAGGAGCGTAGGGCCTCATGCCACTATAACCTGTTGGCTGAAGAGGTAGATCGCCCGAGATCATACCTGGACTATGGTCTTTCACCTCTAAAGAGGATGCTGTTTTTCCTTGCTAAAGTGAACTATTTTCCTTCAGTGGTTACTGAGGGTAGATATTGCAGAATTCCTTTGGCAGAGCACTGTTGTAAATGTTAGAGACTCCCATATTGTCTCCACTGTTGTAACTGTTAGAGACTCCCATATTGAGTCTCTAAAACATATTGTCTTAGATTGCCCTTTGTATGCTGATTTACACCAGAGATTTTTATTCCATGAGATTAATTCTTGCCTTGGCAGGTCCTGGGAATTTTATATTATAAGGTTATTAATCTGATTATTGCACGGAGGTTAAGCTGAGGGTGACACAGTTTCTATTTTCCGTTTATGTTCGAAAATAGTTTTAGCTCTTAGGAAGGTAATTATATATATTTGGACCCTGCAGATTGTCCTGGGATATTTTCCTTCCTTGGTATGTGTTGTGAGGTTTGATATCTGATTTTATTATTATATTATTATTTTATTTTATTCTTTATTTTGTACTTATTATATTTAGTAAGTATTCAGTGTATTTTATGGTATATAATTTGGTCATTGATAATGTATTCTTTATTGTGTATCCTGTATTTTATTATTTATCTTTGCAATGGCCAAATGGCCATGCAATAAAGATGTTATTATTATTATTATAACATCTTAAGCAACCGATCACCGTTGTGTCTAAAGATGCCCAAGGAGAAATCATTCCCCGTGCCACTCGCCTCTCTTTGCCTCCTGTACCAAAATTCCCTCTCCACAGAGTATATAGGAGAGGATGGCAGACAGAACACAAGACGCCTCCTCTTGTCAAGCTGTCCTTGATCCTCCCTCCCCACGGGAATATGCTCACAGTTTAGGAAACGCTGGCATAAGTGAAACTTAAATTTGTCCTCTATTTCTTATATCACCTACAGGTGCCAATAAATATTTTGCCAGTGCCACAAATACATGTAATACCAACCCTGCTCACACTCACTACGGCAGAGCAATAGAGCATTGGGATGCCCACACTCACCCCAATAATGATTTTCAGAGCGTATCAGCTCTAGATAGTTAATCTAATCAGCTCATCTCTCTTTCCCTGGAATCTACACTCCACTAATCACTGACGTGCCCCCATTTCCAAGTTTGTGCTGGGTTCCTTTTTGTTTACCTGATGGTCTTACCCCAAGAAACAAATAGCATGGACTGGTTATTTTGCTGTCCTTTCATTCCAGAGATAACAGAAGCAAAGACATGGAGGTCAGCTTTTTGGAACTCAAAGAGCACCAAGTTCAAATTCCCAGCACTTAGCAATACTATGCTCTTGCCCTCAGAAGTTGGTTGCATATTAAAAGACAGCTCTCCATCTCCCCTGTATTTCTGTGTAGCTAAAAGGGTGTCTCCCCTGCTCTTCCTCCTCCAGAAGTTTCTATTTATAGGCTTCAGGGATTGTCAGCTGAATTATGATGCTATTAGTCAAAAATGTAACTGCCTTTCATACCAGAGTATCATGAAAAGCTTTACAAACAGTAATAACAGAGTTGCCAAAATTACACAGTAGAATTACAAGATTAAATAACAGATAATGATAATGTTTGCTCAGGAGCGAATGCTGCAGAAAAGGCCACAAAATGGGTTGCCTTCCGATCTCCTCATTTCAGCTTGCTTATAGCTTCTGTAAGATCGCTGTGACCAAAAGTTATCTCCTCGATTTGTTTTCCATGCAGATAACATCAAAATACTTCAGCTGCCTGTAAATCTTGTAACCTGACAGGAAAACAGTAATCATTGGCAGGGATGGGGGGCATAGGTGGGATCTACTCCTGTTTTCTTTCCCTTTTCTCTAGTTAATTTGCAACCCAAACTAGCTTCTAACAGCATCTGAAATTGACAAAATCAGAAAGCTTGTAATCAGTGGTGTGGCAAGGATGTTTTGGGCCTGGGCACTCCTAAGGGCAGGAACTGGGGCCTCCCTAATTAGTGGTCCTCCCAAGGGGGCTCCCAACAAGCCCCTCACCCACCCCTGAGAGCAGCAACCCCACCGGAAAAGAAGTTTAAAAGAGGGCAGGGGGAGAGTGTTGGTCTCACTCCCTACCCTGTCCATGCAGAAAATTTCCTATCAGCACTACTCATGCTGCTTGCAAAGCCCCTCCTCTCCCAAGAGTTCAGGGCCCAGGCTCAACTGAGCCCCTGTCTGTAATTTTTGTACAGAGCGAACAGTACAGACAGTGTCACTGGCTGGGACCCAATGTGTGCTTTGTCCCAGTGGGGCTGCATTTACTTCAGTGTGGTCCCACCACCACAGGTGTGTTTATATTCATAGTTGCTGTCTGAGAATTTCCCCCTCTGGGCCAGGTGTGCAGTGCACACTGTGCATCCAAGAGGGGCCTAACAGAGCCTAAGCCCACTCTTTGGTCATTTACTCCAGTGGTGAGGAATCCCCGGCCACCACTTCACAGGCCCTGGCCACCACTTCTACTGCTGTCTGCTTCAGAATTTAGAAAGAGCAGCCTGCAGCAGTAGAAGAAGCAGGAAGCAATGGTAGTAGTAAGGTGCATTAGGGGGTGGTGTGTCTGGAGTTTTGTGGGTGAAGGAGGCAGTGGGATAATCTAGGGGAACAAGAGAAGCACTGCTGGAGACAGCGTGGAATGCCTGGGGCATGATGGGGGTGTAAGGCAACCACAAGGGAGGAAGAAGTGTTGGAATGTGCAACAGTCACAAGTAAAAGCCCATTGCAAGCCCTGCAAGCTCAATATGGGGCTTTTCCAGTAGGGGGAGGGTCAGGGGATGAAACAGGTTTTTATCCTTGTCTCCTCTCGCTGTTCTCCATCTTGTCCCATGCAGTCTGTACAGTATGGAAGCATGTCTTCTGAGTTCTTAGTAAAGTTCTGTTTTGAAGAAACTTCTGTTGTGTGTTATTCAAGAGAAAGCTAACTCTTCCCCGGTCTCACCTTTCTCCCCTCATCTCTGTCCAAAACTCTGCTGCCAGGGTCATCTACCTCGCCCGTCGCTTCGACCATGTGCAGCCCCTCCTCTCTTCGCTTCACTGGCTTCCCCTTCCTGAACGAATCCTGCACAAGCTCCTAGTCTTCACCTATAAAGCTCTTCA
>QEPC01009516.1:223576-240822 GCA_003113815.1 Sphenodon punctatus
CAAACAGAAAGAATCAACCCCAGAACCAAGCACATTGATATAAAATACCATTTCCTGAAAGACTCATAGGAACAAGGACTCATAGATCTGCAATACTGTCCTATAGAGGATATGACAGCGGATGTGTTCATGAAGCCACTAGCAGGGGAACGCCATAGCAAGCTATTAAGAAGAATGAACCTAGTGGGTTTGACTAGTGACTGTTGAGAAGGGGTGTTGGAATGTGCAACAGTCATAAGTAAAAGCCCATTGCAAGCCCTGCAAGCTTAATATGGGGCTTGTCCAGGAGGGGGACGGTCAGGGGATGAAACAGGTTTTTTTTTCCTCCTTGTCTCCCCTCTTCTTCTTTCTCTGTCCTCCATCTTGTCCCATGCAGTCTGTACAGTATGGAAGCATGTCTTCTGAGCTCTTAGTAAAGTTCTGTTTTGAAGAAACTTGTACTGTGTGTTATTCAAGAGAAAGCTAACTCTACAATAAGAAGGTGATGTTCTGGCAGTGACAAAAGCCAGTTCTGTCTACACTGTTAAAAAAGCCTTGAGCCAAATGTGGGAAGATTCGTGCCTCTGTGTAAATCAGGGGCAGGGAACCTTTTCCCTCCTGCAGCCCACTTTGTGGAAATTAGTACATACTGCTTGTACTAATTGGGATAAGGGTGCTTAAGAGATGTGCTTGGGAAGGTCCGATTATGGATCAATGCCATGGACTGAGTGCATGCCCTCAATTCCACTCCCTTCCCCAGGTTTGTGCTCCCAGGGCTTGTAGGTAGGTAGAGACTGGATCCATAGGCCAGATCCAGGAACTAGAAAGGAGTCAAATAAAAGACAGCTGTGGTCTAGATTTGGCCAATGGGTTGGAGATTCCCCACCGCTGGAATAAATGAAGAGGCCTTCTCCAGCTGTGAGTCCTCACAGGCTCAGGCCCCACACATGCTATCTGTGAGGTTTCTTTTCCTCAACACACTTTTCATTATAAGACAGAGCATAGTTCCTACCAATAAATACACTCACTACCTCCGTATACTTCACCAATACCCTCAGGCTAGGGTTACCAGGTTTTGGAAATCTCAAAGACGGACACTCCACATGTGCTCAAATATTTGCATAAATATGAATGAATATAAATTTTATTGAAGCCACGTGGCTATATCAATTTCCATATATAAATCACACAATTACAAAATAAAACCGACCAGCAAACAAAAGCAGTTAAATCAAGTCCACTGTTAGGCCTGCAAAGATCAAAAGTATGAGCCCCATCAGCCTGGATACTTCGAAACTTTTAACAAAAATGCAGCTAAGTCAAGTCCACTGATGGGCCCAGCAAAATCCAAAATTTACAGTCCAGCCAAAGATACTACAGCCAACATCTTCAGAATATGAGCCCCATCAGCCTGGGTACATTTAACAAAATACACTCCAATCAGTCCAATTAGACAGTACACACCAGATTTAACCAAGCACAGATATTTGAATGTACAATTTAACAAAGATGCATAAACTCATCTTACCCCACCAGGCATATGCTTTGCACACACTGTATGTTGCAAGCGTATATTCATAATTCTTACAGCATAAATCGCCACCTGCTTAGTTCTTTCGGGGTCGGAGTCACGTAATAGAAATAATAATTGTTGTATCTTGGACCTAGTACCATCCCACCCAATGAGCTTCTGTAGTTGCCCACGCTGCAAACCATACAGTGGACATGATAGGACATAGTGTTCCAGGCCCTCAATCGCCCTAACACATGGACAAATCCTATCGGTATATGGGATACCCTGCCTTCTCCCCAGGGAAATAGCTGTCTGCATCGATTGTATGCACAAGGCAAAAAAGGCTCTCCTAAGGACTGGATCCGCAACTGATGTAAATAAGGCCCCCACACCCCCTGGAGGGGATCCAATACTTATAAAATGGAGAAATATACGCCCTAGCTGCCATCATCCTATGCCTTTGTCTATCCACATCCAAAATCCTCTGCTTTAGCATCCTAATCACTTGACTATCAGTATAGCCCTGAAAGAACAGGTCAGAGAAACCAAGATTCCCAAGACCTGCTTTCACATACACCCACCAGGGGTTCAAACCCCCTTCTGTATCAGACAGTTTTTTTATCAAAGTCCTGCTCAAGAGGGAAGTATCCCCAGGATTTCTATTCTTAGCCCCAAAAGTAAGTTTCCTTAATTCAACTTGGGCCACAAGGGAAGGTCTACCCAGCTGTATATGGATTATAGCTGCAGGAGAGATCCACAAAATCCTTCTCCAGCAGTTATTAATTATTGGTTGCAAGCTATTAATAGCACGAGTGTCATGCCCCCAAATATGCACCCCATACAATATTTTAGCCATTAATTTGGAATTCATAATTTTGCTAACCGCTTGAATAGATCTTTGTCCAAGTTGAAAGAAAAAGCACTGGATCGCTAAGACTTCCATGTTTGCTTTCTGCTTATTTACCCTCATGTGGCTTGTCCAGGTCCCATTAAATGATAAATAGATTCCCAGATATTTATAGGAATGTACCTGCTCAATCACATGGGATATTTTCAGACGTTACAGGCCTCAGTTTTGACACGGTGAACCACCCGTCGTGGCGGAGAGCCCGTAATGTCTGAAGGGGGTCACGCCAGATTTTCACCACAGTGAACACCCGGCGGGAATCCCTGAACCACGGTTCCGGAGGTGAGGCCGGCCTCAACCCTGGAACCATGGTTACTCCGATCACAGCCGGGAATCACCGTCTGTTAACGTCTGTTACCGTCACCGCTTTCCAGCTGTGGTCCTGGCCACGGGCCGGGATCGGGTGCAGCGGCCGGATTGTCCGCTGTGCCCGCCTGTCTCCGGGAGGGCGGGCGGCCGGGGGAACATGGGGGGGCGGGGCCATGCAGCTGCACGTTGCACCCCCCGCCCCCTCCCTGATCCCTGAGCGGAATCAGGCCGGCATGTCTATTGCCTGGCCGGCCTGATTCCACTCAGGGGTGTAGACATGATCACGGGCCGTGTCAAAACAGAGGCCCATCACGTCTGAAAATACCCATGGCCTTGCAATGCCCAACTGTATTTACAAAACCGCTTTGAGAATACCAATATTTTAGTTTTGGTATAATTTATCATAAGATTCTTGTCTATACATCTATTCCCAAAGTCCAACAGCGCACGCTCCAACCCAATTCTACTAAGGGACAACACTACTGTGTCATCGGCATACATTAACATTAAAATTTTCTGCGTTCCTACACAAGGTGGATGGTATCGCCCCACATCTCTATGCTCCGTAATGAGTGAATTCACATATATGTTAAATAGAATCGGGGCAAGTAGACATCCCTGGCGGACCCCATGATGTGTTGGCACTGGATTGGACAAAATACCAGTAGGTGGAACTCTCACCTGCAAAAAGGTATCTGTCTGATTAGACTTAAGAGACGTTTGTCCATTCCCAGCTGCTCTAATATGAGCCATAACTTAGCTCTACATATTCGATCAAAGGCCGCAGAGAGATCTATAAAGGCTGCAAAGACTTTGCGCCCTCGCCATTTATATTTATTAATAATATGACTAAGTATGAAAACCTGCCCCGTTGTTGATCTGTTAACCTCATAAATATGTATAAATCAACATTAACATAAATGAACTACTCACACAGGACCACCAGCCAGTCCCCCCTTGCCCCTTCAAACCTAACAGACATTGCCCTCCACCCAACCACAGATGGAACAGACAGACACACTAGTTCTCTCTGGGTGTTAACAAAAGTGACGGTGCTCCACTTAGGCCTGCTGTGTTCCACTCTGACTGGTGGGCTACGGTCATGTTAGTTTTTCATGCTGCCAGATTTTGCCCAGGAATGCTTCTGGGCATGTTAGCAGCAAGGCCGGACTGTGATGCCGGAGACCTCTGGGGTCACAGTTCAAGCCACCGTCTGCCCGATTGGGCCAGGATGGGCTACAGCGGGCCATAACGATTGTTATGGCCCATTGTGGCCTGGGCCGGATTGGGTCTGCCATGGCCCATCATGGTGGGGGTAGGGTGTGGGGCAGGGCGCTGGGCGCAGCGCAGGGCCAGCTAGCTGCACATTTGTTCCCGGGGACCGTATCCATCGTGACTTCCTCTCTCTATCTCAGCCACCGCAGCAGTACTGTCTCTCTCACACACACACACGTGCGTGTGCATCCTAGTGCTTTGGTGCAGGCTATTCCATGCTTCATCCCCTCAGTGAATGGAAACAAGAGGCAATCCCAGGCAGAAGATTGTGGGATAACCGGAGGAGAGTGAATAGGTGGAATTTTTGTCCACATAGCAGTCAGACAGTTGCTCTCCTTGCTGCCTCATGGCATAGCAAGGGAAGCTACTATGAAGTACTATCCCTCGCTTCACATCTTAGGGTGTTTATAAATGAGACAATAGCCCACATCGGGAGGGTGTTCAGCCCGTGTTCTCTGCCCATTTATTAGTTATTATTAATTATTATTATTATTATTATTATCAAGCATCTATATAGCACCAGCAATGTACCTGACACTTTACAAAGTAATTGAATAGATATGGTCCCTGCCTTAGGGCTTACAATCTGAGAGACCGGGGAGTAGGGGGGGACAAAGGAAGGGGAAGATGTGCTGCAAATGTGCACTCCCATGTGCCAGAGTGCTTCCACTCACAGCAGAGTCCTATGGTACTGCCAATCCAGGCCAGTGTTCGCCCACCTGTCCGCACCCATCTATTAGGGTGTGCGCAGACTCCATGTGGGCAAAGCACCTAGACCAGTCGGAGCAGCAAGCATGCTCGCCACTCTCGATCTCCCTGGGGCTTCTACTGTTTAGTTTCACTTTGGAGAGCTTAAAAATTGTGCTTCAAAAGGCGGGGGGAAACCAGGAAGCAAACAGCGGAGGGAGCTTTCTGGACCCAGAATTCCCCGTGGTTGTGAGTAGTGAGGGAGGGAAAGTGGTGGGAGGAGCACAGCGCCTACCCGAGTATTAGGTTTGCTGCATGAAACCCCCTGAGTGGGGGCTGCTTGGACTGAACACTGGTCTCCTGCAGAATATGGTCCAGGGCTACAGCTACTGTATGCTACAGCCTATTTGAACAAGTCTATTCTCTGTGTGGGCCCCAGCACTAACAGATCTGCCACTGACGCAGAGTCGACACACAGAACCAGCAGTCCAAGAAGTGATCCCTGTCTGGACCCTCCCCTACTGACAGCTGCCAAGAATGGGTTCCCCACAGCTGGTCACATACTGGTGTCTTAAAGGCACCCTTATGGATACCAAAATCTATGATGGTGCCAGTAAAATGCAAAGAACCACACAGTGATGAAGTCATTTTCTCTTTCTTCTCCAATAGACTGACTATTACAGCCACGGGGAAGCTCGGGTCTAGGAGCCAAATACGGCCTATGACTAGTTTTTATTTGGCTTGTTTCCAGTTCCTGGATCTGGCCCCTGGATCCAGTTCCTCCCGCCAAACACTGAAAAACTGTGCTCAGGGTGCGGGAGCAGAGCTGAGGGGTTTTCAGTAAGGAAAAGGGCACAGAACCAAGATCTGGATCCTCCAATTTCCAGCACATCCCACAAGCACACCCGTCCGCAACATCTATGTGGACCTTGGAGCTTGTACTCATTTTCAAAGTGCCCCCCCAGGAGGGAAACAGTTCCCCAGCCCCGTAAAGGGTCGTATCTATTTTGTTCTCTATCAGTTTTAATTAACCCCTAAAATCCTGCCACATGACAAAATTGCAAGATCTGACAAGTCTGAGCATAGGAGAGGCATGGGGGCTAGTGTGCTCCCTGATCTTGGAGTGTCTTGATCCCAGCCCTGTAGGAGTGGGGTTCCTGGACACCATCCCACAGTCTAAAGCACTGCTGTGTCCCTTCTTTTATCTATGTCTGTTTGGTAACCCTATTGGGCTGGGGAATGCTTTGAAATCTACCAAATTCAGAATGTTCACCTACACAAAACTCTCTACCTGAGGACCGAGGTTGATTTCCTGTGTTTGCCTCCGTGCTCACTGCTGCCGTCCTGTAATTGCTGCTGCCCTGCTCAGCTCCAGCTGGGGCACCACAACTGAACCCAGAGATGATGGGGCAGGAGAAAATCCAGAAGGGCTTTCCTTCCCATGGGTCAAGGCTGGCAGCCATTTGCCTGTTTGCAGAAGAGTAGCACTGCCTATGGGAGCCCTGACTGCTCTCAGACGCCCCCTAGTGTCAGCTGTCTGGTACTGCAGGGGAAATTTCAGACTCCCTGAGCAGCAGCCAGAGTGATCTGTGGGGTGGGATTTCAAGTCTCTTGACCTTCCTGGAGAAGGGACAGTTCTCCAGATCACACATCAGATTATTTTTTTGCCAAAAATTAGACACATGGCAATTTTTCAGGAGGGGAGGGATAGAAATGGATAAAATAATAATAGTAATAATAATAATTAATTAATTAATTAATTAAGAATAAATAATAACCCTTCTTCAGGCTGTGGCATTCCCTCTCTGGTGAGACAAGTCCTTTCCTGGGCTCCCAGCCTCAGAGTTTCAGACGATACCTGTCCAACCTGACAGGCCTTTGCACCTTCAGGCCTGTTCCTTCCCCTAGCCCACCCCCTCCTGGCCAGTCAGCTCTCCGGAACTCTGTTCCACTCTGCATGTGGGCCCGTTGATTTCACTTTCAGTACGTAGTAGACCTAAGTCAGTTGTAACTAGTCCTGAAATAGGTTGCTAATTTTCGAGTACAGTTTGGGTATTCGACAGGCTACCCAGTCACTGACCAGATGACCAGATATCATCTGAAAAATCAATAATTTTCAGTACAAATTTAACAATTTTCCATTTAGCGATTGGTAAAACAGGACAGAAAACTGAAAAATCAGAATGGAAAACCAAAAAAGAGGGATAGGAAGTTGATATTCTGGGTCCAAAGGTTGACATTCCAGGACATCATGCACCCAAATCGGGCACTAATCAAGTACGGATAGATATACTCATTATTGTGGCTCCTCATTTCAGCTCTTGTTGTAACCTGCTCTGGAGCCTGGGGCATAGCTAGGTTGGAATGAACCCTGATGCAGAAGATGGCATGGGGTTCCCCCATCCCTTTCTCAGTGGAGATGCAGCTGCACCAGAGAGTGTGGGCCCTGGTCCAGCTGCACTGCCTGCAACTATTATAGCTACATCCTTGTCTAGGGCCTGTGGAAAAGTCTGCAGAGTTTCTGAGGTAAGGGCAGAGCAAAGAGACTCTGGAAGTATCTAAATGATATTTATATGGTAAATAAACTTGCTCCAGACAAGTTGGTGTGTAGTGGAAGAATTAGCCTGAAAACGGCTTTTCTGTTCACATTCAAGGATGGGAATGAAGTACAGTCATGACTGACCTTGCCACGGTGCCCTAGGAAAATTCACCAGCTAAAGAGGCATTTGCATTAAGCATTCACTCTCTCCTTGAAGTACAGACATAATAAAGAAACAGTGCGCAGTTAAAGGTGGGCCTGGTGTGATAAGTTTGGCACAAATAGATGGATATATAATTACATCATGGGAAGAAGCAGAGCAGTAGGGCTGGGTCAAAACAAGCCTTCCATTTTTACAGAACATTTCCGCATAAATAGAACCACTGGCGAAATTCCAATCAGAATTCCGATCGATTGTAAATTTCAATCAGAATTCCGCTCGTTCATTCTGCACATGCATAAAATGGTGTCCGGCTGTTCTGTATATGTACAAAATAGCAGTGGCCATACTGCGTATGTGCAAAATGGTGGCAGCTATAATGGCACTGCCATTTTGAATAGTCTGCCTCCATTTTGTGCATGCTCAGAATGGCTGGGTGCCATTTGACATATGCACAAAATGAAATGAAATGTTTCGGTCAGTTTGACAAAGAAAAATCCAAATGATTGTTCATTCTAATTTTCATTTATTCCAATTGAACCAACCAAATCAATTGAAAATGTCATCTAGTTAGGGTATTTTCAGACGTGACGGGGCTCAATTCGCCCAGCCACAGAAACACCCTAATGATTCCCCGCCGGGGCCAACACGTAATGGCCAACAGACGTGTTGACCGCTCCCAGTGGGGAGTTCGGGGGGGGGGGCACGTGGCACAATGTGCAGCCACACGGCCCTGCCCCTCCACTCTCCCTAAACCGCCTGCCTTCTTGGGAGACGGGCGGGCACCGTGGCCAATGCGGCTGCAGTGCCCGCCCTCATTGACCATGGCCCGGAATCCCGCCGCTGATTCTGGGCCGTGGTAGGGGGCCAGACGTTATGGTCCCCTTGATCACAGGGGGGAAATGACATTCAACACGCAAACGGAGATGGTCCAGCCAGGACCTCCGTTTGCGTGTTGAATGTGATTCCCCCCCATGATTCAAGGGGGTGAACAACTGGGGGAGAACTTCTGTTCCCCCCAACAGACATTACGGGATCACAATCACCATGTGTGGATTCACCATGGTTGAGCGTGATCTCATAACTCTGAAAATACCCTTAGAAACAGACTTTTCCCCCTACAGAGCAGTGTTTCTAGCAGGGCTGAAATGAAAATTCAGAACAAATACCTTTTCTTTTCAATTGCCTTCTCCATCTAGTGAAGGTTGGCGGCAGTATAAACAAGTCTTTGACACTCAGTCTTAACATGAGCCTTGTTCACTAAACTACAGATGTTCAGTCCTGACCAATCGATTAAGACCTGCAACCATGGTCCAAATTTGCCCAATTCCATATATTTGTCTCTGTTAAAAAAATGCAAATAGGAAGTGATATTCACTTCCCAATTCACTTACAACTGGATATTTGTTTTGGCAATTTTGCTATGGTTAAGTCAGCATTTCATTTATTTGGTATTTTGTGTATTGAGGTCATCCTCCACCAGTCACTTACTCCTAGGCATGGCCCTGCTCTGGAGAATTGTCTCCACCTTCTGACAGAGAAAGTAAAGTTAGAAGAAGAGAGAGTACCAGGTGGCAATAGCTTGCAGCCTCCCTCCCCCTGCTTAAGGGGCAATATCATACTGTGTTGCTATGGCAGGATGAGAAATTCTTCATAAGAGAGCCAGTGATGTGCTGTGTTGTAGCAGGAATTCGAGCTGAAATGAATATTCATGCAAACAAATAAATCCGTCAAATGTGCGGTATCTGAAGGTGAAACCAATGAAGTGGGGGGAAATTGTTATTCTTTTGTGAATGGCAGATACTCACTTTGGATATTTCAGTCTGGTTATTTTGGAATTTTGATTATTTCATTTTTGTTATTTCTGTTACTTCATTTTGGCTTTATTAATGCTTTTGGGAATGCCCAGCAGCTGAAACAAATAACAAAATTACCAAACCAAAGTAAATCATATGATGAAATGAATGAAATATCCAAAATGGAATGCCTGACTAAAGGGATGTGTGAATATGTGTTTTGGTTGTGGATATTGTTTGAATATTCAGAGGGCCATCCAAATATGTGAATAATAATATTCACAAATTTTTAAAAAACACTATTTATTCCATTTTTAGCAGTAAGTATGGTGGCTGACTAGATGATCAGATAATGTTAGGCTGAATCTTTGTGTCAAGTTGATTTTCATAATTGATTAGAATCAGATGATTAATTCCCCATGCAATGTTCCATAGAAAATGCCATTTCTGACTAAACAAAACCCAATCCATCATGAGGAATAACAAACTGTAGGAAACGGCCATTCATCACTGAAAGGTACATTGCTGCTTGCACTAAGTATAATGGGAAATGGAGTCCTGGAACTGATGTTGGGGGGACAGAGGCCCTTTTCACACAGACATTCTAACACTGATAAAATGGGTGTTACAGTTTATTATACATGTTGCAGGGCTTCAGGTGTGCTCTATGGGTGCCCTGCAACATGTATAATAAAATTAACACCCATTTTATCAGTGTTAAAGGGTCACAGTTCCCATGATGGTTGTGATCGGTGGGATTTCCTTCCTGTGGGAAATTCCTGGAGGTCAATTCTTGTTCCATTTCAGGATGCTATTGTCTCAAAATCCCATTTTCTGAGTACCCTAGTTGAACAATAGAGCCTGGAGAAGGGGCTTATGGGTACAATCTCATCATTAATCCAAGATAATCCCCGTTCCCTGCGTGCCCTCCCCCGCTCCCTTACGGGACAACGTGTGTGGGAGCAGTGTTTGCCCCGCTCCCACGGGGAAGACAGACAGTTGGGAAGTGGGCGCCACAGGCAGAACTAGTGCGCGGACCAGGTCTCGCAATGCGAGACCTGGAGGGTGCCATTTGTAGCGCAGCTGGTTTCAGGCCAGTTGCGCCGAAGAAGAAGATCAAGGAAGAAGCACAGGTGGCGGCTCCGGCTCCTTCTGAGGCACAAACCGCGGGATCGCTTGTATCTCCTCCGGAGGTACTACTTGGTGCCGGTTTAAGGCGAAGAAGAGGGAGGTGTTTCTACCACACACACAGCCCTTGGTATAAGCAAGCACACAGAGCGCAGCCCTCCCCTCCCCCCCCCCCAATTGCAATCTCAGGAATAAGGGCGATGGGCAGGAAGGGTAGAGGGCAGGCAAAGGGCCAAACCCGATGCCCCACCGCAGGGCCCAGAGATCTAAGGGCACAGGCAGAAGCCATTATGGCCTCATTACAGCAAAGGATGGGGAGCTGCAAGGAAGTCCTCAGGGGTCTGGAAAAGTGCCCCCCTCTCACAAGGTGACCACCCCCCTTAGGGGAAAGGAGGGGGAGGGAGACAGTGCGAGTGGCACAGCCAATGGCACAGAGTGGTGAGACTCCCCCCCCCCCCACAGGGAGGGTTCACCGCCACCCCAGGCTAGGAGTATGGACGTTTCCTCCCAGGGACAGGCTGCCCCCTTGGAGGCATCACCGCAGCAGGCTGTGATGCGCGCGACACCACCCACGCGATACTGCCCGCGCGATACCGGGCCAACTTCCCACAGCCTTACCAGAGGGGGGGCAGGATGTGGGCCCAACCCCAGCAGTGCAACGCCATAGTAGCTCATCGCCCCAAGGTGTTCAGTCCCACAGTGTACCCCCCTTCCGACAGCCTGGAGGATGAGCGGCCGCCCGGGAGTCACCCGAGGGATGACCCGTCGTGGGCGATTTTGGAGCAACTCCAGGATTTCGTGTTCAGGTCACTCAAAGGCTGGGACTTAGGTTTCCTTATCCACAAACTGCAAGTGCTACAGTTTGCAATTGCAATGCACTCTAAGGGCCTTGCACCATCCACGATTGCGGGCAAATTGGCTGTGGTCTCCTTTTCTAGAAGATTAGCAGGTCACCACTCCCCAGATCAGGGCTTCTTTTCAGGAAAGTTGATTGAGTCCTGGTCATGCCAACACGGGGCCAGAGTAGACCATAGGTTGGCAATTACCCCGGAAATCCTTTTGGCACTAATGGACTCCCTCCCTTATATATGTTTCTATGCCTACGAGGCCACCTTATTCACCACCACCTTCATGTTGGTATTCTTTCCTTTCGTGAATTATCAGCTGCCTCTAGGTCTGACCTTGCAACTGGGGTTATTAGCCATGGGGACATAACATTGCAGGATCATTCCATGTTGGTTTTCCTCCAGCAGTCCAAGAGTGACCAGAGGGCACGGGGGCAAAGTATTAAATTACACATGGCCGGCTGGCCAAAATTGTGCCCAGTAGCCTCATGCAGGTACACGTCCATATGCCCTCCTAGTCCCGGCCCTTTCCTTATACACCAGGACGGCTCACCAGTCACCCGGCACCAATTTTCTGCCATCCTTCACAGGGCCCTGCAGCGGATTAACCAACCCGCTCACAGGTTTGGGTCTCACTCTTTCCATATAGGCGCAGCTGCGCTGGGTCTCTCTGAAGACAAGATTCGCAAGATAAGGAGGTGGAGATCAGCGGCATTTCGGTCTTATGTCTGAGACCTTCCCCATTTGCAGCCTGCCATGATTAACACTGATCGGTTTTGCCTACAGGAGCAGGACCAAGGGGCCAGCGAAAATCGGTCTGGATTGTCGACCACAGCATTGTCTACTGGGTGGGCAAGGCTGCAGGCCGCACACACTGGGGCACCCAGATGGGGCTCAGTGACTGAGCAGAAGTTGTATGGAAGGCCAAAAGAGGCATGCGCTTCGAACAACTAATGCCCCTCCTCTATGGGGCTGCTAGGGGGTGCCATCCAGACATTATGATAATCCATCTGGGCGAGAACAACCTTCTGCAATTGTCAGGAATTTTATTCTAACCACTACCTTGAGCTAGTGGTTAGAATAAAAAGCGACTGGGTCATGGCGTCCAGGCTATTGCCTGCCACTTTGCTGGTTTGGACGCACATGATTGAACGAATTAGGTGGAACAATGTGATCCAGCCAGGAAAGATCGATAGGGCACACAGAAAAATTAACAAGGAGGTGGAGAAATTGGTCATTGCCCATGGGGGGGCGGGGGGGCGACACCATTGTCCACCACGGTATCCATTTTTCCCATCCGGAGCTATACACCTCTCTGAAGTGGGAGTCGACCTATATCTGCAAGTGCTAAGAGACAAGTTGCTGCAGTTGATATGAGGTCAGGGTGGGGGAATGTCAAACCACCCAAGCAAAGGCTTGTGGTTTGCGGTGACAGGGGTCCAGGGTATTTAATTATAACGTTTTTGTAGAATTAGCTGCTCATTAAATCATCTCCTTATGAGACGGGGTCATGGGCAGAGCTAGAGCAGGGGTGGCCAGCTTCCAACCCAGGCCCAGGGTGGAGGGGTGGGCCATACCTCGGAGGACACGGGCGGTCCCGGGGGCGGAGAGCGCTGCCTCCCTCTTACTCCAGCCACGAGAGGTTCCGTACCTCCTCGACCAGCCAGATGGCTGGAGTGAGAGTGACCTAAGGGCAGTCACAAGTTTTGCGGCACCGAGGGACATCGGGCCGCACAAGTTAGTGGTTCTAGTTAATAGTTATACATAGCACACACTGGACCCAGGAGGAGGATTGCCCCCTCCCTGACCTAACATTCAGTAAATAAAAGTGCGGCCTTTTAAATCCCATACAATGTGTGTGTGGCTTTCTTCCGGGGGGGGATTGGGGCAAAGTAGAGCTGGGTGGGGAGAAGGTGTTTTCTAAACATGTCTCTGGATAAACCCAGTGACTTCAGAGAGCACAGTGTGGAAAATGCCCTTGGGTGAACAGAGGATGCTCAGATGGAAAAAGAACTCTTTGGTCTCTCGCCAGACTCTGAGTCCCTTTGAAGGTAACACTGAAAAGGTCATCAATTGTTGATCTGCCACTTAACCCAACTGGTATCTGATGAGAGTTATAATGAATTGCAGAGTGCTGGGTCTTGTGTCTGAGGCAGAGATGAGTTTCCCGAACTAAGGCTGAAGCCTCATCCCCTGACCTCCAGGAGCATCAGAGTGTGGAGAATGTAGAGGTGATACTGGCTAGTAGCTACCTTCTCAGCAGCAATGCACAGAGCTAGAAGGGACCTCGGGGGTCACCTAATCTAGCCCCCCGCACCACTGCAGAACCTGCCACACCCCATCTATCTGCACAGAAAAATCCCAACAATAGCTACAAGTAGAAACTGGAACCAACCAGAGCACACCAATGCCCAAACTAAGAGAACAATTTTAGAAAAAGAAAGATCCAGATGTCCCAAACTCGTGAGCCTGCATTAGTGTAGTCCCCTACACTAATGCTGCAGGGGGAGGCAAAAAAACCTAAGTCGACTGCCAATCTGCCCAGAGGAAAAATTTCTTTCCTAGTCCATCCCAAATATGACAATCAGTTAGACCCTGGGCATGCATGCAGGCCCCACCAGCCAGGTACCTGATATACAATGATAGTACCCAGGCTTCAGAATGTCCCAACCATCCCACCTCCAGCTGCAGACAACTCTGATGTCTCAGGAAGAAAGAAAAAAACCCAACAACATGTATTCTTGGATTGGTGGGATTTCCTCCTGTAACATCTAATAAAACCACCTCAAAAGTTATGTGTCATAAATTTATCCAACTCTGTTTTAAAGCTATTCATATTCTTTGCTGCCACAACTGCCCCTGGAAGCTTATTCCAGTAGTTCACTGCTCTGATTGTTAAAAAACCTTCTTCAAATTTGCAGCCTAAATTTATTTATTACCAGCTTGTATCCATTCATTCTTGTACGCACGCTCACCTTTAGTTTGAACAAGTCTTCCCCTTCCATTGTGTTAACTCCCCTGATATATTTGTACAATGTAGCGTTATCTCCCCTCAGCCTTCTTTTTGATAGGCAGAATAAGCCAAACTCTCTTCGCCTCATCTCATAAGGTAAGTCCTCCATTCCTCTGATCATCCTGGGAGCTCTTTGTTGCGCTTGTTCCAGTTCATCCTTCTTGAACACTGGTGACCAGCACTGAAAACAATATTTCAGATGCAGTCTTATCAAATCCAGAGGCAACAATACTGCTCTATTCCTGCTGGCAATACCACACCTAATACATCCCAGGATTGCATTTGCCTTTTTTTTTACAGCTGCATCACATTGACAGCTCATAATCATTTTATGGTCAATTATAACCCTGAAGTCCCTTTTCTCCACTGTTGTTATTATTATTATAAACATTTATATAGCGCCAGACATGTGACCTGGTGCTGTACAAAAAACATAGAAATAGACGTGGTCCCTGCCTGTGGCTATAATCTAAAAGACAAGGAGGGGGAGACAGGGAGAGGGGACAGTGGAAGAGACAGGGGAGAAGACAAACAAACATTCAAGTGGATGCGAAGTCTCAGGTGCGTGTGCTTAGTTTGGTTACAATCAGGTTGGTTACAGCAGTCTGCCGAGGAGGGCAGACAGTAGGTATATGGGAATGACTAGCAGGCATTGGGAAAGGCGGCGAGGAAAAAGTGGGTCTTGAGGAGGGATTTGAAGGAGCGGAGGGAGGGGGCAAGGCGGATGTGGGCAGGGAGGGAGTTCCAGGCATGGGGGGCAGCGAGGGAGAAGGGTCGAAGGCGGTTAGGTGAGCAGGAGAAACGAGGGAGAGTGAGGGAGGGGACAGAGGAAGAGCGGAGAGCGCGTGCAGGAGTGCGTAGGGAGATTAGGTCCGAGAGGTAAGGGGGAGCTTGGTTATGGAGTGTTTTGAACGTGAATACCAGGAGTTTAAACAGGATACGTTCAGGAAGGGGGAGCCAGTGAAGAGAGAAGAGGAGAGGCTGCACATGGTCGAAGCGACGGGCAGAGTGAATGACCTTGGCAGCGGAGTTTTGGATTGCGATAAGGGGGGACAGGTGAGAGCGAGGGAGGCCAGCAAGGAGGAGGTTGCAGTAATCGAGGCGAGAGATAACCATGGCATGAACAAGGGTTTTGGCCGAGGAGGTAGAGAGAAAGGGGCGGATCCGAGCAATGTTATGGAGGGCGAATCGGCAGGATTTGGCAACAGAGTCAATGTAAGGTTTAAAAGAGAGGTGCGTGTCAAAGATGAAGCCCAAGCTACGGGCTTGGAGAACAGGATGGATGGTGACTCCATCGATGCAGATGGGCAGGTTAGAGGGAGAGGAAGAGGAGGGAGGAAAAATGAGGAGTTCGGTCTTGGCCATGTTGAGCTTGAGTTGACGTCGGGACATCCAGGCGGAGATATCAGAGAGGCAGTTGACGAGGCGTGAGTGGACAGAAGAGGAGAGAGAGGGGGTAGAAAGATAGAGTTGGGTGTCATCAGCGTAGAGATGATATTGGAATCCGTGGGAGGCAATAATTTTGCCAAGGGACAGGGTGTAAATAGAGAAGAGGAGAGGGCCAAGGACAGAGCCTTGGGGGACCCCAACCGAAAGGGGGAGGGAGGAGGAGTTTGACTCGGGGAGCGAGACTTTAAAGGAGCGGTCAGAGAGGTAGGAGGAGAACCAGTCAAGGACAGAGCCACGGAAGCCCAAAGAGTAAAGCGAGTCCAATAGGAGCGAGTGGTCGACAGTGTCAAAGGCAGCAGAGAGGTCAAGGAGGACAAGAACGGAGTAGTGGCGCTTCGATTTAGCGACAAGTAGATCATTGGTGATCTTGGCCAGGGCAGTTTCAGTAGAGTGGAGGGGGCGGAAGCCGGACTGGAGAGGGTCCAGGGAGGAGTTGGCAGAGAGGAGGTTCAGGCAGCGGGAGTAGACGACACGTTCCAGGAGCTTCGAAGCAAAGGGAAGGAGGGAGACCGGCCGGTAACTAGAGGGATCGAAAGGGTCCAGGGTAGGCTTTTTGAGGATGGGGGAGACAGTGGCATGTTTGAAGGCAGAGGGGAAGGAGCCTGTGGAAAGGGAGAGATTGATGACATGTAGTAGTAGGGGGGCGACAGTGGGAGCAATAGAGGTCAGGAGGAGGGTGTTGTTTTCAACTGATAAGGTCCTAGCTGGCCTGGTAAGTGAAATGCTTATTATTAAACCCCAAATGCAAAACCTTGTATTTTGTGCTATTAAATTTCATCCCATTCCTAACACTCCAATCCATGAGGTCATCCAGTTCATCCTTTACAATTTTCGGATCATGCGGAGGTTAAATGTTTAACCAGAGTACCGGATATTACCATTGTAAATATTACAAATTAATGAATTACTGTTTACCATTTACGTTATTCCTGTTTACCACATTGGGTGGGGGTGGGGTGGGTACACCCCTGGGTCTGCTCTGGCAGTGGCAGGTTTCAATAGGGCCCACTGCTGCCGCCCGCAGTCCACCTGCACGCGTCCCCTTGCCATAGAGCTGCGGGCAGATCTGCAGCCACCCTAGCCTGCAGCCAGGAGCGGAACTGCTGCGCTATTCATCCTTTAGATGGAACGCTGTGCTGGTTTGACCCCGGCCAGCGCTCTGTCTTCAGGTGACCCGCACCACTTGTGACTCTGGAATATTCTGGAGCACCGTGAGGGAGCACCTGCTCCGCTCCTGCTTCATCTGAGCTGAGGGTGACATGCCTCTATATGAATGGGCCATCTGGCGGAGTGGGGTGTGGCGGAGCAGGAGCAGAGCAGGTCTGTCTAGAGGCACCCATTACCTCATAACTGAACTGGGGAGGGGGGGAGAAGAAGAAAAAAAAGCAGTCATCCAGTAAACGGTAATGCAGTAAATGGGAATCCAATTAACTGAATATCCACAAGATGCTAACTGGATACCAAAAATCAGTTGATAGCAGATACTTGTTTCAGCTCTAGCAGAGAACTAGGGGCATTTTCAAATGGAAAAACTAGTCAGAACTGGTTTTTATGAACTCCGATATTTATTAGGCTGCTTTTAAACGAGGAGCGCTGAAGCGCCTCCTCAACGCCGCATTAAAGCAAAGCCGCCGGAAGTGACGTTC
>QEPC01009516.1:240895-256405 GCA_003113815.1 Sphenodon punctatus
GCGCCGCTCCAAAGCCCCGTGTCTCCAGCCGCCGCCAGCAACGAGGAGAACGTCACTTCCGGCGGCTTTGCTTTAATGCGGCGTTGAGGAGGCGCTTCAGCGCTCCTCGTTTAAAAGCAGCCTCAGTCCATACTAACAGAGTGGTACCTTTTAGATGGCCAATCTAATCCGGACTAATTTCTAGTCCAGACTAGCCATGTGAACAGAACATTGCAGTTAGTACAGTTCTTAGAGTCTCTGTGGCTGTATTTCAATTCCATGCTGCTTTTTGGCCATCTCCTCGCAATGTTTTCTGTGACTGAAGCATCACTTCATGTGATCTAACAAATCATAGAGGCATAAAATACCTAGAGTCTTCCTAGGGAAAAGACTCTGCCCATAGTCTTTCACCTGTTCCTTTTAATTCCCTTTAATTCAGTTCCCCTGTTCCCTTTAATCCAAGCCCCCACCCAACTTAACATTTCTGCTCCCCTCCCCTTATTATAATCACAATCCTCCTAAAATGCAAACCACCATGTCCTGGCTAGGGTTGCCACCTCTACAATTTTTAAAGGAATATTTACACAAAAATACATGTTTTCTGTGACTTAAACATCACTTCATGTGATCCTACAAACCATAGAGGCATAAAATGCCTAGAGCATCTGTCAGGTCTTGCTGTTGGACTCTGTGGCAATAAGTACTGGATAGTCAACTAGTCTGGACTAATAAGCACTAGTAATTCAGACAGACATTAGTCCGGACTAGTTTAATAGAATGGTTCTTATAAACTCTAGCGATTGGGGTTTTATAAGAACCGTACTTATCTTTTAGTCTGGACTAATAAACACAGTTGATGGCGTTCAGACAGAGAAACTAGTCTGGACTACATTCATTTAGGCTGCTTCTATATGAGGTGCTTAGAAGCGCCTCTGCAGCCCCGTATTCAAAAGGAAAGCCATGCAGGGAGTGTTTACAGGCTTCCCGCGCTACCGGAGGTGACGTGCTGCCCATTCTCTTCAGCAGCGGCAGTTGCAGACACAGGGCTTTCAAGAGGCCACATTCTGTAGACTTCAATTTTCAGGTCTTTAGAACGCGGCCTCTTGAAAGCCCCATGTCTGCAGCCACCGCCGCTGAAGAGAACATGCAGCACATCACTTCCGGTAGCGCAGGGAGTGTGTAAACACTCCCCGCGTGGCTTTCCCAACACTGGGCTGCAGAGGCGCTTCTAAGTACCTCATGTAAATGCGGCCTTAGTCTGGACTAACTGTCGGTGTGAAAACACACCTAGGTCAGGTCTGCTTCTGATGTAAGTCAGGCCCAACTGGTGGGTTGGGTTGGCAGATCTAAACTTCAGAAATAAGGGATACTACAGAGCTGAGAGATTGTTAAAGTAAGTGACGTCCATTACGTTCCATGGAGGGCTCTTAACAAAATAAGAGTTGTTTGTTAAGTAAATAAGGGTTGCCTATTATGTTCTGTAAGGCTCTGAAATAAGGGGTGCTTCCTTGTAAGGGACAGCCCTTAAAATAAAGATCACTCCTGGTTGGATCTACTGTTGCTTCTGCTCTGAGTGTGGATCAGGGAAAAAATGATTGTTACAATGGGATTAATATCGCCACAACACTGTTTTTATACTTATAATTAATTGGTATTTTATTGGTAAAAACTACCACACAACACACCCAAGTGTGGGCCTGTCTCCAATGCATCACTGCAACCTGTATTTCTCATAAGTGTCCTCTAAAATGTGCATGTCCAGCCACCTGACCCTATGGCTGAGGAAGGCAACCGAACCTGAGTCTGACAGGACTGGAATGGTCTGGTTGAGCCAAGGCCACATTGATTGGTCTGTCTGCCCAAGCACCTTGCGCCCAGTGTGAACCATACTTCCTAACTGCAAGATGCCTCCACCCCTGAAAAGTGCTGTGAAGTCATAGTGCACCATAGAGGGCATGGTCATGTGGGAAAAGGATGAAAGAACACTCACATATTCATTTTGGGCAGAGGTTTGGAAGAGCCTGGCTGCATCAGGCTCATGTTGGAATTAATGCAGTTGGGCTCAGGACCAAATGTTTTGACCCAAGGAGGGCTCTAAGGCAGGGTGTGAGCAGCAGTGGGTAAAAAAAATAATATTGTAAAATGGATGGGCATGGGAGTCAAGTGGACAGGGAAGAAATGACAGAGAAGGCAAAAATGTCTCCAGTGTAGACTCTATTTACAGATTATGTTGTATGTTATTTATAAGCACTCATAACATAGCGACCAATTTATTTGGTTTAAAGTTTGTGAATCCAAAAGTTTTCATTGTTTTTTAAGACATGATTACAGGTCCAAAAACATACTAGGATGCTCTTCACCAATGGTGAAGGAGGCTCATCCTATAAAACATTTCTGCCATCTTGTAAAGGATGATGATGATGATGATTGATTGATTGATATAGCACCAACAAGATGTCTGAAACTGAACAATCATTAATTAGAGATAGGTCCCTGCTTCAGGGGGCTTATAATCTAGAATGGACAAGAGTGGGGAGACAATGGAGAAGGGAATATTGGAAGAGACAGGGATACATTCATGAAGCTGAGAAGACTCAGGTGCTCATGCTTAACTTAGTTATAGGAGTATGTCAAGCCCCGCCGGGGGCGCCGCCCCCCTGCAGAGGCACAGCGGCGGCGGGGGGTTTCCCCAACCTTGCTTCCCCCCCTCCGTAGTGACGCAGAGCGCGTCCCCGCCTGCACAAGACACGCCCTTGGGGCAGCTACGGGTGGGACAGGAGGAGTTGGGACGCAGGATGAAGCCACGCCCCCTGTGCGCCGCTCTGTATGCTTGGGGGAGCGCGCAGGGGGCGGGGCACGGGACACAAAAACCAGCGCCGAGAAGCACTCGGCGCTGGTGATTGAGTGGAGACCGGCCCCTGAGTGAAAGCTAAGTGTTATTATTGAAATCCCTTTGTACATTTCTGGAAATTAACGTTGTTGCTTCCCTGCGAGTAGTGTGTGACTGGTTGACTCCCTGTTTTGTATCCCTGGTGTGACTGCGAGCAAGCCTGAGTGAGAGCGTGGGGTGTGAGTCCCCTTCCCGCTTCCCCCTTTTCCCTAGGTTCTTCCTCCATTCCCCAGTGTCTCATACCTGCCCCCCGTGTTCCTGGGCCACTCTCCTTTACCTTCCGGGCACCATCCCCACACAGTTCCCCATCCCCCCCTGCCTTAGTGTGGGTCATGGATGTAGTGCAAGGCAGACTGTGGCTCAGACTCCCTGTAACCACTGGGCGACCTATGATGATAGGCACCTGGGCACTGGGAGGCCTATAGGTCCACTATCCTGACGGGCATTTATTCCCAGAGAGACCCTTTCAAGGATGGGAGCCTGAGGCGGTGCGTGGGGCAGCGGGGGGTGTGGGCAGCGGTGACCCCGGCCTGGGAGGGCATTATCCTGGGGTTTGCCCCTTCCCCCGTGACAGAGAAAGGGAACCCTGAATGAAAGGACAATAGAAGAAGCATCAGTAAGCAGCCTGTGAGGGTGAGGAGCTAGAGAAAGCCTGACAGCAGAGGCAAGCAGGGCAGGCCCTAGGCATGTGCAACATGTGCGGTTGCACATGGCCCTGCGTCAGCCTTAAACCCCACACCTGGGGGTGGTAGCACTGGTAAATTATTTAAATTATGCAAATGAGGCCCCTCACTAAGGCCGTTTTCAGACGAGCGCGGTGGCGCTCAAAAAAGCCGGCAGCCCGTTCCACACGCAATGCTGCCACCGAATACGCGCATGCGCGGGCGATGCGCATCCATTTCCGGACGCGAACTGACCAGGTCGGCAATTGAGGCTGGTCATACGCGGCCGGAAATGGAAGCGCATCGCCCGCACATGCGCGTATTCGGTGGCAGTGTCACGTGTGGAACGGGCTGCCGGCTTTTTTGAAAACAAGCACGGGCGCCGCCGCACTCGTCTAAAAACGGCCCCAGACTTTTCACATGGCCCCGCATGATCCCGCAAATCCTGGGGCCAGCACTGGAGGCCAGAAGTCATGTGCATGACCCACCGTACCAACAAAGAACCATAGTCAATGGGATTGCTCACTCGGCTCAGTCTTTGCAGGGCCGAGACCACAGATGTCCCTGAAGCAATTAGTTTGTGAACTCTCTTATCTGAAATCTGCACAGACTACTTGTAAATGCTGAACAAATTCATAGAAATTGGGCTTGTTTTCCAAACTCACATTTTTTAAAATTCACAGACCCAGTTTGAGTATATATTATCTTTAATAATAACTCAAATCAGATTCACATCCTTTGAGAACTTTGACTTTGCTTCCAGTTAGACTTAAGTTTGTGTTTTGTTACATAGGCTTGAGTTCATAGTTTGGCATTGCCTAGTTTAAGTGTGATTAGTTGATCAATAAAGGAATACTGAATTACAGAGTAACGGAATCCCAGGGAAACTTTGCAAATGGGTACAGAAACCCAGAAATGAATATGAACTTTTGAATTTTCAAAATGTGTCAGTCCTATATTCCAGCACAAATGTTCACCCTAGCTTTCCTGCAAACAATTAATGAGCAGAGAAGGCTTCATTTGTTGAATAACTTATATTATTTATCATTTATACAATGCAGTGCTTTTTACATATGAGGAACTGAGGCTGAGAGATATAGGGTAAAAACAAATGTGACATGGGACTCACCCACATGTGTGGTCCCATGCCACCAGATATTGGTCAGCCCTGGGGCAGGGAAGCGGCTAGCCTGGGCTGCGTCCTCAGAAAATCTCCGAGGATGCAGCCTAACACAGGCTAAAATGTTTGTTCAGCCCCGCCATGGGGCTAAGCACCATGGCTGGTCACCATGGTTGTCCATCATGGTGGGACATGGGTGCTGGGACCAGCTGTTTGCATGTTTGTTGAGCTTCCTGCCCTACGTGGGTCATTTGGGCAGTGGGATAGCTCTCAGGCCATAGCAACATTAGTTTGGTGCCCCTTCCCAACCTGTGGAGGGGTGGCCTCTATTTCCTGCCCAGGGCGGCACATCTGTTTTTAACCCATAGTGACTTGCCCAAGGCTACCTAGTGACCTCGTAGCTAAAGGAATTTGAACACTGATTTTCTACATTCAAAGCCAACATCTTAGCCACTAGGCTACACTGACTCTTATTTCCAAGGTTAGCTCTCATATCCAACAAATGGACAATTCTCTTGGGTCTAGCAGACAATTTGGCCAGCGAGGCATGAAGAATAATCCCCAGTTCTGCAATTAACAGGAAGAAAACAATGTATTTGTGTCAGTGAAGTAGGCAGATGTGAGTCAGACACACTGGGAGCAGATGTGCTCGTGCCCTTTATTCCTAGTTGCTATTTTTCCAAATTTAACTTCACTTTGAGAATAGGGAGGGATGGGACCATGGAAAGATATGCATGAACAACCCACTAGGGGGCAGTAGTTCACTTCTTAATGCACTGAAGGTAGAACCTAGATGAATACAGTTTGGAATGCATTGTTACACCATACAACTACCATACCATCCTGGGGCTGAGATCTTGCCAGGTCTCATAGCTCACCAGGGTCAGGCAAGGACACTTGGATTGGAGACCTTCAGTGGTCACCTGGGTGCTTTAGGAAGCTGTGTTAGCAATTGCCTAATGAGTATTGCACCTTCTGAGTCAGCCTTGAATAACGTTCAAATGTGCTGCTACACAGCACAGTGCTGCTAGCACCATGCTGGGATGCTGAGTGCAGCCACATAGAGCCCTGTGTTAGGAGAGGTTCCAGCAGAGTCTATGAGTGCACTGACACCAAAATCTGCCGTATGCTAGAGGGAGCTGGAAAGCCAGTCTTACGAGGAAAGGTTGAAAGAATGGGGTATATTTAGCCTTGCAAATAGGGAAGACATGATAGCAGTCTTCAAATATATAAAGAGCTGCCACCAAGAAGATGGCAACTTGGAACTGTTCTTCATTGCTTCAGAGGGCAGGACTAGAAATAATGGGTTCAAGTTACAGGGAGGTTAGATTTTGGTTAAATATAAGGGAAAACTTCCCAACAGTAAGAGGCAAGAGCTTTGTTGCAATGGAACAAGTTGCCTAGGTTGTAGGCTCTCCATCACTGGAGGTTTTCAAAAACAGGTTGGGCAGCCATCTGTCAGGGATGCTGTCGCTGTAGTCAGGGCCGACTTTACCGTAAGTGGGGCCCAGGATGGGGAAGAAATGCGGGCCCCTATACCTTCCGGCAGCCGGCGGGCCTAGGGGTGCTCCCCGGCTCAGGGGGCGCTCCCCAGCCTGGGGGCGGTGTGCTACCCGGGCCTGGGCTGAGGGATGAGCGAAGGGGCACTCCCCTCCACCCATCCCCAAGCCTGAGTGGCCATACGGATTCTGACCGGATCACTTACCTGATCCGCTGCTGGTGCCACTGCCGCTGTCATTGCCGCCTCCGGCTTGGGCCCCGCACTTCTTCCCCATCCTGGGCCCCACTTACGGTAAGGTCCTCCCTCACTCGGGTGCCCCCCCTCAGTGCCTGTCAGTCTCTTGGCCAGGGGAACTGAGGGAGAGGTGGGACCTCTGCCTTTCTCTCCCTCATTTCCCCTGGCCGAGATTATGCCGTAAGTGGAGGGGGGGGGCAAAGAGTGTGGGAGAGGCAGGGCCTCTGTCTCTCACTCACTCCTGCTGCCCCCCCCCACCGACTCAATTTAAAACGATTTATTTTTCTTTTTAATAAAAACCAAACCCGCGGGGCCTCCCCAAGCACGGGGCCCTGGGCAGCCACCCCTAACCACCTCGCGGTAAGGCCGGCCCTGGCTGTAGTCTTCCTGTTTCCAAGCAAGCAGGGGTTTGGACTAGATGACCCTTGATGTCTCTTCCAACTCAACGATTCTATGGCTGTTTTTACATGGATGCCCCCTCCTGCCACTCAGTGTTCGGGTGGGGTGTGTGTGTGGCAGGGGGAGACAGTCTGTGTATACGCCGCCGGTGGTGGGGGAATGGATGTTCGGTGGGTGTGCACTCGTGTAAACGCTACAGGCAGCGGGTGTTTGTTAGGGGTGGGACACCGGGGAGAATACCGGATACCAGATTTCCCGGTATCGGATTTCCCGGTATCGGATTTCCCGGTATCGGCATACCATTTTTTAAACATTGGCCGCTTTACCGGTTTTTTTACATTGCGGCCATTTATTTCAATGGCCGTGATGTAAAAAAAGCGGTAAAGCAGCCAATGTTTAAAAAACGGTATGCCAATACCGGTGATTATTGGATTAATCTGATACACCCAATTAAAAAGTGTATCAGATTAACCCAATACCGTTATTCCCACCCCTAGTGTTTGTGCATGCGCACGCACGCCACACACCCACCTCCACCCATGGAGCCCTCCGGCAGAATGGAGAACGCTCTGGGGGTGGAAATGGGTGTAAGTGGGTGTGTGTCCATGTAAACGGGCACACACCCACCTCCACCCATGGAGCCCTCCGGCAGAATGGAGAACGCTCTGGGGGTGGAAATGGGTGTAAGTGGGTGTGTGTCCATGTAAACGGGCACACACCCACCTCCACCCATGGAGCCCTCCGGCAGAATGGAGAACGCTCTGGGGGTGGAAATGGGTGTAAGTGGGTGTGTGTCCATGTAAACGGGCACACACCCACCTCCACCCATGGAGCCCTCCGGCAGAATGGAGAACGCTCTGGGGGTGGAAATGGGTGTAAGTGGGGGGGTGTCCATGTAAACGGGCACACACCCACCTACACCCACGGCGTCAAAACACCTCCACCCCCATCTGTGTAAAAATGGCCTGTGAGTCTCAACAAGGTCTCTCAGTGCACCAATTTGCAATGAAACACATGCTATAAAGGGTCTCACAGGGTCTCTCAGTGCACTAATTGTGAGGGGTTCCAAGCTACTAGGTCCTCTGACTGCATCAATCTGCAATGGGTCCCCCACACTAGGAGCAGTTCTACTAGGGTCTTTCACAGAGGGCTCCACAGTTCCTAAAAAGGCCTCTGTCTTGAAGTATGGAAGTCAGCACCATGTTGGGGGGAAATGAACCCTGCCCCCTATACCCAGTAATGATTCAGTGGAACTGTGCCTTCTACTACAATGGCAGTAGTCACTCTCTTCAGCCTTCTGCCTGACTTCAATAAAACTACTCTGAAGTAAGTGATCTGATGGTTGCAACCACTGTGAATAGTAGCAGGCAGAGGCATAGTTTAGTTGGAATGGGTCCCCATGCAAGCGGGCGGGAGGGGGAGGGGGGAATGGAATGCACACCTCACATCGAGAGAGGATGCAAGAGTATCAGGCCCAGTCTCATGGACCACGGTGCAGCTGCAACACCTGTTCCTCTTATAGCTACTTCCTTAGTAGCAGGAACATATGTTGGTTTTAGGGGAGGCAACACTGCCTGAAGTGACATGTTTTGGGGGGGGGATTTTTGTGTGGGGGAGATTTAAATCAAAGTCATTGCTCATTAAAGATGTTGCGATCTTTTCTGGTGTTAGTGTCCCAGCCACCTCCCAGGGTGGTAACAGACATGACAAAAACACCCTGTGGCCTGATTTGACCTGATTTGGCCAGGACCTCACCTGCACATGTGTGCAGGTGCCACCAGATGTTGTCCCAGGATTGCCCGGGGCTATGTTGGCAGCTAGCCCTGGCTGTGACCCCAGAAAGTCTCAGAGTCACAGCCTGGGCTAAGGTCCGCCCAATCAGGGCAAAGTAGGCCACAGTGGGCTATCATGTCTGTTGTGGCACGCCATGACCCGGCCTGGATCAGGTCTGATATAGCCTTAGCCAACAGCTGGCTGCCATGGCTGGCCATTTCCTTGCTCTCCCCAGCAGCCCAGCTGCTGGCACGTTTTTTCAGCAGCTCGGCCGGGTCTGGACCGTGTTCACGGTGCTTTTCTTCTCTGTGCCAGCTCGGGCCACCACCGAGCTGGCGTCACATCTGTTTACACCCCCATTTTCTCCAGTGGAATGGTCCTTCATTTACCATCAGTAAAACCAAGAGGAGTTCTATAAAAAATAGCTCTGAAGGATTAAATACAGAATGTTACTATTTTTGTACAATTTTTACATTGTTCTATTGAATTCCATAAAACCTCTGTTGCTACAGGCTTATTTTTTATTTAAAAATCTACAGCAAAGTCATCCGTTTGTTAAAATTTGATATCATCCTGCCAAAGAAGTGCTCTAAGTAGTTTAGAAGTTTGCATATGGGCATCAAGAAGAGTTGGTCTAATAAAGAGATCATCTTCATTCCTCCATTTCTCTTGAATGTTTGTAGGTATTTTCTAAAGGACTTTCTAGGCATTATCTGTCTTCACCAAACTCCTCCTTATTATTTCATTTGGGATACAAGGATTCTTCTTCATTTCCAGCCCTAGGTTTTCCCCTATAAAATACTTGGTTAAAAAAATAGCTCTAAGTTGGTAGCAATTGAAAGGTTGCTTCTCTTTGGTGAACTGTGTGAAATTAGTCAGTGTTAGTTACTAAGGGGAATGGCATGGCTCATCATACAGAGAGGTTTTAAGGGAATTAGCGCTAGTTATTTCCTACATTGGGTATTTTCAGACGTTACGTGATCACGGTCAACCACAGTGAATCCCCACATGGTGATCGCGATCACGGAACTTCTGTTGGGGGGAACGGAAGTTCCCCCCCAGATGTTCACCCCCGTGAATCACGGGGGGGAATCACATTCACCACGCAAATGGCGGGACCGGTGGGACCGGCGCCGTTTGCGTGGTGAATGTGATTCCCCCCTGTGATTAAGGGGACCGTAACGTCTGTCCCCAGACCATGGCCCGGAATCCGCGACGGGATTCCAGGTCGTGGTCAATGCGGGTGGGCGCTGCGGCCGCATTGCCACGGCGCCCACCCATCTCCTGGAGGGCGGACAGCCAGGGCAGCATGGGGGGGTGGGGCTGTGGGGCCGCACTTTGTACTGCACAGCCCCGCCCCCCTCCCCCCGGATTCCCTGCTGGGATCTGCCACCACGTCTGTTGGCCTGTTACGCGGTGGCCCCGTTGGGGAATCAAAGGGGTGATTCCGTGCCAGGGCCAATCGGCCCTGTCACATCTGAAAATACCCATTGTCATCTTCAGCATAGAAGTTAAGGACTGAAAGGGCCTTGGGGACTTTTCCCTTCTCTTAACAGGATAGTTTCTGAATCAGTGTATTGAAATCAATTGACCAAAGCCAATGGGGATTTAGAAGGGGCAGAGGCTGATTTTAGCATTGGCGATTTAGGAAATAAGGACCAACTAAGAGGACACATTTAAGAGAAGAGGGATGAATGTGGATCAAGAGACAGATTCTGTTTCAAGCAGGGTGGACACACACAAAAAATTGAGAGGAAAAAAGAGGGAGGAAAAGACAGTGAAGGAGGGAGAGTTTTAAGGCCAGAGCTCTGCCACTGATGTGCTGTGTGGCCTTGGAGAAGTTGCTTTACTTCTCTGTTTCTGCCAAGCTTTGTCAGACAAGATGTCCACATAAATCAGTATCCTGTCTTCAACAGAGGTCAGTACTGAAGGTTTCACAGGAAATGTACCAAAAAAACCAAACCAGGGCATCCATCCCTCACAGCTTCCGGCTGTCAAAGGTTTAGGGACACCCTGAGCATGAAATTATATCCACTGATCATCTTGGCTAATGGCCACTGATAGGCCTATCCTCCATGAACTAATTTGATCCTTTTAAAACCTGATTTCCTACACAATCACCATATATGTATTTGTGCATGTCCTTAATAACATTTGACTCCACAAGTTAATTTCAATCAAATTTGGCAGAGGGGCAGGAGGCAAAAAAGTATGTAGGGTCCCAAGATTTCATAAAAATAGGAATGCTTGGAGGGGAGAAATAGCTCCTATTTTGCAAAAAAAAAAAAGATTACATTTTTTAAAAATCCCATTACCTTACATTGAATGTTGTCTTTCCATAGGAAACCAGGCTTCATTCACTCGGGTGCTTGCTGAATGGAACTCCTTGTTGAACCCAGTTCTTCTGTCACAGTCATACCAAGCTACAGAGTTATGTAGAGATAGATCTCGGGATTAATATTTATTCAGTGCTTGAAAGATCTAAATCATGTAAACAGTGGGTGCTGTGAACATTTTTAAGGTGTAATTTTTTTAAATATGGAGGCAAAACATCTGGTTTGCCTTAGTATGTGCCATGGGTTTGGGAACAAAAGTTCAAATTACACCCAATTTAAGCCACCAAACAATCTAAATTCACCCCGTATGATGCTGTTCTGTGCTCCTGTCATGAGTTCTGCTGGTACAATCAACTACCTGCACATCTGCTTCGTGCTTCCCGATCCACCCAGCAGCTAGAAGCAACGTGCAAGTGGCACTCACAGCAAGGTAAATATTGGATCTTCCTTCAGTGGAACATCGCCTCCTTGGGTTGCTGTATGCTACATCACACCCATTTTTTGCTGTTTGTATTAGAGACTTACACCTGGAGTCCAACACACTTTGTCCAGGTTCCTCTGTCTGGATAGAGCTCCCTAGTAGACAATGTTGCAGCACAATGCAAAAAAAAATGTTTTACCACAAAAGGGATGCAGCGTTCTTTTTAAGTATTTGTCTCACCTCTGTGGAGGAGGGTTTCCCTAGTTTGGATAGGTGCCCGGTGGATGTTATAATCAATGACATGAGGAGGATATCTCCTGTTTAGAGTTCTTTGAGTTCTTTGGTTCATTGGAGGTAATTTATGTTGTTGCTGCAGATACGTCTAATCCTAACCTGTTGCAAGACACTTTAACTCAGCAGGTCACACCCTCTCTTACATAGAAGTCTTTCCAATAGAAAAACCATCCAACCCTGGGTTGCTAGAAGCTAGAAAAAACTTAGGGATTTACAGGCTTGACACCCTAACACCCAATGGTCTCAATTTAGAGGATAATACGTGAACTTTAATCTTTTCTTGTATTGTTTATAGCATTCTGGCAATCACATATCAGATGTCACCTACCTGAGAACTCTCTCCATCCTCAGTGTTCTTAGAACTGTCACCTTGGTTTACAGGACCTCATTAAAAAATAAACTGTGCTACTGATGAAGGCGGAAGCCAAAACGTCTAACTAAACTATCTTAAACTTACCTCTGTTTTCACAGTCATTTATTCTTATTTTGTGTGTCATTTTTAGCAATTGTGCATTTGAAATAGTGCAAATATTGTTGAAATGACAAAACCAAAATATAAAAACTAAGGCTGAATTTGGATTTTTGCCCAGGTTCTGTCACATTTTGACTGTTTTGATCAGACATTGGAACAAACAACTATTTCTTTGGATTCTCATTCGAATGGTTGAAAAGCTGTTCAGTCATTCGCACATACACAAAATGGCTGACCCTGTACAGTCATCACCATTTTGTTATACAAAGGCAGCTATTAGCAACTGCAGTACCTTTGTCTCAGGAGGTCTCAACCACTCAGCTCTTTAAGGGTACTCATAAGAACATAAGACGTGCCATACTGGGTACATCAAGCCCAGCATCCTGTCTCTGACAGTGACCAGTCTCAGTCACTTAGAACAGGTCACAATGGGGCAATCCATTACTTGCTGTTCCCTCCCATCTCCCAACAGTAAGAGGTTATGTCCCCCATATGTATTTGGCTAATAGCCGTTAATGGACCTACCTTACAAGAACTTATCCAATCCTTTTTGAAAACCAGCTATACTTCTGGCCTTGACCACATCTTCTGGCAGCAAACTCCACAAATTAATTGTGTGTTGAGTTAAAAAACACTTTCTTTTATTAGTTTTTAATATGCTGCAAGTTACTTTTATGGACTGTCCCCTAGTTCTAGTACTAGTTGAGAAGGTAAATAATCACTCCCCATTAATTCATTCCACACCACTCACGATTTTATAAACTTCAGTCATATACCCTCTCAGGCCCTTTTCACACAGACACTCTAACACTGATAAAATGGGTGTTACATTTTATTACACATGTTGCAGGGCACCCATAGAGCACACCTCCAACCCTGCAACATGTATAATAAAATGTAACACCCATTTTATCAGTGTTAGAGTGTCTGTGTGAAAAGGGCCTGAGAGGGTATATGACTGAAGTTTATAAAATCGTGAGTGGTGTGGAATGAATTAATGGGGAGTGATTATTTACCTTCTCAACTAGTACTAGAACTAGGGGACAGTCCATAAAAGTAACTTGCAGCATATTAAAAACTAATAAAAGAAAGTGTTTTTTAACTCAACACACAATTAATTTGTGGAGTTTGCTGCCAGAAGATGTGGTCAAGGCCAGAAGTATAGCTGGTTTTCAAAAAGGATTGGATAAGTTCTTGGAAGGTAGGTCCATTAACGGCTATTAGCCAAATACATATGGGGGACATAACCTCTTACTGTTGGGAGATGGGAGGGAACAGCAAGTAATGGATTGCCCCATTGTGACCTGTTCTAAGTGACTGAGACTGGTCACTGTCAGAGACAGGATGCTGGGCTTGATGAACCCAGTATGGCACGTCTTATGTTCTTATGAGTACCCTTAAAGAGCTGAGTGGTTGAGACCTCCTGAGACAAAGGTACTGCAGTTGCTAATAGCTGCCTTTGTATAACAAAATGGGGATGACTGTACAGGGTCAGCCATTTTGTGTATGTGCGAATGACTGAACAGCTTTTCAACCATTCGAATGAGAATCCAAAGAAATAGTTGTTTGTTCCAATGTCTGATCAAAACAGTCAAAATGTGACAGAACCTGGGCAAAAATCCAAATTCAGCCTTAGTTTTTATATTTTGGTTTTGTCATTTCAACAATATTTGCACTATTTCAAATGCACAATTGCTAAAAATGACACACAAAATAAGAATAAATGACTGTGAAAACAGAGGTAAGTTTAAGATAGTTTAGTTAGACGTTTTGGCTTCCGCCTTCATCAGTAGCACAGTTTATTTTTTAATGAGGTCCTGTAAACCAAGGTGACAGTTCTAAGAACACTGAGGATGGAGAGAGTTCTCAGGTAGGTGACATCTGATATGTGATTGCCAGAATGCTATAAACAATACAAGAAAAGATTAAAGTTCACGTATTATCCTCTAAATTGAGACCATTGGGTGTTAGGGTGTCAAGCCTGTAAATCCCTAAGTTTTTTCTAGCTTCTAGCAACCCAGGGTTGGATGGTTTTTCTATTGGAAAGACTTCTATGTAAGAGAGGGTGTNCCCAGGATTGCCCGGGGCTATGTTGGCAGCTAGCCCTGGCTGTGACCCCAGAAAGTCTCAGAGTCACAGCCTGGGCTAAGGTCCGCCCAATCAGGGCAAAGTAGGCCACAGTGGGCTATCATGTCTGTTGTGGCACGCCATGACCCGGCCTGGATCAGGTCTGATATAGCCTTAGCCAACAGCTGGCTGCCATGGCTGGCCATTTCCTTGCTCTCCCCAGCAGCCCAGCTGCTGGCACGTTTTTTCAGCAGCTCGGCCGGGTCTGGACCGTGTTCACGGTGCTTTTCTTCTCTGTGCCAGCTCGGGCCACCACCGAGCTGGCGTCACATCTGTTTACACCCCCATTTTCTCCAGTGGAATGGTCCTTCATTTACCATCAGTAAAACCAAGAGGAGTTCTATAAAAAATAGCTCTGAAGGATTAAATACAGAACGTTACTATTTTTGTACAATTTTTACATTGTTCTATTGAATTCCATAAAACCTCTGTTGCTACAGGCTTATTTTTTATTTAAAAATCTACAGCAAAGTCATCCGTTTGTTAAAATTTGATATCATCCTGCCAAAGAAGTGCTCTAAGTAGTTTAGAAGTTTGCATATGGGCATCAAGAAGAGTTGGTCTAATAAAGAGATCATCTTCATTCCTCCATTTCTCTTGAATGTTTGTAGGTATTTTCTAAAGGACTTTCTAGGCATTATCTGTCTTCATCAAACTCCTCCTTATTATTTCATTTGGGATACAAGGATTCTTCTTCATTTCCAGCCCTAGGTTTTCCCCTATAAAATACCTGGTTAAAAAAATAGCTCTAAGTTGGTAGCAATTGAAAGGTTGCTTCTCTTTAGTGAACTGTGTGAAATTAGTCAGTGTTAGTTACTAAGGGGAATGGCATGGCTCATCATACAGAGAGGTTTTAAGGGAATTAGCGCTAGTTATTTCCTACATTGGGTATTTTCAGACGTTACGTGATCACGGTCAACCACAGTGAATCCCCACATGGTGATCGCGATCACGGAACTTCTGTTGGGGGGAACGGAAGTTCCCCCCCAGATGTTCACCCCCGTGAATCACGGGGGGGAATCACATTCACCACGCAAATGGCGGGACCGGTGGGACCGGCGCCGTTTGCGTGGTGAATGTGATTCCCCCCTGTGATTAAGGGGACCGTAACGTCTGTCCCCAGACCATGGCCCGGAATCCGCGACGGGATTCCAGGTCGTGGTCAATGCGGGTGGGCGCTGCGGCCGCATTGCCACGGCGCCCACCCATCTCCTGGAGGGCGGACAGCCAGGGCAGCATGGGGGGGTGGGGCTGTGGGGCCGCACGTTGTACTGCACAGCCCCGCCCCCCTCCCCCCGGATT
>QEPC01009516.1:265411-290796 GCA_003113815.1 Sphenodon punctatus
ATAGACACGGTCCCTGCCCCTAGGGCTTACAATCTGAGAGACAGGAGCTGGGGGAGAGACTTAGGAAGGGGAACAGAGGGAGAGACAAGGGGTCTAACATTCATGAAGATGCGAGGTCTCAAGTGCACGTACTTGGCTTGGTTACGATGAGAACTCTTCTTTGTTAAATATCTGAAGCTTCTTGAGCTATTTTCTTCTATTTCTACACTGCCAGGTAGTCTTGCATTGTATAATGGCCTCCAAAGATAAATCATATAGTAAACCTGGTAGCATCCCCACTTTGAATAGGGGTGTCTATGAGTTGACTCTTTCTCTCCCCTGCCATTCCTTTTACTCATAAGCAGTGTATACCTTTTCTTTCTTGCATGGCATGTAACCTAACACAGATTGCAGTTGGGGATTTGGCAGTTGCACCTATGTTTCTGCTTTGTAATATTATCTGCTCAGGAAAACTTTGGGATCTGTAAAAGATTACAGAGCCACCAGAGCAGCTCTATTTAAGGTGGCTTGCTCTCTTTGTTAAAAATTACAAAATGTCTACTCGTTATAAAATTGAGATGATTTATCCTATCAGTTTGAAATTTTATAGGCAGGATCACTTTGGTGAAGGGTAGAAACCTTCCAAATTTCAGACAGATAGATTGATAAAAACAGCGGAATTATACGACTTTGATATTTGAAGGCCTCTTTTTCTCCCTTTTTCATTTTCTGTTGATGCAGGAAAGTTTGTTTTAAGGTAATCTAGTGGAAGCATAGAGATGCCAGAAAATTAAATTGTTCATTCTAGTCCATTCCTTAGTTTAGATTTTGAAAATGCTTCATGTAGTTTTTAAGTTATGACATTTTGAAGTTCCTATGTTGTCCAATAGAGAGAGTGAGATTTTAAAATAACATCAGGATGGACATGGATTAGACATATAACAATTGTATGTACGTTTTATGTACATCTCCTCCATATAGAAGAGACGATATAGGTATCAGTGTGTAGGATATAGGTAGAGAGTTTATTATGCATAGATGCTACATGTAGCATTTGATACCGTTGACCACAAGATGTTGGTGACGTGCCTGCGGGACAGTGCAGGCGTGGGCGGGATCATTCTTGAATGGTTCCGCTCATTCCTGACCGGAAGAACTCAGCGAGTGGTACTCGGTGATTGTTTTTCATCTTACCAAGACCTCCTGTGTGGGGTCCCGCAGGGTTCGGTTTTGTCCCCTCTCCTGTTCAACGTGTATATGCAGCTGCTCGGTGAGGTGATCAGAGAGTTTGGGGTGAGGTGTCATCGGTATGCGGATGACACCCAACTGTATTTTTGACCGACCCAGGCCCGGCTGTCTCAGTGCTTACCCTGTGTTTGGCAGCTGTGGGGGACTGGATGAGGGCTAACCAACTGTGACTGAATCCTGACAAGACAGAGGAGATGTTAGTGGGTAAGTTGGCGGAGTTGACAGCCCCATCGATTTAATGGGGTCTGCCCTCTGTTGACTTTCCAGGTAGAGAACCTGGGGGTGCTCCTCAATGCGCAGCTCCACCTGGATCTCCAGGTGGAGGCTGTGGCAAGGAGTGCCTTCCGCCAGTTACATCTGGTGCGGTGGCTTTGGCCGCTGATTTCGGTTCCCAACCTGGCCATGATCATCCATGCTTTTATTGCCTCTTGGTTAGACTACTGTAACATGCTCTGTGTGGGGCTACATGGTGACGGCCCAGAAGCTGCAGCTGTTGCAGAATGCGGCTGCCTGGCTCTTGGTGGGGCTGGGCCACCGGGAGCATATTACACCAGTGCTCCGATCTCTGCACTGGCTGCCAATAGTCTTCCAGGCCCAATTCAAAGTGTTGGTTTTAACCTATAAACACCTTACACGGCCTGGGCCCTGCTTATTTGCGAGACTGCCTCACTCCCCGGGTTCTAGATCGGCCCCTGTGGTCATCCAGGAGCCATGTTGGAGGTCCCCCGGGTTTTCCGGGGGCCACGCAGAATAGGGTGTTCTCAGTGGCTGCGCCGCGCCTTAGGAATTCCCTCCCGGTGGGGGCCCGTCTGGCCCAGACCTCCCGACTTTCCATAGGAACTGTAAGACCTGGCTGTTCCATCAGACATTTGGTGAGGGAAAGGGGTAAGGGTGGGTGGGGATGGGGGTGGGTGGAGTGGGGGGTTTTCCCCCCTGTTTTTGATTATTGTGTTTTTAAATTGTTTTATATCGTATTTATATTTTTTCTATTGTTGTTAGCCGCTCTGGGCTGCCTGTGGTGGGAAGAGCGGGGTACAAATTTTGTTAAATAAATAAATATATAAATAAATAAATAAATAAATTTATATGCTATGTACAGATACTAAGGATATGACGCAGGGACAAAATTTAGTTTTGGTTCTGTTTCGGTTTTAGATCCCAGAATTTCAGTAAATGGCTCGGTTTCAGTTTTAGTTCTTTTTCCCCCATTGACTTCAATAGGAAAGAGAACCAAGGACTGTCCAAAACATAGAGATCCGGGACCAAACAAAACCCCCAGGTGGGCCATTCCATACCCACCACCCCACTCCCAGTCTCAGAGGGTAGGGATGTATGTCCCTAACACCCCCAGCCCCTGGAGCCTGGTTTTACCCCCACCTCCAGGCTCCTGAATTTACTGTCACCAGTCCGGGTCCGGAGGATGGGAGTGAGGAATGGCTGCCAGCTCTACTGCAGGTGACCTGTGCTGCTGGGTGGTGGTGGGAGTCAGCTGTGCTGCCAGGCCATCGGACCTTCTCTACAGCCAGGCCTTCTCTGAATCTTCTTCCTTGGTCTGCCAGCGTCACTGGTCCCAGTGAAGAAAACACGGCTGGAACTGCAGCACACGTGCACAAAATGGCCACCAAGGCCATTCTGCACGTGTGCAACCCTTATCCAAAATGGCACCGGGGCTTGTGCTGTGGTGGAGGTTAACGCTCCCCACCCAATGCCTAATTAGTGGGGGAGCAGGAGTTCTGGGCATGGTCATGAATAAACTGAATTTTTAGCTGGTTTGGAACAGGAGCTTTATCCTAGAATTCTGGTGATTACCAGTTTTGTGGGCAATATGGCAGCCTTAGTTGATAAGCAGATTCTAGTGCAGGGGTGGGGCATCATTTCCCTTCCAGGGCCTGCTATGAAAATTAGTACAAGCTCTGAGGGCTGCATAGAAGTTGGCATAGGGGTGCTTAATGAGTGCACTCTGGAAGAGGGAGGGTCCAAATCATGGATTTGTGCAATGGATCTGCCCCCTATCCTTATGTGCATGTCCTGATCTCTGCTCCCTTATCATGATCTTAGTTTTTAAGTGCTATGGGGTAGGGACTGCATCCACATTCCAGATGATGATCTAGGCAGTGGCTAGGGGCCACATAAAAACTAGCCACAGGCAGCATTTGGCCCCTGGGTCTGAGGTTTCCTGCCCTTCTTCTAATGCATATCCCAAAGATACCATGCCAGCAGATCAGATATAGTGAAAGTATAGAGACAAGAGATAAAATTCACACTGGAACCATAGAAGAGGAGCTAGGTGCCAGAACTCTTGTGTTCTAATCCTATGTTTGCCATAGACTCACTATTTCCTTGATTCTGTAAAAACTTACGTGAGATGTCTCATTGAAGCTGAAAGGTGAAACCTCTTCCAGAACAGAGCAATACCAATATAGCCTTGCCCTGGTGTCTTCACCTTTGCAGGATTCCCACTTCCTAGAAAATAATCACCTGCTACACCTCACAGTGTGGCACAAGACTTGATTAATTACATGTGTGTTAAACAGCGATGTGTGCCACAGAAATGCAGTGTGTTATTCTACAGTATTTGCAGGTAGGTGGGGTGGAACAGTATAAAGCTTCTTTTGGTATGAGTTTGCGATGATCTGTATAACTTGAGAGAGTTATGCCGGTCATCCAAAACTTGTGGCAAGTTTACTTTACCCCTCTCCACCATCTTATGTCTTGGGAATGCCTTGTATATGGATTAGATCATGGGTGGGGAACCTCAGGTCCAGGGGCCAAATGCAGCCCGTGGCAAGTTTTTATGTGGCTGTTTTCCGGTACCTGGATCTGACCCTTGGATCCAGTTTTTACCTCCAATCACTGAAAAACTGAGCTCCAGGGAAGGGAACAGGTATGAGGTCATTGCAAACAAAGAGAGGAGACAGTTCCATGGCACAGATCCATGATTTGGGCCCTCCTTTCCTTGAGTGCATCCCTTAAGCACCCCCACCCCAACTACTGTGCGGTTCTCGGAGCTTGTGCAAGTTTTCAAAGTGGCCCATGAGAGAGAAAAGGTTCCCCACCCCTGGATTAGATGATTAGGATAATTTTGTTGTGGGTGGCTCATTAGTGCCTGTGCTTCTTCTTTTTTCCACTTGAAGTGCTTTGTTTGCAAGGTAATTAATGGTGTGTCTTGTGTGATCTTAAGTGTAAAATAAACTCCGCTTCATGTCCGTGTTTTGATGTCTTTGGGGGTTTGCAAAAGACTTTTTACCTGTAAGACGCTGGGTTTAATATCTCCTAGGTTGACAGTGACTGAAAGTGGTTATCAACAACTCTTGGCTCCTCAAGGGATTAATGGGAAGTCTGTGAGACTTGAATCCAGTCCCTTGGGTACAAAATAACTCCCTCAATTAGGGTCATTATAGATTTATGAGTCTTCTTCCCCCACCCAGTCCCTCATCCAGCAAATGCCAAGGAAAAAGTTTCTCCCCTCACTGCAGTTCTCTTGTCATTTCCTGTTGTCTGACCATTTCCTGGTCTGACAGGACTCAAGTAGAAGGAAGGGAAAGACTTGGCAGTAAGTGGCTTCTCCCTGCTTCAGTAACTTGTTTCCTCAGAATGCAATGGATGTGGGTAGGCCATAGTGACCAGAACCCTTAGCCACCTCCTTCTAGATTGGGCAGGGAGAGCTGAATCTTCTAGTTCTAACACCAACTGTGAAGAGTTGAAGGCTGAGTTTACCGCCTAGTGCCCCAGCCTCCCTTTCTCCTTCTGCAGGGTGGAGGAGCAGCTTGCACCTACATAGTAGGGCAATATGTCTCCCACAAGAATGGAGAGGAGTGGGGATTAGTGGGCTGTCCCCACCTCAAGCGCAGCTGTACAGCTTCCACTCCATGCATGAACTGTTGGGGGTAGCAGGCTGCCTCCAACACCACTATGTTGTATAGCCAGCCATCTACACAAGCATGGTGGAGTGATGGGCTTGGTACAGGCAGTGGAGGCTGCACCTTGTTTCAACTACTCTTTGTTATGCATATGTTGGCACGTATTATTATTATTATTATTTATTACAAGCATTTGTATTTCCCAGGGTGCATGGAATGGGACAAGCAAATGGAAAAAACCAATAGCCATTGGCTTTCCCCATGACGCCCTCTCTAATGAGCTCAAATCATGGCTGGAACCTCATCCCTGCTGTGCCCCTCATGGCTATAGCAGAGCACCCTCTCTAGAACATAGCCCTGTGCTCCCTTTGTCCATTAGCTTATCCCCGCTCGTGGGAAATCCTCTTTACACAAGTTGCCTCAAGCTCAAGTAGGGTTACCACCCTGGGTATTAACCTGTCATCTCTGGACTCCAAGTGAAACCATGATTTCTCTGGATTTCCCGGGCTGCAGGAGGCAGGGCCAGGTCAGAAAGGACTGGGACAATGAGGCTCCCCTGGCTGCTTGTGAACACTGTGGTGTCTTGCCATGGCACGCTACGGAAGGCATAGCCAGTCATGGGGAAAAGGGGCCAGAAGGATCTCTCCTTCCAGTGTGCCCCCACCCTCTCCCCCATGAGTCAAAGCCAAAGGAAAGGTGGCAACCTTAACCCCAACATGCATTTCCCAAATCCAGGCCTTATATTCCGTTTGCTCAGGACTTGTCAAAAGGAAATGACAAGGCTTCCCTTTACCATGTATTAAATCTTAATCTGCTATGGACAGGAGCCTTAAGTGTGCAATGGTGTTGAAGTGAACTGCTAGTTGTCTACAGTTGGTCCCGCCCAGGAATGGTGACTTGGTTCTGTTATGGTTTATTTATTTTCATTTTTTAGTCGCTCCCTCATGCCATACCTCTCGTGGCGACTTACAAAAGCAAAATATCAACAATAAAAAAATTAAAAATAAAAACAACAATATCATTTTAAAATTCTATCAAACACTCCCCCCCCCCCNCCCCCCCCCCCCCCCCGCCACTACCCCATCCTCCCATCATCCCCTCCAAAGGCCTGGGCGAACAGCCACGTCTTACAGGCTCGGCGAAAGCCAACAGACCTCGGGCCAGGCGAGCTTCCTCCGGAAGGGAGTTCCAGAGTCGCGGCATGGCCACTGAGAATGCCCTCTCCATTGTGTCCCCCTGTTTTACACGGGGGACCTCCAGGAAGGCGCCCCTGGCAGACCGAAGGGGTCATCTTGGGGCGTGGAGGGCGAGGCGGTCCTTATGAGGGGCCCAGACAGTGTAGGGCTTTATAGGCCAACACCAACGCCTTGAATCTGGCTCGGTACGCTATAGGCAGCCAGCACAGAGTGCGGAGCACCGGTGTAATGTGCTCCCGTCGACCCGTGCCCATGAGGAGACAGGCCGCCACATTCTGCACTAGCTGCAGCCTCTGAACCAGCATCAAGGGAAGCCCCACGTAGAGCGCATTACAGTAGTCTAGCCTTGAGGTGATGAAGGCATGAATGAAGGTGGCCAGATCGGACCTGGAAACTTACGGCCACAGCCTCTGCACCAGATACAACTGGTGAAAGGCAGGAACATGACCCCAGATCAACATCTGGCAGCCATAAACCACACATGACAGCAACCAACAGGGCAAAGTGGGCCACAGCACGCCTACATGGGCTGCTGTCATATCTGGTTTTACCCACTGTCTATCAAACATGCCTATGTTAGAAGGGAGCTCACGCCATCATTTTTCACAGGGCCCTGACTTCTGTAAAACCCTGGGGTGAAAACAGAAACTCTTCCTCCATTCCAAGGGGTGATCTGGGGAGCTGGCATCTCTTGGTGATATTGGCTCCAATTTTAGAGAAAACAAAGGTGCCTAATATGCTTTTTTCTTTCAACTGACCCATTGGTCAAAGTGGACATCTTGTCCAAGGTGGTAGACTTCAGAAGATAGCAATGAAGAGTCCATGTGTTTATTGGAGGTCCTCAGCTTTCCACCAACGTTGGCTCTAATGTCAGGGTTGACTTCAGAAAATGGCAATGCACCTGCACATTAGTGTGATGGGTCCATGTGATTCATAGAACTCCTCAGCTGAGCTTTCCACTGGGGTTGGCTCTAATGTGTTGGCCTTGGCAGCAAGCACACACACATTAGTGTGATAGGCCCAGAAGAATTTCTCGGACTTGTGGTAACTTAAGTGTGATGTCCTGATGGTAAATTTGAGAATGGTGGTGATCTTCATGAAGGGGCCAGGAATCAGGTTTACTTGATTCTTGCTAAGAGGTTTAGGATTGTACAGTTTCAGGGGAGAGTTTAAATGTGCTGTTATCTTGATGAGAAAACCAACGATCCGTTCTGAATTGTCTGAATTGTCGGCACTGTCTCATCATGCTTTGGGATGTGCTTTTTAGCTGGTGACCCTTCTCAGAGACTGGGAAGAGTTTTTGTTTGCCAACAGAGTGCTTAGCTTCACCATCAAAGGGGGAAACCTTGATCATTAGCTCTTTGTCCATCAGTTTTTGTAATTAGTAACTCAGCCACACAATGGCTTTTATTTATCTCACATTTTTATTGCTGTGCTAATTGTTCACCTATTTTCACTGGGCAATGTCAACAAGAGATGGGGCCACCTGTGATATCACAGTCATCACTGGCGCCTCTTGCTAGGGACAGTTCACTCTGTGACAGCAGGGTTAAAAAAAAAAAATGGATCTTCCTTTCTCAACAGTCAGCAAGCCCTCAATACTGGAACCATAGAAAATGCTTCATTAAGTACCAGCTGTATTGAGTCTATGACACATAGTTGGGCGTTTCTGATTTCATCTAGTAAAAGGTAGTGGTGACACACATGCAGATGCACCTAATCTTTTGTCTTGGAGTCTCTCTTCTGCTGCATTGCCAGAGGGATGTTCCTTTGTCACATGTCTTTGTGCCCCCTTTGTTCACATAGGCACTCAATGAGTAGCAAGATGTGTATCACTACTTTACTTCAAAATGAACCCCACCCCCATGCTGTGCTTACACTAACAAGCAAAGTAGAGTTTGACTAGCCAGAGAAAAGGAGTTAATTATTTATGCTACTTCACCTGATTGGATGATCATGCATAATCTGCATTAATGTGAGTGCTTACAAAGTGCTGAGTCAAGAGTTGGTAGATCAGAAATTAAAAACCCAAGACCCTGGTGTGATTCCACAGATTTCATTGTACCTATACTAGTGAAGCTAGGTCCACATTTGCAGTGAATATAATATTTTGGTACCATTAGCGCTATTGATTATGCTCGGTGGCCAAAAATGTAACCAAATATATGAATATTCAAACTACTGGATAACCAAATACTCAAACAGTTAAAATTAATTAATTAATTAATTAAAATAAAAGTATCTGTTTTGTCTGTGGATATTATTAGATATTGGGACAGCAATTGAAAATGCACATAATATTCATGAATAAACAAATCCACTGTTTGTTTCAGCACAAGCCTATGTCTGTTCCCTCCTAGCAAATGTAATCTCCCCAGGTGCTACCTACAAATTCTTTGAAAGAGCGTCATTCAAGAGCCACAAATGGAGAAGGAAACTGCCCATCTTGCCAAAAATGCTAAGAAAATTCTTCCTGTAGGCCTGAAGTAATTTATTCTTGACTAGGCAGTGCCTCTTAATTATCATCTGACCTACATTTTCTTTTCTCATTCTTCTTGCTTTTGGAATGGGTCTTTACGGTTGCATCAACCCCGTAGCTAGCTAATGGAAGAAAGAACTGTGACTTCCTCAGCGACCTGCAGAGCCTTGGTACTGAGCCCAGCTGACCCAACAAGTGCCTGCAAACAGCAGTGGCTTAAATACCTTTCTTTGTTGCAATTTCATTTGAATACAAGAGCCTTCTTCATGCCCCATTCTGGATTGTTGCACAATGTTGCAGTGTCAGGTCTATATCCAGAGAGATATTGTCATGCCATGTTGGTCCCAAGTGACAGAGATGGAGACAAGATGGTTTGAATTATATTTTTTATTGGATCAACTGCTGTTGGTGAAAGTGAGCAGGTTTGGGGGCCACACAGCTTTCAGGCCTTATATACCTGCCCTAAATTTGCTCAGTTTATATATTTATGACTGCCTATGCTTACATGCCTGAGAAAGGGTCCTGTGTGGCCCGAAAGCGTGCTTATTTTCACCAACAGCAGGTGGTCTAATAAAAGATATAATTAAAACCACCTTGTCTCCATCTGTGTCAGGTGTATGGTCAGGGACCCATGTTCACTGCATTTTCCCCATTGGTGGCAATAAGGAAAATGTAGTGAACACAGGTTCCTGTCTGTAATATCACATACAGGCAGTCAATAGGCTGAAGTTCATAGGCAGCCTCATTCACATAACCGTGTGTCAAACCCCCTTTTATAGAAAATATTTTACTTGTGCCTTGGCAGAGGCTGGTAGGCTGGGGCTGGAGGGCATTGCTCCCCTTCTGGCTCCAGCCTGCTCCCCAATCTGAGATCAGTAGAATCTGATTGGTCCTGCTGAGTTCAGGTTAGGGTGAATGCATCCTCTGCCCAAGCCCCTCGGACTCCAGCTGGGCTTTCCATCAGTGGGAGGCCCCCCTCCCCACATAGCATCATATAATATCATAGTGCTTTGTGAGGGTGTAACCACATAGGGAGGGAAGGAGCAGTGGGAATGCCTTAACCTGACTCTGCCCCCATTCTGACTTGGCCTCACCCATTATAGAACACTTTGATGGCATAGCACTCAGAAGAGCCCAGCTGCATCTGGCCCATGTTTGGAATGGACTCAGTAAGGCTGAATATTTCAGCCCAAGTAGGGCTCTACTGAATAACAACTGTGACTACAGGAACGTGCTATGTCCAGTTGCTACGTGTCTGGTTGTCTAGGGTTGCCACCTGTCTGATTTTCACTTGGACAGTCCGGAGATTGGGTGTCACTATCTGGGGTCTAGTCTGACATTATACCTGGATGCCAAATATCCCAAAATTGGTCCTTTGGGTGGTTCTATGGATTGCTATGGTGTTGCTGGATTTCTCTACTATAGAGCTGTGTGGAGTCTGTTCTATGGCATTCTCTGGGGCTGGGGGCTGTTTCTATTCAATGGAGTGCCTTGAAGACTGTTCAGAGGCTGCAGCATGTGCAGAATGTGGTGACCCACCTTTTGATGGGGGTGGGTCGCCACGAACACATAACACCAGTGCTTCAGAATCTGCACTGGCTTCCTAGTGTTCCAGGCACAATTCAAGGTGCTGATTTTGACCTATAAAGCCCCAAACAGCCTGGGCCCTACATATCTAAAGGACCCTCCGTGGCCTCTAAGATCTCCCTCTTGCAAGTTTTATCATTGACCCAGGTCCATATGGCCTAGGCATGCAGAGAGGCATTCTCGGTGGCTGCTTCACAGCTTTGGAACAGCCTACCCTTGGAGGTTCACCTAAGCCTTAGTCTGAGCATCTTCTGGAGGCAGTGTAAGACCTATTTATTCAGCCAGGCATTTAACACACATGTTTAGATCTGGGACTAGGGGTTATATTATTAGTTTTATCAACTTTGCTGTGTGTTTTATATACTGTGTGAGTCACTCTGAGCCTTAGGGGACAGGGCAGGGTAAAAAAAAATATCTAAATAAATATCTAAATAAATAAATAAAATAAAGCTGTGATGCTTGAGAATTAGGGACTGTGTTTGGCTCAGCCTCATGATAAGTAATGGGTCATGTTAAATTTGTATAAATCAATTAATGTACATTTTATGCAAATTTGCAGTCTCTAGTTTTCTTTCTTGGGCCAGGTGGATAACCTTGAGTGCAACATATATAGCCCGTAGAAGAGTGCTAAGCCTTTGGGGCTGGGGAGACATCACAGACCATGCAAGATGTAAAAATACAGGATACAGGATTTCAGTTTTAAATTGTTTTTAATGGCACATCACAAATTGATTACTTCATGATACATTGTGGTCTAAAATTGATATATCGTGATTCATATATTATTAATTAAAGCAGAAAAAACATCCTGGTCATATTCTAAGTCTATGGTTTTTTTCCCTTATTAAACTGCAAATCTTCTCAAATACTGTACTTAATGGGCACAGTGCCTGTTAATTAGTATCTAAATTCTAAATTCACATCTTTTGTCTGAATGGAAATGCAGTCGAGACTCACTAATTCATATTGCACTATTATGGGCACCTCATTCCTAAGGACACTCCCTTTGTCCCTGCAAGGTATTAATCATAATTAAGCTGCCCACAATTAGCCATCCATTAGCTGTTTAGCATTATTATTATTTATCATTTATATGACACATTCAGTGTTCAAAGTGCTTTGCAATTCTTATCTAGTTCACACCTTCACAATAACCCTGTCAGGTAGGCTGTCATTATTCCTATTTAATTTACGGATAGAAAACTGATACTGAGTGATTGACTTGACAAGGCCACCCAGTGAGTTCACCGCTAAGATGGACTTTGAACACTGGTCTCCCATATCCAAGACATACAACTTATCCACTAGACTACACTCGCACACAGCACCTGCCTATCACCACCCTCTCCACCTGCTTTTAGGTTGTTGTGCACTGAAACATCCAGCACTGGCCACTGTTAGAGTCAAGATGCTTGGCTGGACAGAGCATTGGTCTGATGGTACAGCAGGGCAATTCTTACATAGAAAAAGGAGCTATATGAAGTGCAGAGGAGACAGCTGGGTGTGTGTGGAAATGAATTAGTATTAAAATAACCCACTGGTGATGCCTATGGGATTGAGGGGGCATGTCCCTTCAGGTTTTTGTCAAACACTTTGAGTGTTAACACACAAAACACTGGTCTGCCTGGCCCATTTGGCCAAACCCCGCCTGTCTGCTCTGGCCTGCCAGGTGTGGGCCCGGTTCCAACCCTGGTGGGGTTAGTGGCCAGGCTGGAAACGTGGGCCCAGAATGAACTGGGCCCACAGTTTGGCCACACGAGCTGCCCAGGTGGGCTAGAGTGGGCCAAACCGTGTGGGCATGTCTGTTTTTGCCCCCACCTGGCCCAGCTGTGGCTGCCTGTCATGGTGGGGGGTGGGGTGCTGGATACAGTATGGGGGTGGAGCCGGCCAGCCACGCATCCCTCCCCACCACCCTCCCCGGCCAGCTCAGGCCCCGGGGATGTGTGTTCCCACTGCTGGAGCTGACCTGGCTGGGATTAGCCCTCTCCCACCATCAGGCAGGATGACAGCCACATGTCATGTAAATTAACACCCTATTTTCTTTAAACCCCCCCAATCTCAGTGCACCAATGTGGGAGCACCGACAAGTGGAGCTGTGGGAGCATTGTGAGGTGGACAGGAGGCAGGCATGCTGGGAGCCAGAGCCCACCTCATAGTGCTCATGCCTCGGACGGCTTTAATTGTGGCCCTGCACTGGTGCACTGAAAGCAAAGGAGCACACTTTATTTATTTATTTATTTATTTCTAGATTTATACCCCGCCCCTCCTGAGAACAGCTCCGGGCGGCTTCCAACAAAAAAATATACATGGGAGTCCATGTTGGGAGTGCTGTGAAGTGTATAGGCAATGCATAGCTAGCTGAGAGGTCTGAGGGGATGCTATGGCGTGGCTGGATGGGGGTGGGGGGGGGTACAGCTAAAAGAGTCTGTGGGGCACTGTGGGGTGAGTGGGCAGGGGGCACAGCTAATGGGCTTTGAGAGAGTGTTGTGAGGTGGACTGGGAAGGGGCACTGATAGGGCGTCTGAGGTGGGAGATGGACAGGCAGATAGTGAGGTGGACAGGCAGCCTTCCCACCTCCCACCCCTTTAGTCATGCCCCTTCCCCCACTCCCTGTTTTCAATGCTCCTGCATTGCTTGTGGCTAAACTAATCTCAAACCGATTATAGTTTTGGGTGGAGGGTTGAGAGCTGAGTGACTTTCAGGGTTGCTTGTATTTTCCCTGAACTGGTTCACCTCATTCTTGACATTTAGACAGTGGTGTTCTAACTGCTCCTGGAAGGGTGCTGTAACTAATAAAAATCTGGTTTATAGTTATAATTATATGTTTTGGATGACAGCCAGTATGTTTTCCTGGTCAAGTGCCAGAAGGTTAAATGCAGAGAATGCTATTCCTTGGTGTTTATAGAACGTGGATGTAGGAGCTAAGTGAGCATGAGACAGTTCATTACTGTGGCTACAGAAGGGGCAAGGTGTCAGGATTCACTGACTCTGCCACTGACTTTCTGGATGAGTTTGGGCATGTTGCTTGCTAGGGTTTACCTTTTCTAAAGTGACACTGATTTTGGGCATCCAACTGGACTGGAAACATGCCCCCAACCACCAAATTGTTTGGCTATTTTTGACATTTTTTTGGTATGACCATCCTTTGTAAATGAGGAGAATTAGTATTTTTCCCTGCCTCCCATATATGTGAGCTCTTTCAATCCTTTCTTTTCCCAGAAGTCTAATCTTGGAGCAGAGAGGTACCATTAATTACCCAGAAAATATTGTTAAGCGTTGTCATTAGAAAATCATTACTATAAACCAGTTCTCTTATACACTGGAAGCTTGATTTTTTTCCCCCCTTTCCATTCTGCCCTAGCCAAAGTGTGATCAAATCCACATACAACTTCATATCGTCAAACAAACACATAAGTGAGGCCTAAATCAGAGGAATCCTAAAGGATTCCTAACCCTAATCCTCAGGATATAAATGAATATGAGCTAGGGACAAAGAATCATACCAGATTACACCTAAAACTTGATCAGGATTATATTATTTTAAATATTCAGTAATGCAAACAGCAGTATGTTCATCACTTTCTCTGTGTTAGGAAATATTTCCTGATAGGCAGCATGACATTGTTCCCTTTCTTCACTGTCACCTCCCTATCGCTAGTTCTGTCTCTACTGGATTCCTCCTCCGTCCTGTTGTTCATGCTCTTCACGTATTTGTAGAGAGTTGCCATCCCTGCATGCCCACTTTTTAGTGGCAATTGAACCAACTATTCATATTTGCCAGCTACTCTGCTAAAGTCTCCTTTGTGTTTTAATTCTGGGAATTGCAAATATAGTGTAGTGGCTAAGTGCACAGTAACTGGACTGGCAGGTAGTGGGGAGGCCCTGTTTCAAGTCTCTCCTTAACCGAAACTTACTGGGTGACCTTGGGCTAATCACAATATTCTCTCAGCCTCACAGGGTTGTTGTGAGGCTTAACACAGTTGTGTTAATTAGAGTTCTATGTGAAGAGCTCTGAGTGCCATGGCAGAGAGGTGCTATCTAAGAATAATAATCCTTCTGCTACAGAGGGTGAAAACAAATGAAACAGTGGTGAGCCAGCTCCCTAGGCTGCCCCGGGGGCCCTCCACTCCTCTGGTCAGCAGGAAGAGCAATTCACACTAGCAGACCCTCCCCCAGTAATCCAGGCATGAGGGCCTGTTGTCACAGGCCCCATCACAGCATGGGTGGGTCGTGGACTCGGCCAGGATGGCGGGACCCCCACCACACAGCAGGATTGGGATTCTGAGAAGAGTTGTCACAAAATGGCTGATTGGGGTGGGGCAATGGCATGCACTCAGCTGGCCCAGGTGCACGTACCAAACAGCTGATCAGGGGAGTTCTGCCACGACCCAGTTGTTTGATGGCTGGGGTGAGGGCACTCCTTCTGACCCAGTTCTCTGGCCTTGCCTCGTGGCGGGCCTGGGCAGGGCCTGAATAGACGGGATGGAGACTGTCAGCCTGGTTTAGCTCAGGTGGCTGACCACCACCGACCCATGCATCCCATAGCAGCTGGCCAACCACCACGAGGCCATAGCAGGCAAACATCTGGTACAAGCCACATTCACTTCAAGAGACTCATTGCGCAGATGCAATGTTCTGAGGATCAGCACTTTTCATTACCTTCACAATTTGAAGGTGGTCCCAGCAGCAGAAAGACTGAAACTAGAGTTGCTTAAAGAAAAACAAGTGGTTCCATGTATCCAGATTCAGGTTTCCCGAGCAGGGGACAATGTTTAATGTAAATGGGTGGAATGTTTCAGATACAAAAGGACCATTTGTCGATGCACCCCGAAATGAGACACAAAGGCATTAATTGGTTGTAAACTGGCCGCACCCTTTATTCCAATTTCAAATTCAAAGACTGGTGGTTAATTGCACCATGCAATTTTGGGTCCAGCACGCATTTGCCACTGCATCCAAGGGACGGTTGCCATGCAACCACGCTCACACGGGGAGGGCTTCTAACAGGCCTCTCCATTGCGGCCCCTCCTCTGCATCTCCCTGCTGGGCAGGGGCGCAACATTTACCCCGTCGCTGCTATTTGGTGGCAAAGGGGACATCTCTCATCCAGGTGCACCTATTTTTACAACATTTTAGATCTCAACATATCTTTGAGTCTTCTGCCCCTCTGTGAAATTTAGCTGAACTTGACCTCTGGAATCCAAAATTATTAAGGTAGGGAGAGGAACAAGGCTTTATGAAAGTCAGTGGGACTTTTGTGGCTATAAAAGGAGCCATATCTCCTCTCTTGGTGCATCTATTGTTATTAAATTTTGGGTCATCGCTTAGTTTAGGGTTTTCTGCTTCTCTAACACATTTGGTTAAAACTAACCTGTGAAGTTAAACGTTTTTAAGGAAGAAAGAGAGACAGGGAGAGATGTTACCCAGGGAAGGGGATGTTCATGGGTGAATGACAGGCGAGTGGGTGGGAATAGAGTAGGACTGGGAGGGTATTGGGGTTGGCCATGTCCCTTTTGTGAGGGCAAATGAAATGTAGGGGGATTCCTCTAGATGAGAGATGGAGGAGTAGGTGGGCTGGGATGCTTGAGTGTAGGAGGAGACTCCCCCTGGTGAGAACTAGGGGAGTAGAACTGGGTTTGAGGAAATGGGGTAAAGTCTGGAGGATAGGGGATTGGCGACTCAGGAACATGTGTTTTTTTTATAGTTGTTTAATCTGTTGTTCAGTTGTGAGCTGCCCCGGGCCTGTTGGATAAAGGCAGGATAAAAATGAATTATACTTAATAATAATACTAATAATAATAATAATAATAATTTTATTATTATTATTATTATTATAAAAATTAATGAAAGGGGTAGCTATAACAGGGACAGGCAGTGTAGCTGGGTGGGAGGGGCATGCTTCCTGGTAGCTGCATCCCCTGCCACTAGAATGGGGAGTTCCATCCTCTCTACCAGGATCCATTTCCTACACCAGGGCCAGATGATATTCACCCCAGAGTTCTGAAGGAACTCAAATATGAAATTGCAGACCTACTGTTAGTAATTTGTAACCTATCGCTAAAATCTGCCACTCTACCTGAGGACTGGAGGATGACAAATGTAACCCCGATATTTAAAAAGGGATTCAGGAGTGATCCTGGAAACTATAGACCAGTAAGCTTGATGGCTGTGCTGGGCAAAATGGTGGAAACTATCATTAAGAACAGATTCGCTGGGCATGTTGATAAACATGGCTTAATGGGGACGAGTCAACATAGATTTAGCAAAGGTAAGTGATGCCTCATTAATCTCTTGGAATTATTTGAGGGTGTAAATAAGCATGTGGACAAGGGAGACCTGGTAGATATAGTGTACCTGGATTTCCAGAAAGCATTTGATAAGGTCCCACATAAAAGTCATGGGATAGGATATAGTGTCTTACTATGGACCGGTAACTGGTTAAAGGATAGGAAGCAAAGAGTAGGACTAAATGATCAGTTTTCAAAATTAATGGTGTGACTGCACCTGGAATATTGTGTGCAGTTCTGGTCGCTCCATCTCAAAAAAGACATAGCTGAACTAGAAAAGGTACAGAGAAGGGCAACAGAGAAGGGCAACGAGGGCAATGATAAAGGGTATGGAACGGCTTCTGTACAAAGAGAGGCGTGACAAGCTGGGTCTCTTCAACTTAGAGAAAAGAAGACTGAGAGGGAACATGATAGAGGTTTATACAATCTTGAGTTGTGTTTATCAAGTAGATAGGGAACTGTTATTTACCCTCTCAAGTAGTTCTAGAACTAGGGGACACTCCATGAAACACTGCCAACAGATTTAAAACAAATAAAAGGAAGTACTTTTTCACTCAACACATAATTAACTTACGGAATTTGTTGCCAGAGGATGTTGTCAAGGCCAGTAGTATAGCTGGGTTTAAAAAAGGACTTGATAAGTTCTTGGAGAGTAGGTCCATTAATGGCTATTAACCAAGTAGCTTATGGGATGAACTTCTTACTGTCAGGAGCTGGGAGTGAACAATGGGGAATGGATTTCCCATTGTGACTGTTGGTTCTTCTCCAATGTGATCGAGATTGGCCACTGTCGGAGGACAGGATGCTGGACTTGATGTACCATTGGTCTGACTATGGGTGATTTCAGACGTGACGGGGCGCTAGTCGCCCTGGCACAGAATCACCATGGGGATTCTCCGCTGGGATCACACAGACATGCCGGCTGATCTCAGCGGGGAATCGGGGAGGGGGCGGAGCCACGTGGCACAACATGTGGCTGCACGGCCCCGCCCCCCACGCTCCCTCGCCGCCCGCCCTCAGGGGAGACAGGCGGGCGCTACGGCTGAATTGACCATGGCCCAGGATCCCGCCGCGGATTCTGGGCCGTGGTAGCCGTCCAGACGGGACGGGCCCCTTCATCACGGCAGGGAATCGCATTCACCACGCGATTGGGGCCGACCCCGCCAGTTCCGCCGATCGCGTGGTGAATGTGATTCCCCGTCGTGATTGATGGGCACGGCGTGATTGATGGGTTCCATTCCCCCTTCAGACATGACGAGGCCTTTCACGCCCGGTGGGAATCCACCGTGGTTGAGCATGATCTCGTCACGTCTGAAAATACCCTCAGTATGACACTACTTATGTTCTTATGCTCTTACACCGCCGATGATAATAATAATAATAATAATAATAATAATAAATTAATAATTGATCCTTCTTGCCATTGTAAATCTAACTAAAATACCATGATTTACAGTGGGCAGAGTCTCCCACTGGGTATTTTCAGACAGACACCTGCTCTGCTCCTGTTCTGCCCCACCCACAGGTGGCCCATAAAGGCAGGCCACCCAGAGGTGAGGCAGAGCAGGAGTGAAACAGGCACTGCCTGCTCCGAGCCAGTTCTGCTTGTGATGCTCCGGAAAATCCCAGAGCACTGCAAGTGGAGTGGGCAGCCCAAACCCGGAACACAGGCCGTGGACAGAGCAGTAGTCCATCTACTCACAGACAGACCACTACAGCTCCGCTTCCACCCAGAGGTTGTCCCAGCAATGACCATAGAGCTGCAGGTGGCAGCCTAGAGTGGCTGGTAATCTGCCCGCAGTTCTATGGTACAGGGGAGGGGGTGCCGCATGGGTGGAATGTAGTCGGTCTCTGTTTAAACCTGCCACAGCTGGAGTGGATCCAGAGGTGGCCCCTCCAGAACAGAAAACACCCATTAAACTAGCTCCCTGTGATGTCTGATGACAGCCTGTGGTTTTGGATGCCCACTTTGCATTCAGTGGGTTGCTCTTCACCTCCTGACCATGTTTCATTTGCAAAACTGTTAATGCAGAAAACATGCTGTCAAGAAACAGGGTGATTTCACTCAACAGTTGCTCAATGTCCCTGTTACTCTTATTCCTGAACATCCAGCTCTCTGATCACAAGCTAGTTTGATTTTTTGTTTTGTTTTGGACATGTTCCTGAATACTGAACACTAGAGGTGTGCACCAGGGAATTCGTTTTTGTTTTTCATTTTTGTTATTTAAATGTTTCATTTTCATCTTTATAAATATCAAAATTCCATTTTAGTTTTTGCTTTTGTTTTTGATTTCCATTGGTTTCAATGGAAAACACATTTTCAGCTGTAACGTTGTTATTATATTTGAATGAAATTTGGGGGGAATGTACCTCCAATGGAAGACATTAAGTGTACCAAATTACACAAAGATTGTATACAAGAATCAGATTTTATAAGCAATTGAATTATTCTGTTTTTCAAAACTGTGCATATACAGTCCTGGCTGTATCACCTTTGCTTCCCATCTAATGTAGATGATACATGGCACATTTATACCCCTACCTATGTTTACTATCTCTGCCATCTTTCAGAAGGATTGGATAAAGGATCCGGGTGGTATAAGCAATTAATTTATAAGCGTATGTCTGATTTTAACATCTTTGTAATCCAACCAGTGTACATGAAATTTGGAAAGGCAATGGGTAATTTTAGACGTGACGGGCCTGGAGGCCCGCCACACTCAATAAGCGATCCCGGTCAGGAATCAGTCTGGCCATCCTTCAGACATGCCGTTCTGATTCCTACAGGGGATCGGGGAGGGGCCAGGGCTGCATGGTGAGACGTGCATCCGCACAGTCCCGCCACCCCATGCTCCCCCGGCCGCCCGCCTTCCAGGAAACTGGTGGGTGCAGTGGCCATTCTGACCGCTGCGCCTGATGCCGTCCCGTGGTCGGGACTACGATCCGGCAGGGATGAAGGTAACAGTCGTTACCTTTGGCCCTTTCCGGATCGTGGCCAATCCAACCACGGTTGGGGCCCGATCCCACCACGATTCTGGACCTCCGGGCAACCAGAAGTCCAGAATCATGGTCAATTTGATTCCCGCTGAAGGTTCACCATGGTGAACATCTGGCTTAAATCAAATAGACGTTACAGGACAAACTGCCACCACAGGGGGTTCACTGTGGTTGACCGTGGTCTCGTAATGTCTAAAATTACCCTATATCTCACACTTTCAGGATAATCTCTGCCAAATATCAGAAAGATGTGATAAAGGGTTCCAATTTTATAAATTGGCATCACAAACCGATCTTATACCACAGTGACACATAAGGGTATCCCTGGCATAGACTCATTCTATATGCATAGAATGAGCTTATGCCAAGGATTCTCTTACGTATCACTATGGTATAAGATCGGTTTGTGATGCCAATTGGCCAGCAGAAATGTCAACCAAATATCCTCATTCTGTGCTCTAACCATCCCAACTTCTCTCCCACACTTGTTACTGGGAAGTCAGAAGCATCTGTTTAGGAAAGAGGCAATATGTCTCTTATGTCCTCAGTAACAGTGCTGCAGCATGTGATTGTGATGATAATTGGCCAGCCTGGATGTGTAAAATATGTCTCCTTTTTTCTGGGATTCTATCCTCAAAGTCCCAGTTATGTCCCTTCTATGCCCACCTCAGGGCTGCCCCCTATGCCCGCCTCGAAGCCACCACAGATTGGTCCTGTAAAGCTGGAAGCATGCAGTAATTGGCCAGTGAATGTGTCTGTCAGTCTATTGGGTTGCTCCCCATACTCCCTCCTACAGCCTCCTCCCCCTGCCACCAGGTGCCTGCTTCTGACTGGCACTGCATGTGCTGCTATTTATCTGAATAATGGTCTTCAGGAGACAACTTAAATTGCTTATAAAATTGGGTCCCTTTATTAAATTGTCCTGTAATTTGACAGAGTTGACAGGGAAGGTGTGGGATGCATTCCTATCAAATGTTCTGTAAACAGGACAGAATAAAAAAATGTTACAGCTGAAAATGCATATTTAAGTGAATAGCTTATAACATCAGAACGCTTTATCCAATCTTTATGAAATTTGGCAGGATTGTTAAACTTGTAAAGGGACATAGTATTTGGAGGTTTCATGTAAATTGGATGGAAGATAACATTTTGTTTTCATTATTATTATTTGTCATTTTCATTATTACAATAATGAAAAAGAAAATCACAATTTTCGTTTTTGTTATAATAATAACGAAAACAAAATGCACACCCCTAACACATCAAGGAATACATTTGGTCACGCATGAAGACATTGTCCCAAAATTCTTACCACAAAATGCAGCATTGTTCATTATTCTCAATTTCTGGTTTTAAAGAACTTCAGGCATCCAGTCAAGGGGGAATGTTACACAGTGTCATGTAGCTAGAGATAGCATGTGAGTCACTGTGTCATCACAACTCTTTATGAGTCATCTGAAGGAATCAAACACAGAAATACCCTTCAGTATTTAAGCAGAACCACTCAAGATACAAGAGAAACTGGCTGGTATCCGTTCTGTTGGTAGTAACCTATTTGTATCAGGTATTACCACTGAATAAGTAGAGGGGAAGTACCGTAAGGTACCTGACACGTATAGGGGAGACAGTAGGGAGCTGGGTTTCCTGACTGGGACCTGAAACCCACTGTGTAAGTTAGGGTACAGTCACATGAGATGCCTGACATGGTTTGGGCAGTCTTACCCCACATTGTTCACCAATGCCATTCGATGCAGTCTGCCATGTGCCTGGTGGCTGCCAGCTCTTCATTTCACCCCACTGCAGGGGTAAGGCTGCCCAGTGAGTGGTAGAGTGCCAACACTCACGGGCCTGGTCCCCATCTGCCCCACCCTGTGGTGAGGTCTGCTGTAGGGCTTTGAGCAGCAGGCGTTGTCTCTATTCCTGCATGGCCACATCACAGCTGGAGGCAGGATAGTGAGTAGGCCGAGGAAGGGTGACTGGCGCAAGTCTGGGTGCCCATGCATGTAGCTGGCACCTTGGCCCACCCAAGGGCATGACAGGACCTCCGACAGAGGCCCACACAACCAGCTTCCCCACAGAGGGCAGACTGTCTGTCCTGCTAAATGCAGTGTGGCGGCTGCAATTACCACACCGGATCGGGCCACCTCAGCTCATGTGGCTTCACCCTTGGTTGTCACTGCCTCTTCCTATCTGGTGACAGATTAGTACATCATGTGATGCCAGCTTTGTCATCTCTTTGCTCTCCTGAGTCCAATTTCCAGTTAAAATGGGTAGTGGGTTTATTATTTGCATTTTCCAGCAAGCTTTTGAGTACTCTAATAATATCTGCAACCAAAACAGGTACATAGCCAATTTTGTGTGTGTGTGTTTTGTTTCAGCTTTTTCATTTTTTCAGTTCAGTTATTTTGCTTTTCCAATCATTTCCATATTTTGGTTACGTTATTTTGGGCAAGGGCTAAGATTTCAAAAATGATGTAACCAAAATACTGAAATGATTGAAATACAGAACAACCAACCAAAAAACAAAACAACAAAAAACCACCATACCAACCCAAAATAACCAAAATGGATATTGGTAATTTAATTATTACCCAAACCACCATTTTTGCTTTGGTTATGATATATTTGATGGATTACCCATTTTTTCCCCATGTATTCATTTCAGCTTTAGCAAATTTCCCTCATCGCTTTTTTTGTATTATCCCTAGAAGTTTGACAAAATATCTTCCTGGTACTTCCTCCGATTTGGGGCACTGAAAGAGGAGGAAGTGACTCTTTGTTTCAATTTCTTTTCTCTCGCACCATCTCCCTGACCTCTCTATCTGGTATCTAGTAGTATCAGTAGTATCAGTAGTAGTATTCTCTTGTGGGATTTGAGAACAAAGAGTTGGAGGCAACCATTCATGAGAAGTCCATAAACTACTAACTTAGACAACTGGTAATAATCCATGATATAATAGATCCCCTGTCCTTTGCATTTGCGGGGTGAGGTTCTGGCTTTATGGCCAACCCTGTGCATCCTCCATCCATTGAAGTTAATGGCAAAACCCTCCCACTGACTTGAATGGTGGAGGATGTGCCCTAAGTGTAGGATGGCCAGATATGCAAGTTTTAGAGGACACTTATGAGAAATACAGGTTGCAGGGCTGCATTGGCTCCAATGCAGCCCTGCAACCTGTATTTCTCATAAGTGTCCTCTAACATTTACATATCTGCCCCCACCCCACCCCGTATGGCTGGTAGAGGACGGCAACCGAGCCTGACAGCCCTGCAACCTGTATTTCTCATAAGTGTCCTCTAAAACCTGCATATCTGGCCACCCTACCTGAGTGTTTGGTGGGTGTGGCTCTTATTTGCTGCCCTGCCACCTGGGGAGGCAGACTGACCCAGCTGAGAGTAAGGCAGATGGGGCTTGCTGGCCAGAGGGGCTATATGAGTGTGAGGCCATTGGAGGGGGGAGACTCTTGTGAAAGGGTCATGGAGGAAGAGGCAGACTGACCCAGGTGGGAGTAAGGCAGATGGGGCTTGCTTGCCAGGAGGGGCTATATGAGTGTGAGGCCATCGGGGGGAGGGGGGAGACTCTTGTGAAAGGGTCATGGAGGAAGAGGCAGGGAACTGTAGGGCAAAACTTGCCTCGCACAGATCCCTCTGAAAGACCAAGAAGTTGCAGGATCACCCGGAGTGGAGCACTTAATAGACTCAAAAACTGGGCCCACAGCTGGTCCAAACTATTTACGCTGCGTTGGATCACACCGAGCTAGGTTCCTTTGCATTGTATGCAAGACAGAGGCAGTCATTGTGCCTCTCTCCTTGGCGCTGGCTTAAGGCCAGCTGGATTACTGCGTTCAGCTCTATAATTTTATGAGGTATTCTGCCCATTGGTGCTGTGCATTCCCCCGTTGGGTCCAAGCCTAGGGGAAGGTGGCAACATTAGTCCTGGATAAGGTGTCCCTGTCCACTCTGTCCAAAGGGCAGGTGGACCCAGGGTGAGTGTGACAGGTTTGGGAAAGGACTAGAGAAGATGAGACCAGCTTTATCTAGTCACCCATGTGCGTGTGTGCGCACCTCTCCTTCATTATCCAGAAACCAGAATGATCATTAACTATCCGGTCTCAGGGCTTCTCTAATCCCCCTGGGAAAGTGGATGTGGGATGGGGAACCCCGGCCCCTGTCTCTGTCCCGAGGTATACATTTCCCTCCCCCACTTCTGCAGTTAGGGTTAAAGGTCTCACTCCTGTTGACTCTCCTTGACCCCTTCCTCTCCTGAGACTCTCCAGGCTAGCTCGAGCCAGCTGCCACCTAGTCTTATGCTCCAGGGTCAGAGAGCAATAGGAGATCCTCAAGTGGGCTAGGAAAGACAGCTGGCTCTAGCCCTACACTATAAGGGCTGAAATGAGTAGCATATATCTGATGCATGAGTATTACTAGTATGTGCATCTTTGACTAGCACTTTGAATGTTAAAGTGGATATTCACACCAAAAAGAATATTTGCATATATGTGTAATAATAATAATAAATTAATTTTATTTATATAGCACCCCCTCCAAATAGCACGAGGGGTCCTTCTCAAATTAAATACAATAAAGTACAATAAAATAACCTCATATCCATTTGAAACCAGTCTAAAAGGGGAAGGTAAAGGGGGAGGGGAATACATTAACAGGAATCAGCAGTGGATCCTCTAAAGGCACCTGGAGAATAGAAATGTCTTCAGGTGATTTTTAAGGGTGAGAAGGGAGGAACTGAAATGAAAATCTGGAGGGAGTGAATTTAATTCTACACTGAGAGGCCTCTGCCACAGGAAAGGTGCAGTCCACCATTGACTTGAGGCACAATGACAGGCTCCCCAAAACAGCAGGTTGTATCTGAGTGCAGATAGCTGTCAGGGTGAGGTTCCAGGAGCAGGTCCCAAATAAACCCAGGGCCCTAAAGACCAGCAGCACAATCTGCCTGTTTTTCCAGGGTTTGGTGCTAATTTTTGTTCAGCTATTTGTTTATTTGATCAGATGTTCAGTCGAATGGCTAAAGAACAAGAAACAGGTAGCAGTTATTATCTGCTTCGCCATTTTTGGTTCAGGTATAGTTAATTTGACGTGTTTGCTCATTCTTCTTTTTCTTTCTTTCTTTTGTTCTTTCTTTTTTCCAAATATTTGTTTCATTTCTAGTTGTTATAAATATGCCCAGTGGGTTCCTGTAGCTCCTTATGTCACTTCCTTCTGTGCTGGGTCATGCTACTAGTTTTCTAGAAGGGGGGCTTGCTTCAGCAGTGGCCTACTGTGTGTGCACTAACAGTTGCCAGGCTGAGTCTGGCCCATTGCAGTCCTTTCCTTAGTGGTGTATGTGAGGCCCAGCAGTTTGGTCTCTTCACAAGGAGAGACCAAAGGGGAAACCCAGAAGACTGTGGCTGTTTTTACATGGGGGTTAATCCAAATTAAGCAGCTCTTCATGCAGATTAAATTAATCATGTGAACACTTTAGTCTGAATTAATGACCGCAGATTCACAATTTAAACTGGGTTCTGGAAACCTAATTTTGGAGGGTTTATTTTAATGCGCATTAAGCTCAGTCCGAATTAGTGGTTGTGTGAACAGTAGGAATGTGCGAACGCGGTTTGGGGTTCAGCCCGAACTCTGCCAGTTCGGACGGCCAAACTGAACAGCTGAACCGATCACCCCAAGCCCCAAACAGTTCGGCAGTGTTCGGATGTGTTCGACAGCATTCGAGTGGGTAACACCTGGCTGGCAGACCCGG
>QEPC01009516.1:292560-315268 GCA_003113815.1 Sphenodon punctatus
GTAGGGTAAGATGCTTATTTAGGAACTCAACCAGTATAGGTTAGGAATGTGTTATATTTACCTTTGATTTCTAGTAACCACTCTGTATCAACAATCTTGCTTATGTAATCAATAAACTTACTTCTTATCTTTATGAAGAAGTGTCTGTGTCTAACATTGTAACACAAGTGAGCAACAAGAGTTCTCAAGCTCTTATGAACCCTGAGATTAAAGAGTTTGTAAACGGGAAGGATTGGGCCCTTGGGTGACAAAAGGGTTGTCCCTGCGGCAGGCTTGAATTGACCAGAGAAAAAAACTGATTCAAGTGGGCTGTACATGAGGGAAACTGAGTCACTCAAACCCGGTAAAGTGGGGGTGCGGACCTCTGACCCGTGACACCCACCATCAGGGTTCTGGGGCCTACGTTACAGTCAAGGAGAGCCATCATTCCACGGCATCAAGAAACAGCCACTCCAGCCCGAAGACCCACCATCAGGGTTTTGGGGATGTCATTCCACTCAAGGGGAGCCGTCATTCCACCGCATCAAGAAACAGCCAGCTACTCCAGCCCCAGGACCCACCATCAGCGTTCTAGGGCCTAAGTTACAGTCAAGAGGAGCCATCATTCCACCGCATCAAGATACAGCCACTCCAGCCCTAGAATCCACCATCAGGGTTCTGGGGCCGTCAATCCACTCACAGGAAGCCATCATTCCACCGCATCAAGAAATAGCCAGCCACTCCAGCCCCAGGCAGGATTCTGGGGCCTACGTTACAGAGAGGGAGGGCTGTCCATTCACATCATCCAGAAGCTGCCTCTCTAGTCCCAAGACTCACCGTCAGGGTTCTGGATCTGCCATTCTGCTCACGGGGAGCTGTCATTCCACCACATCAAGAAACAGCCACTCCAGCCCCAGGACCCACCATCAGGGTTCTGGGGCCTACGTTACAGGCAGGGAGGGCTGTCATTCCACTTCATCCAGAAGCTGCCACTCTAGTCCCAAGACCCACTGTCACGGTTCCGGGGCTGTCATTCCGCTCATGGGGAGCCATCATTCCACTGCATCAAGAAACATCCAGCCACTCCAGCCCGAGGACCCACAGTCAAGGTTCTGGGGCCATCATTCCACTCACGGGGAGCTGTCATTCCGCCGCATCAAGAAGCAGGCACTCCAGCCCCAGGACCTACCATCTGGGTTCTGGGGCCTACATTGCAGGCAGGGAGGACTGTCCATCCACATCATCCAGAAACTGCCAGTATAGTACCAGGACCCACCATCAGGGTTCTGGGACCTACGTTCCAGGCAGGGAGAGATGTCGTTCCACTTCATTGTCTGCCAATGCTCCACCAGTGCCAGCCAGCCTACAACACCCGGCCAAGTAGGGGTGTTCGCCATCGAACCCTGGCCAGGCCTCTTCCGCTGCTTCACCGATGCCAGCCAGCCTGCAATGCCCGGTCAAGTAGGGGTGCCAGCCACCAAGCCTTAGCCAGGCCTCTGCCGCTGCTCCACTGATGCCTGGCAGCCTGAAACGCCTAGCCTCTGCTGCTGCTGGTGGTGGTGGTGGTGGTGGTGGTGGTTCTCAGATGGTCAACCATGCCCCCACGGGCACCCCCAGGGGCCAATCACCGAGCCTGCCTGTCCGGGCAACCTGGGGTGCTAAGCCCCAAGCCTTCCTGGTCTCTGCTGCTGCTGCTGCTTCTGTATCTCTGATGGCTTGCCATGCCCCCAAGGGAACCTCTGAAGTGCCCCAAGCCTCTGCCACGGCCAAATTTTCTGAACGATCGGGAGGGTCCGAACTCCGCGGGACTGAACCCATGAACCTGAACTAAGTTTTTAGTCCGAACATCCGAACTCCGGTCTCCATTAATCCGAACTCCGGTCTGTTCGCACATCCCTAGTGAACAGTTGATCTGGACTGAGTCCCTGGCACCATAGAATGCTGCAGATAGACACGTTGTGTCCCCTCTAGCAGTCTGTATCTCTGTGATATTCCTCAGTTTTCCCAGCAGTTTCTTCTTGGCACGCTGAATTTAAAATCTACCACATCAAAGTGAAGACCCCTCCATTTTTCAAGGTGACTGCTGTATCTGTTGCTGTCACTGGATTCCCAGAAATCAGAATGGAAGAGGATGCTGAAACAGTTGCGCTGCACCATGGGATTTCGCAGTCTTCCTTGTGTCTCCTAATCTGGATTGACCTATTCACACTGCAAATCAGGGTTAATTATTATTTTTGATTTAAAATGACTTTGTAAACAGTTACTCTTGCTTGGGCAAGTCACAATGTCTCTGCCTCAGCTCCCTATCTGCAAAATGGGAATAGTAATGACCTACCTCATCAAGTTGTTCTGAAGGATAGTAAAACACTTTGAATACTGAAAGAGCTAAAGAAATGATAAATGTCTTGCACTAATTTTCTTAGGTTATGATTCTCCACTGTCTCCGTGTGCACCTGCAACTTTGAAATTTTTTGATCTCTCCCTCTGTTCCCCTCTCCTTCATCTTCCCTCTCTTGTCACTCTTTGATTGTAAGCCCGCTGGGACCGGGAGCTGTCTGTAACTGTAGACTGTAAAGCGTGAACACTTGTATTTAATAAATACTCAAATTCAGGGTGGACTCACATATACACTGATAATGGGTAGACTCACACATAATGCTTATTAAATCGGATGTCTGTGGAGCCCCAGAACATGCATAATGAGTCCGAGATTAGTGTTACGGGTGAGAGAGTCAATGGGAGTTCCAACCCCACTTTAAATGCGAATTTAGTGTTTAGTTTTGATATGAACTCCAAATCTGCATTAAAAGCAGATGGTGGGGGTGCTGGAACTCCCATTGACTCCCTCACAGATAACGCTAATCCAGGGCTCCTTATACATGTCCTGGGGTCCCGTGGACATCAGATTTAATTGGCATTATGCGCGAGTCCACCCTAAATCTGATGTCCGCAGAGCCCTGGAACATGTATAATGAGCCCCAGATTAGTGTTACTTGTGAGCGAGTTAATGGGAGCTCTGGTTCCATGTTAGTTGTGGCTTGAGAGTTCAGATCAAATCAGATTTAATCATCATATGTGTTAGTCCACCCTCCGATCCATTCTTCATGGAGAACATTAGTGAGACCTTTGTTTCCAGTTAATTCAACTTTACCTTGCTCAGTTGCTTTTACTTTGGCCAGGTCAATTTCAGCTAGTTCAGTTAATTTGCTTGCATTTATTTATTTATTTTGCTTTGTTTTGATCTATGCCAATCAAAGGGTGGGTCACCAATGCGCGATAAGAAGCAACCATTCACTACCTGGAGATGTTAATCAACAACATTGAACGGAAAGTTACAGAATTCTGAATTAGCTTGTGGGGACTTTGAGTGTAAATTTTGCTGGTGAAGACTTGAAGGTGTGCTTGTGAATTTTCAAAATTTCATTGTGTTCAAAGTTTTTGGTAACCATTCTACTTTTTATAGACAGCTTGTTTGATGTTAAGTTTTTGGATGGGGAGAGGTCTGTTTCTTTTGGCAGCTATGACTCGACTTGCAAGATGTTAATGTCCATTAATGCCCATAATTCCCATCAATGCAGGACAAAAATGACCTGCACTCGGCCTTTGGGCGATGTTCCCAGAATGTCAATAAATCACAGCTTGGCTTCCATCCTAGTAGTTTTGCCTCTCTGAATTTTAGGAGAATGAAGGGGGCATTCCCTTCTCACCCATTTTTCCTTCCTATCCAGAGAAAAAGTTTGATTAGTTTCAAGTAGAAAGCCACAATGTGAGTTTCCAGTGGTTTTTATGGTTATCTTTGAAATAAGTGAGTGTGCATGCTCCTTATTCCCAAGATACTTGACTGCTAATGACAGAAGTTCCAACCACTCACAATGAAGCATTTTAACCCCTTTCATGGACATACTTTTAAAGAATCTGACTCCTGAAATGTGTCTGCTTGACATGAAAGCGTTTTAGTGGCAGTTAGTCGAAAGCATCTGCCCACTGCACTCATGTTTCTCTCTGCTTCCACCATGTGGCCACATGTCAGTGCTGCAAGTGCTGACTGTGGCCCCGCTCTTGATAATACAGAGGTATTATCAATCTGTCTTTTTTTTTTTCCTCTGCCGGTTGAATTGTGGGTTTTTTCCCCAGCTCCTGGATGCTGGCCGTGGGTTTTTTACAACAGGAGGGAGGGATTTCAGAGAAATCTCAGGAATGTAGCTGGCCTGCACTCCAGCTCTTAAGATTGCTGAATGTTATTTGAATCAAGAAAGTCATGTTGATCCTGAAGGGCTAGATGATAATTGACTCAAAATATAGGTCTTTTGTGGGTCTGTGGGTTTGCTTGAAATGGTTTTTCTTGTTCTCAGGATCTGGGAATCTACACTTCTCCAGGCTGCCAAGGAGAACAACATCCGGACCATCAAGAAAATGGTCACTGATGGCTCCTGTAGTGTCTGCCAGAGAGGTACACAGGGTCTCTTTTGTGCTAGGAATCAGCCAAAGCACCTCATTTCATGCCAGAGCTTGGAACTGGCACCTCTTCCAGCCCCTGTCACTGCTGCCACACCTCGCCCATAGGTAGGGTTCCCACCTTTACCTGACACTTCCATTTTGGCCTATGAGAATGTCAGGTAAAAAATCACCACAGGTGGTAACCCTACCCACAGCTGGATAAAGTTTAATAGGGGCCTGGGCTGTGGTTGCTGCTGTAGCTGCTGATCACCTCTTTGGTAGCAAAACAGTCTTGCCGCAGAACAGCTAATGAATGGCTACAACCATCTCCTCCTCCATGAACAGAAACACCAACCCAGCCTCAGTCACTCTTTTGACAGGGTTGGGGTTAAGGCTGCTGTGGACGTGAGGGAGTGGGGCTGCCTCTGCCACCCATCAGCTCTTTGGTAGTGAGAGCAATTTGCCGCTGAACAGCTGATCCGTGATGGCAGCAGCAGCGCCAGCCCAAGGCCCACATCAGATTTAATCAGACCCTGAGCAAAGGCTGGCAAAGTAGGGATTGGAACAGGAGCTAGTGCAGTAGTAGGGCCCAGTTGGGCAGTTCCACTGACCCCTCTGAATGCCCCCCTCCAGTGTAATGGGATCAAGCCTTGGGAAAACATTTTTTTTTTAAATTGCAAATTGAGCAGATTGTCATTCCTATACCCTACCAGAGCTAGAGGGTGAGACATCATAAGCATGAGCCTCTGTCTATTCGTTACTGGTTCTTTATGAGCCAAACCCGCTCTGAGCTTCACTGTGTGTCTTAGGCCCTATTATTTATATACAGTAGCATGCTCAGTGTTCAAAGTGCTTTGCAATCCTTATCTAGATCACCCTCCCAACAATCCTGTGAGGCAGGTCATTATTACTCCTGTTTTGCAGATAGGGATCTGGGGCAGAGAGATAGTGAATTGCCCAAGGCCAGCGAGTTCATGGCTAAGATTGAATTGGAACTCTGGTCTCTCCCAGCTCCAAGTTCAGCACCCACTGTGCTACGCTTGCTAGCTATACTTAGATATACACAGCTGAGACCGGGAAATCTGGATATTTTGGAGGCCACTGGTGTCTGGAATTGCAAGGGACAGACTTACAGCTGGGACTGGAGAGGCTGCTGTGTGCAGACAGGGAGACGCCTCTTCTCACCTGCAGTGTTTCGTCTGAGAGGACTTGAATGAGCAGCCATCCCACATATGGTGTAGCATTCTGAAACAGCCTCCCCCTGCCCCGACTGCAGTGACATCTTGCTAAATGGGCATGCACCTCAAACAGTAGAGTCACAGCATGTAAATGCTCTGGGTGTCGGGTAGTGAGGGGTTAGCTACTATAGACTCCTCGCAGCTTGATTCGTCAGTCTAGTGCCCTATCTCCTGGACCATACGCCTTCTCAAACAGTTGCCACCACTGAGCCAGATCCTTTCATTGGGTGTTTTCAGACAGACAGAGAGCCCACTGGAGCCCAGAGCAGTTCCGTGGGCCCACCCTTGTGGTCCACCCATGCAGTGCCGCCACCACCACCGCCGCCACCATCAAGCTACGGGTCACTGTAGTAACACTCTAGGTGGCTGCCCATGACTGTATGGTTCTGAATGTGGCAACAGACAGACAGGCGTGGAGGTGCTCTGTGGGTCCCCCTAAGAGATGAGCAGCAGCACTGCATTTGGCTGTTGCCCTGGGTTTGTCTGTCCTGCTCCACACGCTGTGCTCCTGGATCTTGCGGACCACATTGTGCCGGGCTGTCCCAGAGCAGCCCCAGCCAGCTCCGTGTTGCAGATATGGCAGGCGCCCTTTACACAGACCAGTATATCTGGGGGTAATGGGGACATACATGGGCCAATCCAGAGTGGCTGTCTGTCTGTTTACACCCATTGTGTTCTGTAACTCACCTTGAGCCTTCGGGATAGGACAGGGAAATTAATTTAAATAAATAGTGAAAACTTCATTCAGCTTTGTCTCAGGAGGAAATGCTGCTCGATGACCTGCTTGCTTTTTTCCATCCTCTGTAGGTGCTGTGGGGGAGACAGCCCTTCATGTGGCCGCCTTGTATGATAACTTGGAGGCCGCACAGGTTCTGATGGAGGCGGCGCCAGACCTCGTCAACGAGAGGATGACATCGGAGCTTTATGAAGGTAATACTACCATGGAGGACAGCTCCAACAGTTGCTAGTAGTCAAGCTGGCTAAGGGATGAAACGTTTGCTGCTGGCAGTGAATGCAGGAGATGGGGCGCTCCAACTATGCCCTGGTCTTGTACTCTTTCTCTGAAGTACCTGGTGCAGGCCACAGTCGTTCCTTCAGGAAAGCCTCTTGAATGTGCAGCTTGTGCATTCTGCTGTCAAATGGCTATAGATTTGCTAGCACATGCTTCAGAATCCTAGTCTTGGTGTTCGTAGCCTGAGGGTATGTTTCTGCTTTGCTTTCGGTGTGCTGCAGGGCAAACTGCACTCCACATTGCAGCGGTGAATCAGAACGTGAATCTTGTCAAGGCCTTGCTTAAGAAGGGGGCCCAGGTCTCTTCCCCACGGGCCACTGGACTCTTCTTCAGACACAGCCCCAGCAACCTCATCTACTTTGGTATGGTGACCCCTGCACCAGAGCGCTGGTTGGAAGGGGGGGAAGGGGGGTTAGGGAAGGTTTTCTCTTGGGTTGTCTGGGTTAGACCCACTCTGTATATAAACAGAGGACCCTGGCCTCTAGAGTTTCCAGTTACACATTTTTACTCAGACATAACCAAATTCAAATCACCCTAACAAACACCATGGCTATGTGCTGTGTGTGTCCAGTTTGGAACCTAGATGAATGTACATCTTTCCTCATTATTATTTCACATTTATCTACTGATTTCAGTATTCAGAGTGCTTTACAACCCTTATCTAGCTTACTCTCATAACAACCCGGTGAGGTAGGTCATTACTGTTCCCATTTTACAGATTGGAAACTGAGGGTAAGAGATAGGGACTTGCCCACAGCATTCATGGCTAAGGTAGGATCTGAACTTGGATTCACTAGGGTACACTGGCTCTCTGCTTGCTAATGGTACTAGGTTACTGGTTCTCAAACTTTGAGGGCGAGACCAGCAGGGCAGCAACAGTGGGGAATGGGACCGATCCTGGGTGGTTGGGAGGGATCCTGGTGGCAATTGGTGTGGGGGATGAGCTAGTATGAGGTGGCCAGAAGCAGCAGAAGTTGGAAGTGGAAGCAAGAGGTGGGGAAGCTTCAAGAAGCTACATCCTCCTCATCCTATAGCATCCCTGGCCCTCAGTATCGGGAGGGGACAAGCCACAGTTGAACCAGAGCTTGTGTGCCCCCAGGACCCCACCCCCAGGCCAACCTGAACCCCTCCCAGTATCCATCTAAGACCTCTTGGGACCCATTAATGGGACTCCTGACCCGCTGGTTGACACCACCTGCTCAAGGCCACGCTTGGCTACAATGTATGATATTTGAGGATAGGAGGTTTTTTCCCACTTTATTAGAATGGCTTTTTATTTTAGTTTGGGAGGTTATTAAACTTCTGAACATGGGTGTAAGTGTGATGGGGGGAGCAGTGTCCCCCACAGAGGCTGCGGGGATGGTGTGACACCAGAACTGAGGAGGCGGCTGCTCTCTTTGTCACTCGAGTCCCTGCCAGCATGCTGAGGAGTAGGTGGAGTAGCTCTCCAAAATGGATGCCACCAATAGAAGGAGTTGTGGAGGGGAGGGGTCAAGGAAGAGTTGCTATTTGACACTGAACCTTTGTTACCACTGCCTCTCAGCAAACTCTCTCCTGTTCCCAAGTTTACACTGAGCAGCACAGACAGACTCCTACACCTCTCTCAGTACAGCTTGTCTGCTTTATTGCCCTGTGGTTTTTGACTCTTGCTTTCTCTGTCTCTTCCTTTTCAGGGGAGCACATTTTATCTTTTGCAGCTTGTGTGGGGAGTGAGGAGATTGTACGGTTACTCATCGAACATGGAGCTGACATCAGAGCCCAGGACTCTCTGGGTAAGGGATCTTCAGCAGCTGGGTGAACCAATGGTCCAGGCTTACCAACTATAACCATATGGGGTAGTTACCTTACTCCATCCACACAGAGCCCCTTTAGCATAATAGAACAATCATGTGTTTGGTTTGATAGAAGAGTCTTGGGAAATTTAAGAAGATGTTAACATTATCCATGGATTGTGACCTGGGTAGTATTTGGTGGTTGGGGGATTGAGACACTTGATTTCATTCTAGAAGGTAGTGTGTTCAAGTACTGCTTCCTCTTGCACCAGATGGTTGCCTTCAATCCACCTATCTGGGAATGGGTGGGAAAAGTCAGAGTTGGTCAGGTGAGGTCCTATCAACCTCACACCCTTGTGTTTCCATGTATGGACTAAACCACACCACATATCCAAGGCATAGACTTGGGGTATTAATATTCAGTAGTTACCTTCTCATTGCACTCCATCTGTGCCTAGTCTTTATCAAGTACAATGATGACCTGTATTGCTTCTTTCGTAGGCAATACCATTCTCCATATCCTGGTTCTCCAGCCCAACAAAACCTTTGCCTGCCAGATGTACAACCTCATCCTCTCCTATGAGAAAACTGAAAGAGGGCTGGTGCCCCTGGACTTAATCCCAAACAACGAGGGACTCACTCCATTCAAGCTGGCTGGAGTCGAGGGTAACACTGTGGTGAGTTCAAATCCAGCCGATTCCATCTCTCCACGACAAATGCCTTTCAGAAATGGGCAGCTTGGAATGTCCTCTGTCTAGGGCAGGCAGAGTCCATGTTCCCTAACCTTAGTAAGCAATGTAACTAGTATAGGGAAGGAATGCCAAGATTTTTTCTTACCTCTTTTGCTGAAAGTTTCTCTGGTGGCAAGAGAGATAATATGGGAACTGAGGTGCAGAGAAGAGCTGAAACGTGTACCTGAAAAATAGGTATACCTGTCAAATGTCCAGTACCTGAATCAAACTGAATATTTCAGGTACCTTTTGGTGCACAAACTGGTTTTCAATTGGTTACCCAAAATACTGATATACTATTAGACCAACAACTGGTATACTGAATTATCAACAACCAGCATACAGAAATATCGATTTCGTCCCAATTTCATCGTGGATTTGGGTTTTTTTCAGATAATTTCAGTATTTTGGTATACCAGTTGTTGGTATTTCAGTATTACCCAGAGGTACCATATCATGTACCTGTTTCAGCTCTAGTGCAGAGCCCTGAACTGAGTTTTAGACACTTGAGTTAAACAACTATTACTAAAAAAAAGTGTTGGACTAGGATCTGAGAGACCAGAGTTCAAATCCTGTCTTAGCCTCATTGGGTGGCCTTAGGCAAGCTGCTGTCTTTCAGTCTCCTTTCCCCATCTATAAAATGGAAATAATAATGGCCTACCTTACAGGGTTGTTGCAAGGGTAAACTTGGTAAGGATTGTAGAAAGTTTGGGAACCACTATCTTATCCCCTTCATCTCTTTCTTTGCGTGCAGGTGTTTCAGCATCTCATGCAGAAGCGGAAGCACATCCTGTGGTCTCTTGGCCCCATTACCACTATCCTCTATGACCTCACAGAGATTGACTCCTGGGGTGAGGATCAGCCCTTCCTCGAACTTGTTGTCTCCACCAAGAAAAGAGAGGTACTGTGTGGGTCGGATGCTTTCTCTGTGTGGAAAAGCAGTTGCTTTGCTTATGAGAGGAGGAGTCTGACTGGATTGGGATGGTTCCAGTTGTGCACATATCCACAAGGCCAGGATCATCTTGGCCGGTTGATGGAGGGAAGAAGTGAAACATAGCAAGTCTTTCTGGTGATGCAGCTAACTCAAATCTATAACAGAGACTGAAAAACAGACCTGAACTAATCTGGACAAGTGAAGAAATCGAGCCTTAGGCTGCATGGAAAGTGTGATGTATCCAAGGCAAGCTAATGCTCCAGGAGATGACACTGCTGGTTCAGCTGAAGGATTTCATCCTCTTTCTGATTCAGTCATCTAAAAGAGATAAACAGGCAGCGCTATATTCTCTACCTACCTCACAGGGATGTTGTGAGGCCTTAATCAATTATTGATTACTGAGATCCCTGGGAACTTCAGAAATGCTAGTCATCTTCATCATTATTTCTATAAATCCACCCCCTCCTGGCATCTAAGGCACAAATGTGAATCTAATTTAGACCACAACATCAACAAGTTTAAGGTGTTATCATCTTTCTCAGTATTCCAGAGCTACCAACTGTGATTGTTTTGTGGCAGGACCATAGCTTTATAACAGCCAGTTTCTAACATGGATGGCGCTGTGGCATCATAAAATCCCAATCTATATTATACTTACACTCCCCAGCCCCATAAATTTCTTTCAGTTCTTGTTGTAACTGTTCAGACTTTAATAATAATGGTTTTATAGCAGTCTCCCCCTGCAAAATGGCACACTGAGCACTTCATAATATAACATAATAAAATTATATAAAATCCATTTTAAAACAATGTAAAAGGGGAAGGTAAAGAGGGAGGACAAAATACATTAAGGGGAACCAACCGTGGATTCTCTAAAAACACTTGGGGAATAAATAAGTCTCCAGGTGCTTTTTAGAGGTGAAGAGGGAGGAACTGCTGAGATGGATGGATATGTGGAGGGGCTGAGGGGTCCCCACAGCAAAGGCCCCATCACCCGCCAACTTAAGACAGGATTCCCAAACAGCAGGTGGTTTCTAAGCACAAATAACCATCAGGATGAAGTTCCGGGAGCAAGTCTCAAATATAGCCAGGAATTTATCAATCTTTCTTTGTTCTTTCAAGGGAATATTCTCATCAGACTGGATAGAGAAGTCTAGGATGAAGCATTCTTCTGCGTCTTTGTTTGGACTCGTTTACTTAACTTTTTCCCACTTGTTTGCCAACAGTTTATCTGGTCTTCTGGCATATACTTCATGATTAGTAATAAGTGCTCTAATATTTTCACCCCATCATTTTCTACTACCCTGCCATGCCAACAGTGGTAGTACTTGTCCCCTCCATGCAGCCCTCTGCTGTACTTCTGACAAAGCTCCCAGTTCACCAAGCTGCCAACTTTATCTTGCTGATTTTTGTGTTCACATCTGGCCAGCTTAGTAAATTCCCCAATGACTGGTCATGCATCCTACATTTTCTTGGCTTACATCTTCCCTCTCATCTAAATTTATTTGGGCATGCCTTGTACAAGTGACCTGTTCCTGCAAGAACTGAGCTCTCAGTTTCTCTCTTTAATCCTCTTCTGAAGAGCCACTTATAATTGACATTTTCTGTCCCATTCACACATGAATCAAGTTGGACAGCTTGTAATACTGTTAATGTGCTCTGTATCAGTTGCAACTTCCTGTACCTTGAACACGTGCTTATACACTGGTATGACTCCACCAATATTGGGCTACCTAGTACCTGTGACTGAACTTGTTCACACAAGTAGATGATAAGGAGTTATTGCTTCTTACTACACCCTCACTTCCATTTACACAAGAAGAGGGTTTGCAGCATGGTAAGAGGAAAGGTTATTTCTCTTAGCAGATGTGGGTATTCTGGGGATGGGAGGCTGTCAACCTGAAGCTGTGCTTGTGTGAATGGATTTGGAGGCAGGGTTTACAAACCCAAGGACATTTCTCCTGGTTAACCACTTATCGCCTACTCATGTGAACAAAGCCTATGTGGGAAAAATAGATATAAGTGTCTGTAAATATAACAGGGACTAATTTACACATCACTGCTGAACTTGGCCCCTCAGACAAAAATGTTGCTTTGAAGCAGGGACATAGGATTTTATATAACTGAAGCAAATGGATGTCAGATAATAATAATTAATCAATAAGATTTAATAAATAATATAATAAAATATATACAAAACTGTATATTCCTTATACATGCAAATGTCTTTTGTGATGGTGGGAACTGTAGAATTTAACTCACCATCCATTGTATATTAAACTGGGCTTCCAAGCCCTAAAAATGCACCCTCAGCATAATTTCTATAAACTCGCTATCTCCTCGGAGCTCATGGGGAACTGAGGGCACTTTCTTACGTGACAAAATGTGCACCGTTTGCCTCCAGGAGCAAATTCTGCTTTTGTGACATAGGAAAAAAACCACACAGCTTCAGTGCTGATCATGTGGAGTATGCAGAGCTGTTTTTTGCCTCCCAGGGTTTCTCGTGGAGGCAAACTGTACACGTTTTGTCACATGGGAAAGTGCTGTAAGTCACAAACGTGGATCTAATTTTAAACAAAACTAGCAAAATGAGACTCACGAATCACTTGCTTATTCTGTGTCCCTGAAGTTTTGCTCTTCAGTTAATGGGTTATTAAAAGTTCTTAACAAAAAAAATAGTTCAGTTCATTTATTTACGGCTGTTTAGCCAAAAACAAAGATAAAAAGAAAGATGTCAGTTACATCACATATATCAAATCAAATAGTCAAACCGCGCATATTTAACACTAAAAAAAATCAGTTACACAACAGAAAACATGTGGGAATAATAGATGTTGGGTAAAATTTTAAGAAGAATCTATGGGCTCGGTCTTACAAACAAATGTGCCCATTAGACTTTAATGGGACTACCAATTCTTGTACTCAGAAACAGGATCTTGGTCTAACTTTTGAAAATTATGCCTACTACTCTATTGCTTTATCTGGAAGGAGTTTTAAAACCTTGGTGATTGGCTTTAACGAGTTAGCAATCTTTAAACCTTGTCCCATTTAGAGGAAGAACTCATTCACCTCCGAATCACAAATGCCAAACCAACTCCAAACCCTTGGTTTCATATCTCTTTCCTGCTGAGAGCTTGTTAACCCTCCTAACCTTGCACTTGTTCCTCAAGAGGGACTAAATATATTTTTCAAACTTTGTTTATCATATGGAAAAACTGTAAGTAAAATAACAACACGCAATAGCTCTACAGCAGAATCCAAATCTAACTGGCTCCTGCCTATGGTTTTAGGGTATTATAGCTTATTTGTCTTGACCTCTAAGGGAAGACTTTGAACCACCATAAACATGCAAGAAATGGACCCAGTTTTCTCTCTGAATACATAGATGCACTTTCCACTGACGTCAGTTGGAGTTACATCCATGCATGAGACCTTAATGAGATTCAAATATCTTCGTTGTACATCGACTTCTAGAAAAGACTAATGGAATAATATCATTTTATTGGCCTGATTCAGCCTTTACTGACCTCAATGAAAACCATTCCACTGATTTCATTGAGTGTTAAATAGAACCGTAGAATTGTAAATCAAGCTGCATGTTTCAATTTCAGGAATGCAATTAGATGAAAAATACTTCAAGATACAAAACAAATCTGTTACAATGTTCTCATGATCTGTTAAATGTTTAGAGCAAATTTTGAGAACCCTATTGGTCTTATGCCTTTGAAATATTTAATAGATGTTTTACTTTTCCTGTATGCACCAGAAAGTTCTTTTGAAGGAACAATCAACATTACATAAAAATAAGAAAATAGAACAGAAACAGCATGGCAAATAAATGGCCCTGCTTCAGAAGAAGTGTACAAGTATCCTCTGCAAGGCAATTATGTAGTGATCCATTCACTCCCAGGTCCCAGTATTTGTAGGATTAGGAACACCTTGAACATGAAGTTGCATCCTCTGACCATCTTGGCTAATATCTACTGATGGACCTTGACTCCATGAATTTGTCTAAGTCTTTTAAAAACTAATTTTTGCTATTGGCCTTTCCTACATTGTATATATAGCTGGAAAGAATATCTGCAGCAAATTTAACATCCAACTATTTCACCAGCTTCATATCTGGTCTGCTGAAGTGGATCTTAACCGCTGTTTGTCCCTGATTTAGATGGATATCTATTTCAGCTTGAAAGGCAGAAAACTGTGTGTGCATGTAAAAATGTCCATGCATTTTGAAATGAAGCTGACAGAGTAAGGAGTCGGGACATGATCACACATAGAGAAAACAGACCTGGTGCGAAAATAGCCCGTTTCTGAAATTGACAAAAATTTGCACATTTTTTTGGAACCTCACCAAATGCTTGCATTATTTTTCACATTCAGTATTCTTTTCACCCATTTGCTGCTTTTTGTATTTCCATTGGCAAATTGATGATAAGTTTATAACACTTTTATGTCACTTTCGGCACTATTGACACTTGCAGATTGACAAAAATGTCTAACAAAAAACTTAGCAAAATCATTGGGCCATTTTCAGTTAAAACAATGTTTTCTGTAAGCATGTGGTTCATCTCTAACCTAGTACACTTGGATAAACTGCTCCAAAGTATAACAACTGAGCCACATTGACAGTGTCTGGTATATATCTAACAAATAGCTTGTTATCTTAGTGGTCAATATGCAGAGCTCTGGTCTGTTACTGAAGGGGGAGTCAGAAGTTGTTGATGTCACTCAGATGGCAAAACTTTGAAAAGGAAATGGAAGGTTGGGTACAGTCCCTGTGAGCTCAGCTCTTCATTCACACCAGAGAATCTACCACACAGGAAAGAAGCCTCATGTTGTTTTTAACCAGAACTTAAATATTAAACAAATCACACTTTTAACCTATCACAAATCCAGATTTGAACCCCTGACCTACCAATCAACTTTTCAAATTCTGCTTCAAGAGCTATTGGAGAAAGGGGCTGGCTGTTGTTTTTAATCTGGCCACCTGGAGATGGCATGATTTCTGTCAAATTTACTACTCTTTTAAAAACAGTAACAAGGAGCTTCTTTCCTGTATGGTAGATTTTCTGGTGTCTACTAAGGGCTAAGCTACTAGAAACTTGTGCTTCCAATTTCCAGATACCTGAACAATTGTACCCCCTCCCTTTTTTTAAAAAAAAGTCAGTCACAGAGGAGAGCATTGCAGTTTGCTTGCTTCAATGGGTGCTTTCAGACGTGACAAGATCACAGTGAACCACGCTGAATACCTACATGTGGTCACTGTGCCCTGCACGTCTGTTCGGCGCCCGCCAGATGTTCGCCACGCTAAATACCCACATGGGGTCAATTTCAGCCACGCTTCCCAGGCTACCGGCACGAAAATCGGCTGAAGCGTGGTGAAAGTGATTCCAGGCGGGCATAAAAAATAAGTAACATCTGGTCGACAATCACGGCCCGGACTCCCTTGCAGGATTCTGGGCCGTGGTGAACTCAGCCAGACACTGCGGCGGCATTGGCCTCGCCGCCCGCCCATCTCCCCGGAGGATGGGCGGCGAGGGAGCGTGGAGGGGGCGGGGCCGTGCTGCCGCACGTTGCGCCGTGTGGCCCCTCCCCCTCCCTGATTCCCCGCCGGAATCCCCGGCACGTCTGTTTGCCGTGCTTGGGTGATCCCGGCGGGGAATCTCTGGGTTGTTTTCGGGACGGAGCGAAGCCACCCCGTCACGTCTGAAAACACCCTATAACTAGGCGCTTGTTAGGCACTGGCAGTGTGGTTCAGTGGCTATGCGTTGGGGCAAGAACACCAAGTGTTCTACTCCTCACTGTGTGCCCTACTCCTCACTGTGTGCCCATGTCAGCATACCTAAACAGTGAGGGGATGCATGCACACGTCTTAATAGGTATTCATTCCATAATGGATCTTGATGTGGATCTTCGGAATACTTTCTAAAAATGCAGATAATACTCACATATATAAAATTCACCATTTGTTTCAGCTCTTATTTTAAACCTCTTAATCAGGTTAATCTGTTAATCAGGTGTCCCCTTCTTGTAATATATGAGGATAAATAACAGATTCTTATTCACTTTTCTCCACGCCATTCATTATTTTATAGGCTTCTTTAAAAATCCTTTCTCTCTCCCCAACACTGACACAGACGCACATGCACTCGTGCACGCACGCACACACAAACACATACACTCAACACACTTATCTTGGTTGTCTTCTTTATAAGGTAAAGAGCCCTAACCTTTTCAGACTCTCCTTTTAGGCAAATGCACCAATAAGTGCTTAGGACAGATAATTGTGTCTCTGTTTCCAAAGTTACTTTCCTGTCACCATAACAGATCTGCCCCCCACCCCCCTTCCGTTGTTATGGCCTTGATTGCAATTTTTGCAAGACCTGTACACAATTTTTTATTGTTTTAAATAATATGTAAGAGGGGGGAAATGTTGCATTGTTTTTATTCTTGCAGTTAAAGTCTTCAATAAAAAGACTTCTGTGCACCTGTAGGACTTTTTATGAACTCCTTGACTGGCAAATAAACAAGCCAAACCCTTGAAGACATTTTATTATCCTTAGTCTTATATTGTTCACTAGTGTATATTTCTGTTGCTGTGTTTCCAGCGAACACCCTTCACCTCCTTTTTTCTCCAAAAGGGAATAATGGATTCATTCCAACAAAACCTTTTGGCCAAAGTGCTGACACCACTTCTTCCAAAGTAGCCACACTGACATCAGCAACTCCAGAATAAGCAATATTAGTACTGGAGTCTTGACAAGAGGACACTACAAAACCTGATGAATCAATGGTTTAATCTCCCATGATGGCTGAAGGAATTTCTTTTCCCATACCCACCAATCACTGCAAATGCAAATCCTGTTTTTGGCCCTTTTCACACGAGACGGAGGCACTGGTGTGAAAGCCGCCGGCGGATGGGTGGGGTGCATGTGCACTCCTGAGCTACCCCCATCTACACCCATCACCCACGCACGCAGCAATGGGCTCCAATGCCTTATGCTCTGTGGGTGGAGGTGGGTGTGCATCTGTGGGAACGGGCGCACACCCACCTCCACCACACACCCATCCCCCCACCCACTGCTGTTCGTTTAATCAACCATCTTTGTTGCTGTCCTCTGAACTTCTCCAGTTTCCCAATGTTCTTTAGTGCTGAACTGGACAGCAAAAAATTGATCAGCAGTTATTATACAGTATTCCAGATAGCTTGGCAGTTATTCAGTGACTATCCGTTACTGTGGAGATTAACTGCCAAACTGGGAAAAAAGAATATTGCCATTTACCAATTACCACTTACCAAATTACCATTTGTTATTTACTGCATTACCACTTACCTCATTACTGAATTACAAAACTAGTCCAAAAGCCTAATGTAATCAAACGGTAATGTGGTTAATTGGATATCCAGATATCATAACATGCCGTAGGCATGAGGGGGCGGCTAATAAATAATGTAACAAATAATTTGTTTTTAAAAACCTCCAGCTGGATACTGGATAGTAGCAGATACTCATTTCAGCTCTAATGTTCTTCTTAAAATAAGGACCCCAAAACTGGACGTGGTAGTCTAGCAGAGGCCAGGCCAGTGCTGAGTAGAGATGAATAATTATTCTTACGCCCACATCACAGAAGAGGAAATTGAGGCAGAGAAGTTAAAGCCAGACTGGGTCTCTTCAGATAGCCGTGGCACTGGCCACCTCTGGAGCTGCTTTGGGGGTGCACCCCTGCATCTGCCCATGTCCAGCTCGACCTGTGTCCATTTTAAATGGACCTGGTTGCTGCTGACACCACCCACATGGACCCTGCCCCCCCCCCCACACACACACCATAGAGTTGTGGACGGATCACCCAACGCTCTAGGTGTTGCCAAGGGCAACCCCTGGCTGAGAGCAGAGCTGCAGTGGCCATCTGCTAAACAGACAGACCACACCTCTGCCTCGGGCCAGTGCCCCGGTTTGCCAGCCAGCTCTGCTGGCAGCACTCTGGGCTGCCCCAGAGCAGAGACAGTCTGCTATGCCTCTGCCACATCTGGAAGCCCACCTTTAGGTGGACGGGTTACCTGGGGATGTGGCAGAGCAGAGGGGGCTGCTGTCCATCTGAAAACATCCAATATTTCATGCTTGGTGGAATGTTTTCCAAAGATATTGAATAATCGATACCTCCAGGCAAGATGAGTCAAAGCTGCATAGCTTAGCACCTCTGAAAATCAAGCCATTGATTTAGTTTCCCAGCTTTAGACATCCAGGTTTGAAAATCTTGACTTGCGTACAGTCACTCCAGAAGTATGGAAATAACATGGGAGTCAGAATTAATGACTACACTAGGCTTTGAATGGCAAAGGTCTATCTTATATCAGTCTAGGATGTTCTTTAACTGTTACTGAATCAATCCTTTTAGAGCAATGCAATTTTTAATAACAAGAAAATATGATTCATGAAAGTGAATTGTTTTTGTGCACCCTCTAACCCTCCAAAACAGTTAACTAGGTTCATAAAAACCTCCTAGCCCTTTTGAGTTTGCCAGTCCCTTCTATATACACATATAATTTGCAAATTGGCTTGTAAAATCCTTGTAAAGACTCTGGGATCTCATAGATGGAAGGAGCTATAAAAATGAAATTTGCTACCATTTTAAAGAATCCACTGTCGTCTTTGTGACGACTTTCATTTTCTTTGATCGTAAAACTGTGTACAAAGGAATTACTCATGCACCAGAAATGCATCCACCTCTGAGTGGAACACTGAAGCAGTCTGGCAGCACAGAGCAACAAGTTAAGACAAATAAGTGTCACTTAGCCTGTTTTGTTTTGTTTTGTATTGCCATCTGTCCATGGGACTGAGGCAGAACATGCAGACAGATATAGCAATTCTTCAGAACTTAATGCTGGAAAAGTGATCATCTTGTTTATTCAGCTGCCACTGCACTGCCAATGCACTCACTAGAGCAATGATGCTTTGTCCTGACTGGCTCAGAGGCCACACAAAATATCATGTTAACCAACACCAGCAACATATGCTATAAACATGGCCCAGCTGCACATCCATCTGGGCTTTCCATGGGTTTCCTGGGACTGCTTGTGGGTAAGGGAAAAGATGACCTTACCATACCATACTGTACCATACCTTACCATACCATACCTTGCTGTACAGAGACACAGTGACTCAGCAGGAAGGGAAGGAAGAAAAGAGGATGGCACCCCTGCAAGGTGGTTGCAGCTGCAAAGAGCTATGGGTCATAAATGAAAGAGCCACAGTACAGTCTCTGAGGGCTTTTATAGACGAGACCAAAAAGGCGGCTGATCCTTTGATCAGCCGCCTTTCTTGGCGCTCGTCTAATTTCTGGGGCCGCTTTTTAATCCGCGTCGGAGGGGGCAGGATCGCCTGCCCCCTCCGACGCAGATTCCCGAAGTGCCGGCTTTACGCCGCACTTCCTGGTTCCACGGGCGAGTGCGCATGCGCAGAAGGGTGCGCATGCGCAGAAGGGTGTGCATGCGCAGAAGGGTGCGCATGCGCACTCNACACGGCTCGCAGAGAGTGCGGGGGGGGGAAAGCCGGCGTTTGGCGATCCCGCTTGTAAGCGGGATCGTCTATAAACGCCCTCAGTATCACTGCACTAGAGTATATTTTCTTAGCAATTTCTCCAACCCTTGCAGTCTGCTTGACTATTTTCCTGCATGTTTTGGAGAGCACTGCATTTACCTTCTGATGCTGACCTTTGGAAATATTTACTTGCATTAACATTGTCCTTATGTGCTGTAGTGGCTGAGCAGTTAAGGTGCTCAACTGCATCCTTCAAGGTTGTGGGTTCAAATCCTGCTTGTTCTCAAAACAAAGGGTGATTTCCTGCCTATTCAGTAGTAAGTGGGTATCTGGTTGGTGAAATTGAAGGTCGAAGATATCACTCCCTTGTAAGTTATAGGCCACAGAAACTGGTGTGCCTTGCCCATGCCAGTCAGATAGGTTTTATAGCTCAGGATGAACTTTGTTTCTCATTTGGAAAGCAGTGTGGACACTGCCCCATAAACGAGTGTCTCACCAAGCTGATAGCCCTCCTCTCTCTTTCTCTCTCTTTCACAGGCCCGTCAGATACTAGACTTGACGCCTGTGAAGGAGCTGGTAAGCTTGAAGTGGAACATGTATGGGCGTCCCTATTTCTGTTTCCTGGCCTTGTTCTACGTGCTGTACATGATATGCTTCACCATGTGCTGCGCCTACCGACCCCTGAAAGAACGGCCTGACAACAAATCAAGTGAAAGGGACAACACCATCTTCATCCAGAAGACCCTGCAGGTGTGTTGTGTTGGAGGGTTGCAGGGTGATTGGGTTTTCTTTCTGGCCAGAGACCTCCCAGTGTCTTCAAGCCTCATACACCTCCTTTCATTGCCCATCCCCTTTGGTTGTTTATTGTGGTGAAGGAGATATTATTGGTAAATTCCCTATGTGCCAGTGGCCCCAATTCTGAGGCTGTACCTAGATGGCTATGTACAGTCTCTCCCTAGCCTATGGCCTATGAGCTGTATGCATTCTGCTGGGGGCCAACAGCAGCCCTCATCTGTCACTGTGTGTGGGGTGGGAGAGGTGGGCAGGGTTTAGAAATACAGCCTGAGCCACCACTGCGGCAGGACAGCAGCAATCAGTAGCTGGCATGAAGAGGCCTCTACTGCTGTTGAGGCAGGGAACACAGCTGGCCGGGCCACATCACAGGAGCAGCATGAGCCCTACAGTCATATGGTCATAGGATGATGTAATACTTTAACCCCTCTTATTCCTTCTCCTCCCCTCTCAGAGCTATTCACTCTGCATGTGCTGGGCTCACATTGACAAGCAGCAGAAGGAAATGTTGCTAGGGGCAATTTGGCTTGTCGTGACTCCAGTAAAGTAATGGGGTGTTGCACCCACTGGAAGTGTTTGAGGACTGGGCCTTTAGCTCTCTGATTTCTCACCACTGTCCTAGCCCTTCAGTGTTCCTGCTTAGTAACCAGTGGGCCCTTTCCTTGTTACAGGAATCCTACATAACGTATGAAGATCACCTCCGGCTGGTTGGGGAGCTGATCACAGTGATAGGAGCTGTAGTGATATTGATCCTGGAGGTAAGGAGAACCATTAAAGCCCTTGGCAGTAATCAGCACAGATCTCATTTAAGCTAAGCAGAGCCTGGCTTATTGGGTGACCCAGTACTCCATGGTTTGAGTCAGCTTACCCATCTCTGTTATCTCGGGAAGACCTTAGGAGTCCCCCTGATGGGACTGAAGGCTAAACATGACTGTGGTGCGTGCAGCACCCCACTTCTAATGAGCCCAACTTGCTGGCCAGGCCTGTTGCTTGCACCCTATTTTACAGCCAGGGAGCTGAGACTGAGAGAGAAGCCACTTGCCCAAGCCCACCAAGTGAGACTAGGAGTCAAACTCAGACTCCCAATTCCAAGCTCACTGGACCTGCCCCACTGAGCCTCAAAGTGGCCATAGGGGCTGCTGGAAAAAAAAACAAGGCTGAAAAACACAAAACTTGAAGCTTAAGTCCCTCACACTTGGAAAAGTTCTCACTCTTGATGTCATTATAGATTCAAGGCCCTTCTGGAAAGAGTTAGAGGTGTTGGCTTTCGTGTTCTAGCCAGACTTCAACTGTAGGGTTGCCACCTGTGGTGGTTTTTTACCTGACACTGCCATAGGCCAAAATGGAAGTGTCAGGTAAAAAATGACTAAAGGTGGCAACCCTCTTCAAATATGGCATCCTGTTTGATATATAGTTTCAGCTGGGTCTAAGGGGTTGTGTAATGTCCTATGCTCTGAAACAGCTTGTGTTCCTCTCCATTTCAGAATGGGGTGTGGTAATCCCTGTATTACAATATAATTATCTTCTATTTGAGAGATCACAGCATAAACTTTGGGGCATTGTCATTATTATCATGCTTGCTTTGTGTGAAGCCCGGCTGAGTCCTAAACAGAACCATCTTCTCAGATTCCAGGTATACTAAGAATTGGAGCCACCAAGTACTTTGGACAAACCATCCTAGGAGGACCTTTCCACATCATTGTGTGAGAATCTGTCTCTCCAGTCCTCATAAATATCCTCTTTCATCTTTCTCTTTCTCCCCTTGTCCCTGCAATTAACTCATTTTTTTCTGTCCTCTTTGGATTGTTCTTTTTTCCTTGATTCTTTCTTTTCCAACCCTAGCATGCACACATGCCCGAAACTATGAGAGAGAAAACATATGAATGCAAGAGCTGCCACACTACGGTTGCTTTTAGACGTGCACGGCCAACACGCTACATAAAATCACGCTGTGTGTAAATAGGCTGCGTGTGGGATTTAGACGTGATATTTTGCATGTTAAAAGCCAGTTGCTCATTCTTTTAAAGCCATGAATTAAATACCTCGACATCGAGGTATTTAATTTGTGGCTTTAAAAGAATGCGTGACCAGCTTTAACGCACAAAATGTCATGTCTAAATCCCACACGCAGCATATTTACACACAGCGTGATTTTATGTAGCGTGTTCGCCGTACACGTCTAAAAGCAGCCTATGTCAAACATTTGGTCTATCCAGCCCAGAAAAGTACAAAAACAGGACATGGATGCATTATTAATTCCCCCCCCCCCCC
>QEPC01009516.1:323031-342072 GCA_003113815.1 Sphenodon punctatus
AGGAGACACCATGAAACTAGCTGCTGGCAGATTTAAAACAAATAAAAAGAAGTACTTTTTCACTCAACACATAATTATCTTATGGAATTTGTTGCCAGAGGACGTTGTCAAGGCCAGTAGTATAGCTGGGTTTTTAAAAGGACTGGATAAGTTCTTGGAGAGTAGGTCCGTTAATGGCTGTTAACCAAGTACCTTACGGGATGAACTCCTTACTGTTGGGAGCTGGGAGTGAACAACGGGGAATGGATTGCCCATTATGACTGTTGGTTCTTCTCCCATGTGATCAAGATTGTCCACTGTCAGAGGACAGGATGCTGGGCTTGATGGACCATTGGTCTGACTCAGTATGACACTACTTATGTTCTTATGTTCCTCTCAGTCTCCTGAGGGGGGGTGGGAGAATCTGCCCCCATTCAAACTTAAGGCAAGTGCAACAATCACCATGGAAGCCCCTGGCAACAGGAATGGAGAGCAAGGGGAAAGTGGCCCCTCCTGCCCCAGGAACAGGGGTAGGGGATTCATTTCTAGTGTTAGGCCTGCACAGTCAGGAAGAACTGGAATAGGGGCAATTTTCTAGTTCCTCCTCAGCAGCACGTGTGTGTGTTGGGAGGAGGGGGTTCTTGCCAGTGGTGGTGGGGGCCAATGAGGACAATTAGGGGAACACTGGAGTTAGGGGCAGGGCTTCCAAGGGGACTTTCCCCTGACATGGGCCCTTTGATACACCCATCAAGGTCCACCCTTGCTCTGCACCACTGGGATTCTCAGCTGCTGTCCAAAGAGTATTGTATATTAACCTTTCCTCCCTCTTTGTCTTTTCTTTTGTTCCCCTACACCAGCTTTTTTCATCATCTTTCAGACTGAGAACCCTGATAAACTGGGCCAGTTCTACAGCTACCCCATGGCGCTCTTCAGTACCTTTGAGCTCTTTCTCGCCATTATCGACGGGCCTGCCAACTACGAGGTGGAACTGCCCTTCATATACTGCATCGTCTACTTTGCCTTTGGTGTCATCGCCACCCTGCTCATGCTCAACATTCTCATCGCCATGATGGGCGACACCCACTGGCGTGTTGCCAATGAACGTGATGAGCTGTGGAGGGCACAGGTGAGGGGGTAGCCTAGTCATGCTGGTCAGTGGGAGTGTCTTATGGTAGGGAATATGAGGAGCTGACCAAAATGGAAGTGGCTGGGAGAGATGTCTGTGCATGCTTAAATGACATCCACAGAAAACATGCTACTTTTGGTTATTCCTGATGCCCCCTTCTGCTCGGGTGACACAACATAACCCGAAGACCGCCAGATCAAAATTTTAAAACTAAGGGGCACTACGGAGCTGTGAGATTCTGAAATAAAGGACCTTTATTATGTTCCCTGGAGCGTTGATATTATGAATAATGGATGTTCATGTTCTATGGGAGGCTCTGAAATGTTTTATTTCAAGACTCTGTAATAAGAATAGTACAAGTCAGTACAAGCCCTGTGGGTTGGATGGATCCAGCCACCACCCTTATGTGTATTCCTTCATCTTCATTCCCTTCTCCCTTAGCAGAGAATGGACCATTGCATTGTGACTTATTGTGTACTTCTGTGAGGTGACCAAAGGTGGCCACTATCAGAGACAGGATGCTGGGCTCAATGGGCCATTTGTCTGACCAACCCAGTGGGCCATTTGTCTGACCGACCCAGTACAGCACATCTTATCTTCCTGTGTTCATGGGTCAGAATCAGGAATTGAAAGAGGCCAAATAAAAAATGACCAGAGGCCATATTTGGCCTGCACCCCAAGGTTTTCTTGTTCCTGCTGTACAATATGGCTTTAAAACTTTCAGTAGCTCTTCACTTGACAGTTTGTTGTTTCTCTTGGGTTTTTTCTGATTTTCTTTCTCTTGGGCAGGTTGTTGCCAAAACAGTCATGTTGGAGAGGAAGCTCCCACGATGCCTTTGGCCCCGCTCTGGAATCTGTGGGCAGGAGTATGGCCTGGGGGATCGGTGGTATCTCCGGTGAGTTGCCCAGAGAAGTTAGGGGAAAGCCTGTGAGTGACTTGAGGCCTTCTAGAGAAGGGGCTGGTGGTTGAATGCAAACAGCAGGACTGGGGCTGTGCAGCACAGGATAATTACAGAACAGGGTTATGCAATGAACCTTTCCACTCTGGGATATAGATCCTGACATCTTGAATGGAAAATGCAGATAGGAAAGTGAAAATGGAGAAATGGGAACCTTGTGGATGGGAGTCTGGGGTGGTGGACAATGGGGAGTCAGGTGAGCAGGTAGGAGAGACTTTCCCTCTCTTATTATGGAATCAATGGCCTCCCTGAAATGGAGATGGGCCCGTGAAAGCAGTGGAGAAAATGAGACTGAATTGCTGGAAAGACACTGAAAGGGTTATGGAATGAAGCTATACAGCACTGGGGAACGTGGAGTTTGTGGAGAAGATGGCCATCCAATGCTCAAGAATAGAACTAAAACAAATAATCCAACAAACAAATTATACTTTGACGATTCTACCCTCTTTAAGTTTCTCTCAGTGGTGTGAATACTAATAGCTATTTGTTTCTTCTTTATTTATTCATTTCATTTTGGATACTTCAGCCATTTTGGACATTTCAGTCATCCCGATTATCTCAGTTTGGATGTTCAGCACCGAATATCTGAAGTGAAATAACGGAAATATCCAAAGACATGTGTATAAACATTTCACTTAGGGCACAGGTATTGTGGGGGAGGGGCTATCTGAATATTCATATATTATTTGAAAATGAGAAATTGGCTGTTTGTTTCACCTCGACCCCAGAACTGTGTCACATGTCCATCACAAACTGTAGCAAATAAGGAATGGGCCAAAGAAATACAATTAGCACTGAATTCCAGCCCTTTGCTTCTAAAGTTTGAAGCCCAGGAGTTTGATTAAATTGAGGTTTCAGCTAGGGCTGAATGAGCAGTGAAACCTTTTACTCACAAGATATTTTTGCCATATTGGGAACTTGGATGGATTTCTCGACCATTTCTCAATACTGATGTGATTTCTCGATTCTCACAGTATTGAGAAATGCCGTCCTGATTTACTGACTTTCTGCTTACCGTTTACTGTGTACCGTTCATTTACCACTTACCGCATTGCCGAGAGTAGCGGTTTAATTCCAGGTTTGTTGTTTTCTCATTTCTGAGCTGGTCACTTTGCTAATAGTGCACCCTTGAGCCACACACACCCTGGTCCCCCTTAACCTCCAATCCATTGCCTCCAATCAGAATTGTTGTTGTATGTTATTCCCTTTACTATGAGCGTTCTGCAACCAAGTACCAGATTACTTTACAAACCTGCAGTCCAATTGCAGACTGGTTAAAGCAAAGGAACAACATACAGCAAAAATTCCTGTTGGAGGCATTGGAGTGGAGGTTAAGGGTCAGTGGGGGAAGGTGAAATGGTGGGCTGTTTGGCTCAGAAATGTGAAAACAACAAACCTGGAAGTAAAACAGTACCCTCGGCAATGCAGTAAGTGGTAAATGAATGGTACCGGCATGCAGAAAATGGTATGCGTAAAGTTGATAAATGGGACCCCAGCAAGCAAATTATCAGTAAATTGATAATAAGAATCTCTATTGAGGTATTTTTAAGTTGCGAGTAGTAAGAAGTTCTCAATTCAACCAAGATGGTATGGGAACTGGGATTTCAACAAGATTTCCCGTTTTGGTGAAATCTTGTTTCAGCTCTAGTTTCAGCAGAAGTCCTTCCTTTCTCACAGCACCAGTGTATGTTCCTACAGATTCGCCTCTCACATTGGCTCCCATTAACTTAGACCTACACTAATAAAGCAAGCCTTGCAGGATCAGAACCTTATACTGGTTTACCTCTACCGGGACAGCTTGCCCTGACTGCAAGTCATGTCAGAATCAAGCCCAGAACAGTTCACAGGTTTTCTCCAGCTTCTCTATTGATTTTGGTTCTTCTTTTAGTAGCACTTCTTCCCAAGTGGTACCAGCATTATCAAACTCCTTTGTCACTGTCTTCCACCCACAGTGTCTTTTTATTTACAGCACAAAGCACATAATCCTCATGGCTCCTAAGTCTTTTGGTTCCCTTCTTAGACCTCTATCTACAGGGTACCCCCTGAACCCAAAGTCTGTGCTCTGGCCTGGGCCTTTCCCAGCCCAACCAGCTCTTCCATATGTGTTTATATTTATTTATAAAACAATTTTCTACCCCGTCCCTCCTGCTCCAAGCAGCCTGGGGAGACTTACAACATTAAACCAAAACAGTACATTAAAAAAGAAAGCAAAAAACCAGAAAAAAACCACCCCCTCCCAACCCCTCACCCCACCCTACACCCCATCTCCCTTGACAAAAGCCAGGCGAAACAGACAAGTTTTACACATATGATGGAAAAAAGGGAGATCCGAGGTCACCTGAGCCTCTGTTGGGAGGGAGTTCCACAGCCTAGGCGCACACTGAGAATGCCCTCTCCATAGTGGCCCCCTGGGCCACACGGGGGACCTCAAGAAGGGTGCTCCCAGCAGACCGCAGAGGCCGCTCCAGAGCGCGGAGAGCAAGGTGATCCCGCAGGTAAGATGGGCCAAGGCCGTATAGGGCTTTTTAAGTCAAAACCAACCCCTTGAATTGGACCTAGAAGCCTATAGGCAGCCAGCGCAGAGCCCGGAGCACTGCTGTAATGTGCTCACTGCGACCCATCCCCATAAGATGATGGGCTGCTGCGTTCTGCATTAGCTACAGTCTCCGGACCGTCACCATGGGTAGCCCCACGTAGAGTGCGTTGCAATAGTCCAATCTTCAGGTAATGAAAGCATGGATGATAGTGGCCAGGTCACTGTCTGAAACATATGGCTGAAGTCATCACACCAGATGTAATTGGTGAAACATACTCCTCGCCACAGCCCCCACCTGGAGATCCAGGCGGAGCTGCGGATCGAGGAGCACACCCAGACTGGGAACCTTGGAAACCAATGGAGGGCAAACCCCATCAACCCCACGTTCTGGCTTTGGCCTTTTGTTGCCAAGCCAGATTGAGGGCAGCCTCCCACCCACAGCTCTCTGGTCTTGCTCTCCCTGGCAGTCCTGAACAATGGTGGGCTAGATTCCCTGAGCGTTGCTACCCTCTGCTGCGGAACCTGAGACATACCTGCCTCCCAAGCTCATTGTCTGTCTCCCTGATTCCCTGCCTGAGCACCTTGCCCAGACTGTTACACCTTCTGTCTTCCAGCTGGCCAGCAGCTGTGCTCATTGGTTGCAAGTGCCCATCCTCATGACCCTTCCCTAAAGGATTGCATCTGGTCACTCCTGATGGTAGCTCCCCACTCTAGACCCCACTCTAGAATACGCTAAGGCAAGAACGACCGTTCCCGTACTATCAGGAAATACCTACGTTTTGAGAGTGCTTTGGGTTCGTCGGTATCTCCTCGCTATCTTTTAAATCCATGTTTCCACAGCTGTCAAAATCAGTGCCTGTGATTGTCCACCATTTTCCAATATTTTTTGGTATTTTTTTAATCTTTTCCGCCAGTTAGTTTCTGGAATTTTAATCCGGTTCCAGCATTTTACAACAGTTTCTGGCATCAGTTTACCGAACAAGAACTAGCTAAAATAGTGGGGAAACGGATAAGTTTTTTCTTCATCTGAGCATTGGTGAATGGTCTGTTTCTGGCAGAAACAGCTTTCACTGTGATTGCTCGATTCAGCACCACCTACAGAGATGCAAGGTGCTCCTGTTACAACTCCTCTTTTATGTTGATTTGCTAGGTAAAAGAAATTCTGGGGTTGAAGGGAATAGCCGATTCTGTATTCACAGATACAGTTCACATTTTGGGATAGCCCTCTGCATATCCAAACTCTATATTCATGCACCAAAATGAAATTTGTATATCCATTATTTTGTCTATATTATGTGAATCATTTCAGGCAATTTGGATTATTATTCAGTATTTTGTTTGGGGTATTTTGGTACTTCTGTAGTGTTTTATTGAAGTGACTGAAATGCCACAAACAAAATAACCCAAAATAATATCTGAACTGAATATTCATTTCAGAGAATGGATAGTTTTTCATACCCATCGATCAGGGAATAGCCAAAATTAATCAGATTTGATATTCAATGCAAATATTTGTTTCAGCTCTAGAAAGAACTGAGCCATTTTCTCAATTTTTCTGCAGTCCTACATCCCCATTTCTGTTACTATGCTCCTCAAACTCATCTGTGCTCTGCTAGTCAGGCCACAAGGGGGAGACGCTGCCCTGTGCAATGGAGACCTCAGCAGGTTTCAGTGGAAGGAGGAAACTTTCAGATTTCAAGCTGGCCAGGTACAATGAGCAGCAACATAATAGAGGGCGCTTTCAGACAGCCAAAGTAATGCACACTACTTTAAAATAAGTATGTTGTTTGTTAGTCTGCACTTACATAGCAATGCCTTTTAGACTGACAATGTAGTGCGGACTAATGACTCAGTAAATACTTGTAACCTACCAAACAAGACATTAGTGAGGACTACTTTAAATATGGTTCTTATCAAACCAAGTGGTTGGGGTTTTATAAGAACTGTACTTATCTCTTAGTCTACACTAATAAGTGCCGTTGATAGCGTTCAGACACAAACTAGTCTGCACTAGATTCAGTTAGTGCGGAATAACTGTCTGTGTGAAAACGCCCAGATTCAGGGTGGGATTGTTGTCGTTTACAACTGTGGGAGCTGCTGTGTAAGCCCTGGAGCACAGCACAAACTCTGCACTGAATGAGAAGAAGACTTTAAACCAATGGCATACATAGCCCTACTGTGTGTCTATGTTCCCTTTGCACGGTGTGGTTAGGGGAGTCTGCAGCCAGCTAGACAGAAATAGGCAGGAAGCATTAAAGAGGAAAAATGGCTCAGCAAGGCTGAGGGTGCTTTGCTTTCAGAAGTGACAGCTCCCACCACTGCCATGGACTTAACCCAGATGGTGGTGGGAGCTGTCACTCTGGTCGGGAATCGGCCCAGCTGCCAAACTAACGTGACGGTGGTGGCTAGGCTGGGGAGGGAGCAGGGAGATGCACAGATATGCATCCACCTGCCTCCACCCCCACGTTGGAGCAGCCTGCCCCCCTGACTGATGGCTGCCATGGTGACCAATGGCTTCCCAGAGACCCCAACCGGGCTAAGTAAAGCAGCCGTTCATATATAATGGCATGCTTTACACCGGGCCAGGTAGCCGTTCCCTGGGCAGTGTTGGCTATGACCTGGGGATGTTCCCAAGTCACAGTCCAGGCTACACGCCAACACCACCTGGCCTGGGCTAACATCTGGCAGCGATTTCTGACATGACAGTGGGTCTAAATGACACATGGGTCTAAATGTGGAAATATGGGCCATCGTCACATCTGAAAACAGCCTGAGTTTAGCAGCAGGAGACTCTCCCTCTCCACCACCACCACCCCCCCCCCCAGTCTCATGACTATGAAGAATCATAGGGGACGAGCAGGTGATGGAAGAGATAAATGGGTGTGTAGTGGAGCTGAAGCAGGTACCTGATTTAGCACCTGCAGGTAATAACCACATTTTCGGGTACCATTTGGGGTATCTGAATTGGTACCCATTTGGTTTTATTTGGGTCTCAGAAATTCGATGGCTATACCCATTTTTGTGGGTACTAGTTTCAGCTCTTGTGTGTAGTGAGAGAAAGGAAATCTGATGACGATTGGTGTGACTCCTTCAACACGATTTGGTGGTTTGGTGGGTGTTTGGGATAGGGGTGTGGATGGGTGGGTGGTGAGGGTTTTGTGGAGTTGTGAATCACTTGTGATGGGGTTGGGAGGGGGGGAGGGGTTTTGGTTTTTATGCTGTTTTTTATAGGTATTGTTTTTACTTGTTTTGTAAGCTGCCCTGAGCTATTTGGGAAGGCTGGGGTAAAAATTGGAATGAATAAATAAAATGGTTAGGAGGCTGATCAAGGCAGCAGAGAAGATGGAGACTGAATGGCTCGGACGTTGCTGAAGGGACATAGAAAAACAGGATACTGGCAAAGGACTGGGGAGAGTGGAGACAAAGCTTGCAGAGGAGATGGGATTAGTGGAGGACTATTTTGGGGAAAGGGGCAAAGGGGGCCATTGCCCCAGACCTCTCATATCTAGGGCCAGATGTTGGTGATTGGATCCCTCAGCTGCCTCATTCATGATTGGGAAGTGGGGAGCTGAGCCAGTGTCCTAGTCACCTCCTACCTATGGTTAGGACCTACTGGAGTCAGCTGTGGTGGGTGACTAGTAGACTGATCTTGGCTTGCCCCTCCCATTCAAGAAGGTGGCAGATGGATTGAGCCAATCTGGAGCCACTCCTAGCCATTCCCCTCTTTGGGGCAAGTTGCTGGAGCAGAAGCATACTGCTGCTGGGGGAATCTCCAGGAGAGCAGGAGAGTGCAGGACAGCAGTAGGAAGAGGAATAATGTGTTGTTTGGATGGGGGGGAAGGCTCAAAAATCTATTTGCCAGAGGCCTCTAAAAGTCCCAAAAAAGCTGTGGATTTCCCTCAATGGTGTGGGTAGGCAGTGGGCAGGGAGATGGAAAGAGTTCTGCTAAAGCCTCCCCACTTGGCAATAGTGTGTGTGCCTCTATAATATGCTTTTGGAAAAGGACTGTTTATGGAAGGCTACTTACTGAGTGGGATACTGATATGTTTCCAGCTCATTCAACTTCCTCTTGCCCATTGACACAGGGTGGAAGATCGGCTGGACCCCAACAAAAACAAGATGCTCCGCTACGCAGAAGCCTTTAAGAGCCCAGAAGGAGAGGACTCTGATAAGCTCTCGGAGAAGATGGACATGGATGGGGAACCCACATTCAAGAAGGCACTCACTGCTCCATCGGTGTCAAGGAGCACATCCCAGTGCAGTTCCCACCGTGGCTGGGAAATCCTGAGACACAGCACCTTGAGGCAGTTTCAAGGAGAAGTCAACCACGCCATGGAAGAGGAGGAGGTCTATCACGTGTGAGATGCTTCTTTCCTGGGTCTCCATAATGTTGATGCTTTGTGATGTGCAATAGCAATCTCCAGATGCTGGCAGGATACAGCAGCAGCAATGCCTCTCTCTGGGGCATCTATGGTCTTCCAGTGCTTCTCACTGCAGCATGGACAAGCCATCAGTCTTGTCTTCTCCCCTCTCTCAGATATCCTTGTTCCTGTGCTTATTTGGCCCAGGAAGCTGAGTTAATGGGGTTACTTTGTTCTGTTTGTAACTCTGTCTTAGAGAAACTACACAAATAGTAGCGAGCACTGAGGTGCGATCCACTCCAAATGGATCCTGCAGTAATTCCTTCCCCACCCTATTTTATAGTGTCTTTTATTCCTTCAGCATGGCTCTGCTTTCTAACACCAAGAGCTGACTGATGGATTTTCTTTAGGTGCAGTAATCTGAAAACATTACTTAAACTCAGGAAGGCAGAGAGTGCTGACACAGCAGTGATTAAAGGCACTGTCACCCTACAGCTGGTATCTAATAGGCTGCCAGATGTTCTTCCCTCAAGGAAGGCAAAGCCTATTCACTGCGTTTTCCAGACTGCCCTCGGAAGAATTGGGTGGCTTTACTTGTCTGCCACAGAAATGCACTTGAAGCCATCAACATTGTTCTTGGTTTCTACCCGAGTTATGTAGTTCCTGGGTTTGATGACTGTTGTGTTTGGGGCGCATTCCGTTTTGAAAGAAGGGCATCAGAGCTGGTGAAGTGACTCCCCTGGACAGTAGATTATTTTAGCTCGGACCATATTTGCTATGGAAAAAGTCTGAACATGCCTCAGGGTCTAATATCTGACTGCCAGCTAGTGCTTTTGCTTTGTGTGAGAATGTATATGATGAGCCCTCCCCACCCCACCTCCCACCTTCTCTCTCTCCCTGTGTTGTCGTCAGACAGACAGACCAACCTCGCAGCCTGGATGGAGGAGCAAAGGCTGGGCAAGGCATAATGGGAGCATCTCTGAGACAACTCAGAAATAAGGCCTACCTTTTTAACAGTCTCATGCAATCGATTATGGGTCCACAATGACTGATTCTCCTACTCAATCTCACTTCAGCTGCAGTATTTTTGCACCTTAACCAGGGGCTTCCTTAAGGAAAAATGACTCCCTGGAGAATGTGAGCTACCCTTTCCAGGCCTCGTGTAACCTTTTCATCTCTGGACTTGTTCTCTTTCCAACAGCAGAACTAAATAGAGACTCGCACCTCATGGGCTTATTGTTTTTGTTAAGCACGTTTTATGGCAAAATCAAGCAGAGAACGTCTCTGCTGTTGGGTGACCCAAAGGTATCTTGCTTGCATTAGCCTTCACAAAGGAGTGAGACCATCTATATACCAAGTAGCAGCGGAATTAAATCCAGAGGGTTAATGGTGTCTCTCACACATCCCAGCCATTCCCAGCATGTAATTGGGACAGGTTTCGGTGTCATATCTGGCACCATGGACTTCAGGGTTAGGTAAATACACTTGCATTTTATTAAACGTGCAAGTTCTTTTTCTACTTGAATGCATTTTTGAAATCCCAAGCAAGGGGAGCTTTCCCCTCTAGCAAAGATAGCTAATTACTATTTGATTCACCTTGCTGAGCTGAAGGAACTTTGATTCATCTTGTCTGTATCCCCAGCCCTTTCTTTTTGAAAATTTGCACTACAAGGCAGTGAAAATGGGAACTAGGTGATTTTTGTTGCACATTTACCCTAACTGTGAATTGTTGCTGTTGTGGTGATTTCATTTCATTCTTTTAATGACTGCGGAGAGGAAAGAGTTTGGGTATTTATTTTCCTTGTTACTGTGATGGGATTGAAGCTCCTCTGCCCCCTCCCAGACCCTTCCATTTTTAGCTTTGCTAAACTGAGCTCGTGCTCCATCTCTGGTCTCTCCAGTTCTAAATGCATCTGTGTGTCGGTTTGGGGGTTGCTTCCTCATCTGCTGGCAACCCTTCAAACTCTCTAATCATCTGCTTGAGGTCTTGTTTCTTTTTGCCCTCTGTATCCAGGCCCCTTTTCTGGCACTCTTCTCTCAAAGTCTTTCTTGGACATACAGTGGAATTTCGTGGGTATTACCATTGTGGTCAACTAATAAAGCTGAAATGAAAAATCTCTGCGAGTGCTGTTTTTGATGGAAACAGCTTTTTTGCTTTCATTCACATGAGGAGGAAATCTGACATTTTAAAAACATTTTTGTTATTTTGTGCTACTTTCCACCATTTTGGCAATTTTCGGTAGTTTCTGGTAATTTTTTGTATTATCGGTATTTTGGGGTAATTTCTGGTATTATTCAGAAATTACCCCAATACCGATAATACAACAAAATTACCAGAAATAACCCCAAATTACCAGAAACTACCGCACATTACCAGAATTTACCGAAATGGTGTTCAACAGTGGAAAATCACAGAAAATGTCAGAAATGACAGTAGATTTCATGCTCTCGCTTTCAGGCCTATCCACTAACTCTGGTTCCCGAAATGAAATAAACAGAATAACAAACAGTACTCTTGCTCAGTCTTTGCCTTCTTGCCCCAAATCTATGAGCTGAGTGTCACCAGCAGCTGGCAAGTCAACGTTTTAGTCCCTGCACATTGGTACACAGTTTTTGGGTTCACTGACTTGGCCTGCCACTGTGATGGAATCACAGCTCCTTTCACCCCTCCAGACTCGCCGTGACATATTTTCCTCACTTATAGCCCCCACTGGACCCAGATCCCTTCAGAACTGCCCCAGCCTCTTAAGAGGTCACTCTTCCTGCCACCCATATCCTTGGAATTTCCCAAAGCACAGAAATTAAGTTACAGGTTCACCCAAGTTTCTAACCTGGGGCTCCCCTCAATTGTGTCACCCAAAGTCAGTATCACACAAACACACAAGGCTTAGTTTAAAAATTTTATATTTGTAAAATCAGATTAAGTACTGTTCAAGATTGATTCAAGAGTGCAAGTCAAATAAAAGAACATAAAGATAACACAAAGCTACATCACTTTGTGGAATCCCCAAGCTAAAGTCTTACCCTAAACTTGAGCTCATATTTAATGTCCATATATGTCAGACAGATGATAAGGCTGGGTGCCAGCTTCTTTGTTAGTTGAGTAGCTTTTCAGTCCATGTCCATGCTCTTGCAGAATGAGTGAATCTCTCGTCTCTCTGTCCTTGTTCTCTTAATGGTGTTCCAGACATTTCCAAGAGCTTCTGTGCTCATCTCTTGCATAGGTCATGTCTCCCTTATCAAAGCTCCATTTATATTTCTATTGTCTTGTTTATCTGTCCCCAACAACAGATTGTGGTCTCACAATATACTTTTTGAGTTTATTTTCCATTATATAATTCTCATATACAAACTTTCATCATGGTTGTTTTTATAGCTTAATTTCAAGTTGATTGCTACCAGACATGTCGGTGATACCTGAATATTAGGGATGTGCAAACACCTGTCTCTTATACACATCTAGATGTGTATAAGAGACAGGGCGGTGGGTTCAGTGGCAGCTGCACTCCAGAGCGCTTCAGGCCGCTACTAGGCCTTCTGAGTCAAACTGGAAGGCCTAGTAGCAGCCTGAAGTGCTCCGGAGCACCGCCATCGCAGGACCCACCGTCGCTGCCACCGCCAGACCCAGGGTCACAGCCCTGGCACCACCAGGTAGGTCGGGCTCTGGGTATGGCAGCAATGGCAGGTCCGGCAGCAGCGGTGCTCTGGAGTGCTTCAGGCCACTACTAGGCCTTCCGGTTTGACCCGGAAGGCCTAGTAGCAGCCTGAAGTACTCTAGAGCGCCACCACCTCTAGACCTGCCGCCGGACCTGGGGTCGGCCACAGTAACACCAGGTAGGATGATCCCTGGGATGGGGGGGTTAAAAAAATTATGAGGCTGGGCAGGTGGGGGAGGTGCTCCCCAGAGCCCCTTCCATCCTGGAGGGGGTGGAAAACCGGGTTCCTCCCTGCCCCCCGCCCGAACTGGTTCGGAACCCGAACTTTGTTCGGCCAGTTCGGGTGGGGGGCAGTTCTGATTCTGGGTGTTTGTGAATGGTCCGAACACCCTGAGTTCAGGCCAAACCCTGAACTTCCAAACCATGTTCGCACATCCTTACTGAATATACTCACATCAGGAACATGTACGTTATGGGTGTACTGTGTATGTTGTTTTCATAAGCCCCATCACACACTCCATACCTTATCTGAAGGGAAACAGACTGAGAGATAACAAATGCAAGGCCCTTTACAGACAACACTCACGCTAGAACACCCAGAAATCTGGGTGTTCTAGCATGGGTGCTGGCTATGTAAATCCTGCGAGGGTGGGTTGCGTGCTTCCACGTACATACACCCCCACGCATCTCCATGCATGGAGGCACCAGAAAAAACAGAGGTGCCTCCATTTGTGGGGACGGGTGTGCACCCTGTCAGAACCCACCACCCACCCACGGACTGCGGCGCACCCCCACCCCCCACGCAGTTGCGGCCCGTGTAAAAAGGGCCTATGATTTCTCCAGCCTGTACTTACAAATCAAAAGAGAGCTTTCTTTCAGCATTGGCGTTGAAAATCAATTGAATATCGATCAACCTGAAAAACAGAAAATCCACCAGCGCTCTTTCTCTTTCTTAAAATTTTGCTTGGAGAACTGGGCTAACTCAATGATGCAAGAGATAGAATATATTCCATTTCACAATCTTATAACTTTATTGATCTCTGAATCTGCTTCTTGTACAAAGATGCAGAGGCAGCAGTCATTTTGAATGAGGAAATGCCTGATTTTAAAGCCATTGTCACATTCTGAAATTACAGAGCCAGAATTTTTCAACTAGTGATTTCAACTAGGGCTGAATGAGAAAACATTTTTTTTTTTTCTTCTGAGAAAACTTGTGAGTTTGAGAACTGGGACTGAGATCTTGTGAGATCTCTATTCTGGAGCAAGTTCTTGGGTGAGAAAAAAAAACTAATTATGTATGTGCAAAATAGCCACTGGACTGTTTTGCACATGTGCAAATTGCTGCTGCCCTTAACCAAAATGGCAGCAACACTATTGCCTCCTTTTTGGTTAAGGGTAGTGGTCATTTTTGTGTATGAAAAACTATCCAGCGGTCATTTTGTGCATGCACAATTATTAATTTTTTTTATTGTCTTGTCAAGAATGCAACTAAAAAGTCCCAGTTTTTGGTTCGTCTCAGATAAGTTGAGAACCAGGATTTCGATGAAATTCTCGCTTTTTGCATGACTTTGTTTCAGCCCCAGTTTGAACACTTTTCAGGCCCATTGTCACACCCACAATTTTTGACAGATCATCATCACTCTGTAGATGGCTGGCTGCCTGCCTGCAATCTCATTGCAAACTGGTTGTGGCTGCACATGGCTTTGGCCTTAACTGGTGTCACAGAAACCTTGGAGAGAATACAGAAAGGAAGAGCTGAGGAATAACTGTAGGGAATGACTGTAATGTTCATGTGCCATCTTCGGCAAAAATATGGTTATTCTCTGGCCTACCACCCTGAGTGTGGCCACAGTGCCAGTGCTGATGAGGACTGGTTCCATGCAGCAACCATTAGACCTGAAATGAATAACCGCTACTGTCAGGTATCTGTCCAGTGGCAACTACGTGTTGTCTGCCATCATGGTTTTTCTCAGATCCCAAACTCTGCTTAATAGTACATGTTTGCACAAATAGATGTAATAAATTTCAATTGTGTGTTTAAAGTTGAAACCAGTACAGCCTAGCATTAGCATCATGTAACACCCACTGAATGACTCTTGGGAGCTAATTTGTGACCTCAGATGCAGTAAATTTCATTGAGAGGTAAAGGTGATCGACACCTCATGGGAATTTTGCTAAAGTTCTTGCTCTCTTTTCAAAAGTCACCCTGTACCTCACAGTTTGCACTTACGTATGGTTTTGAACAAAAACCACTAGCGTTGATGGAAAGATTCCTGATAACTTCAGTGGGCGATGGGTGCTAAAGGTGGTATTTTATTAACTTGTATCTGTAGCTTTTAAGTCAGTTTGTTTAGTCTCTAACCAATTTAGATCTTAACTATGGTTTAATAGATGCGTATGCTGGGGAACAAATCTTTTCCACATTTGCTTTGTTTTTGTTTACAGCGTGACTCTTATGGAAACTGTAAAATTGATGTCCTGTGGTTCCTTGGTTTTTCTTGCTGACTTGCACTTGCTATGGTTATCAGTCAATGGGTTGTTTTTTTCTGACTAACTGCTCACATGAGTTCTGAAAATCCAGCTGTATCCTTTCTGCATCTTTCCTAATTGCCAGCCATAAAGATTCTGCAATCATAACTCTTAAACAGCTTTGTTGATGATGGGTGAGGCAGGATTCATTCCACCGGTGCATTGGCAATGCAGGAGGATTGGAAGTAAGAACTTGTTTGGATCAGGAAAGCCATCGGATTTGATAGACCGTCACACAAAAGCTGCACATAATGAGTGAAAAAGTGCCTTTTCTATGCTAAAACTTTTCTGACTCTGGAGTAACTCTAGTGGCTTCAGTGGAGTTACTTTGCATATATGCTGGTGTAGTAACTGAGAGAAGAATTTGGCCAGAAGACTCTGAAACAGGCAGAGCAGTAAAGCCATTATTTACTGTAGACTTCATTACTGTAGACTTCTCCAAAGCTTTTATTTCGGAAAAGATTTTCCTTTTTCCTGCTTTATCAACTTTTTGACCTCAAGTGATACTCAAGAGCCACGAGGTGACTTCAGGGATTTAAGATTCTGTATTATGTCTGGGAAACTTGGGAAATGTTGCAAAGACAAAATGGATGAACTACTTTGGTGTCATGTTGCTCAAAATGAAAATGGAAGTGTCTTGTTCAAAATAAATCATTGATTTGCTCTTGGGCATTAGCAAAGTGTGTGTGTGGTTTTATTTATTATACACAAGGGGAGTCACTCCCAAGTACTTCTGTGATCATTGCCAGATTAGAAGAGGGACATGATAACAAAGGTTTCAAAAACTGAAAAGACTTCCATAAAGAAGACGGAAAACAATTGTTCTCCATGCCTGCTGAGGGTAGAACAAAAGGCAATGGATTTAAGTTGCAGGAAGGTAGATTTAAGTCACTTATCAGGGGAAATTTCCCATCTGTAAGAACAATGGAATCTGTTGCCTAGGGAGGTTATGGAATCCTCTTCACTGAAGAGGTTTTTTTAGAAGAAACTGAATAGATGTTTGTCAGGGATAATTGTCAGGAGGATGGACTAGATGACCCTTGATGTCATGTCTAGCTATATGATTCTATTATTAGCCATGGCCAACCATTGGGAGTGTTTGACATTATTTGCAGTTCCTTGGAGGGTTTTTAGTCTTGTTTCCTATAGAAAGAAGGCTTATGCAGTGACCATTAGGGTGTCTAACGTTCAACTCTGTAGGTCAATTTCAACCAAATTTGGTAAAGGAGTAGAAGGTCCAAAGGTACATCTAGTGGAACATTTGTACAGGAAAACTCCCACTGCTTACACTTATCATTGTGCCCACTTTCCCCTTGGAAAACCAGGCTTCCTTCGTTTGGGAGACACTTAATTACTACAGTCTGATTCAAACTGTCTGCAGAAGAGTTGGATAATCCTTAAAGGTCTCTTATTTCCTGATTTTTGAGTAATTTAATGTCGTATATTAGCTTGACAATTTATTGGGGAAGGCCCACGTGTTCATGTACATGTATACAGCACCTGACACAACAGAGTTCTTATTCTCACTGTAACCTCTGAATGTGACCAGAAAGGTAGCTATTCAGCTGTTTAGAATCAAATTACTTCTGCAAAATCTGATGTAGCCAATCCTGCCCCCACACCCACTCAATACAGTATAATTCCAGGTGTTCAAATTCCCTAATCCGAAACACTTTCATTTATCCAAACACCCACTTATCCAAATGTTTCAGATTATCCCAGCCCATTTGGGGTGGCTTGAATAATATTGTATCAGTCTTTCATCTTTAATCCTGTTGACCACAATGGTCAACCCAGTGCCACTTGCAGGTGCACGCATAGTATGCCTGCTAGTGAAAACAAAAGTCCTTAACATAAGAACATAAGAAGTGCCATACTGGGTCAGACCAATGGTCCATCTAGCCCAGCATCCTGTTTCAAACAGTGGCCAATCACGGTCGCTTGGGAGGAGCACCCAACAGGTCACAGTGGGGGATCCATTCCCTGTTGTTTTCCACCAGCTCCCATCATGCTCCCTGATCCTGTCTGGCTAATAGCTGCTAATGGACCTATCTTCCAGAAACGTGTCCAAATCTCTTTTAAACTCAGCTATAGTACTGGCCCTTACCACAGCCTCTGGCAGTAGATTCCACAACACGATTATGCACTGAGTGAAAAAAATATTTTCTTTTATTTGTTTTAAACTTGCCACCCATTTATTTATTTTATTTTTTATTTTTCAGACTTATATCCCGCCTCCTCCTGCAATGCAGCTCCATGAGTTTCATGGAGTGTCCTCTAGCTCTAGTACTAGCTGAGAGGGTAAATAACTGATCCTTGTTTATTAGTTCCACACCACTCATGATTTTATAGACCTCTATCATATCTCCTCTCAGTCGTCTCTTCTCCAAACTGAAGAGCCCCAGCCTGCCAAGCCGCACCTCATATGGGAGCCCTTCCATGCCCTTTATCATTTTTGTTATCTTTCTCTGTACCTTTTCTAGTTCAGCTATGTCTTTTTTGAGATGGGGCGACCAGCACTGCACACAATATTCAAGGTGCGGTCGCACCATTGATTTGTGTAGAGGCATGCCCTTACAGTGTGTAACAGGTGCAAGGACCCAAGTTCATCTCCCTCCATTTCCATGGAAATGTATTTTTATAATGCTTTGCAAGACTGAAACCTTTGTGAGCAGGCAAGGCCGGTAGGGCCAATCCCATGCCCCATAGAGTGCCATATGGACATGCGTGCAAATTGCATGCACCCCTGGCATGGGGCCTCTGGTGCACAATCAAACCATGAGTGTACGCACAGCTGCACGCACGGGGCATGGAATCTGCCCCACTGAGTGAAGCAGCTGACAACATTCCTACTGATTACAACTAAGACAGGGTTGGTGCATTGTATCGTTGCTTGTTTGTTCATCTGATTCCAACATTTATTTCAGTTTACATTTGATAATAAAGAAATGTCAAATCCATGCTGCAGGCAACCTTGACAAATCTTTCTCAAAGAAATCAATACAGCTAATGACGACCACAACATTTCATTGCTTATATTTCATGTGGTGGTAACAGCTATCTTTCTGTTTGTAACTCTGGAGTTTAAGAAAGTCTTCAACACATTAATCATGCTTTAAAAATCCTGAAGCCCTAATAAAAGGTTCTTCACAAACTCAAGTCTGTAAAAATATTGCTAGCGCATTTGGATTGATGGTTGTTTCTTTTTAGAAAGGTAATATTTTGTTATTTGCTAGAAGTGGCAGGAGCGCACTGGAGAGGTTTTGTAGGTGATAGGCTACTTCATCAGCTGCTATGAAATGGGATTGTAAAATGAGAGGCGCATATAGGAAGAAGGGGTAGGAGGAGGGGAGAAGGCTAGATAGATACTTGAGAGCAGAGGTGGAGGACCTCCAGCCCACAGTCTGTTTCTGGCTCACGGGAAACTGCCCTTCAGTCCCTGGAGGCTTCCTCCCAACCTGCATTTACTGTGCCTCACCCCTACACACACACACCCCCAGCGAAGCTTCACAGGACACCAGTAGCTGCTAGCCTCTCAACAGCCATAGGGCACTTATGGGGGGGTTACTATGCCCCCTACATAAGAAGGCACCCCCCCCCATATAGGAAGCTACTGCCCTTGCTGGAGGATTCAGCATGCAGAGCCCTGCAGAGGTACAGATCCGGCCCCCAGCAGGGCAGAGTATCCCCACACAAAGGGGTAACGCTAGTGGAATAAAAGAATTCATTCTCTATCGCCCCACAACCCCTTTTCACCCTTATTTCATCCCGCTAGCACCCCTTTATTCAGCCACCTTTGGTGTGGCCTCATCCCTTGCATGGGTGCGTGGGGGTGGGGTGGGGGACAGCCTAGGGGTGGGTGCAGGGTGGGGAGAAACAGCCTAGGGGTGGGTGC
>QEPC01009522.1:37616-74813 GCA_003113815.1 Sphenodon punctatus
CTGTGATTCAGCTTTAGGGTTTGTTGGAGTTATTCATAGCATTTAGAATACATTTATTAGTTAGGTAGTTAGTTAGTTATTAGTGTAGATATAGAGATATAAATATTTGAAAGCGCGAACCACCCGAACACCAAACGACCGAACACGAATGCACAACCCGATGGCGAACGAACCGAACGTCCGAACACGAAAGCACAACCCGATCGCGAACGAACCGAATGTCCGACCATGAAAGCACGACCTGCCCGAACAACCAAACACGAACGTCCGAACACGAACGCTACCGAACCGAACGGGCGAACACGAACGCGCGATACGACCGAACGACCGAACACGAACACATGAACCGAACGCGGCCGAACCGAACGGCCGAACACGAACCGCGATCTGTTCGCCCATGCCTACACGTTACATAGGCTTCCTTCTATAGGCTTGAAGAGGGGACACAGAGGTGGTAGGCAGACTTGAGGTGGGGCCTGATTTCATGGAGTCCAGAAGCTCTCTTTTAGAGGCATTTCTTATTAGAGATGAAGGAATGTTAATGTCAGCTGTAGCTCTTTAAAAAAAATTCCATCCAGTGGGTGGTTTCTTGAGAGTGTGCTATTGTGTGGCTGCATGCACCAAGTCCAGCATGCTAGACCCTCTTATTGGTGTGCCTTTCTACACAAATGTACCACTGTCATCCCAGGAGGTGTGCTCGGTATTCTGTTTTAATTTAGTCAGCAGAAGCTGCGCGTTGGCATGATTCTGCTAATTCATCCCTCTCAGCACCTCCTGTGTGACTGTTTCTGATTCCTGAGGGAACTTGGGTTGGGGGCTATAGGCCAACTCTTCTGAGGGAGGAAGCATTAAAGTCAGTCTTCCTTTTTCTGCCTTCTCTTGCCTTACAAAAGTTAAATATTTTTGAAGGACAGAAGCATACTGCTTAGCCTTCTCATAGTCACCCAAACTGGGCCTGTGTAGAATGGCCTTCATTTCCGCATCTAGGGAATGGTTAGCGGTGGTTCTGATGCTTTCCTCAGAGGGAGGAGGTCTTCTTAACTGCTCTAGATGCTGTGATGGCACCAAGTACTTTTTTTGGCATATTCCATCACTTTCTAGTCAAAAGGCCCATGATCAGAGGTATTGTAATGCTAAGCAGAGGTCTTAGAAACCCACCCTTCTGCTTCAGCAGCTGTCTCTTTCTTTTAAGAGATGTTTTCTTATTAGAAAGGGTCTTTATATTTCTTTTTTCAACACCCTTAGTTGCCTTGGGGTGAGAGGAATATTACCTTTTAAGGTATTTCAAGCAATTTCTGAGATGGCAGCCACTAAGTCGTCAGAAGCAGCACAGAGAATAGCTTTTCACTGCAAAAGAGGTAGTTTTACAAGCTGCTTTAGAAGGGGGAGATTTTACTTGACCCGAGATGACATACTTGCTCTGAAATGCATCAAATGGGCGGGAGGGGGGGAGGGAAATAATATCAGTGGCTTTTAATCACTTTTTTTCAAAGTGTAAGTGACAGGACAATCTGGTGGGAAAGACCCATTCTTAATCTGTAGGCCTCATGTGTGGAAACAGTTAAATCTACGACCATATCCCTATAAGGCTTTTGGGTAGCATCGTCAAATGCTTCCATGAAGAATTTGGCTTTGCCAGGATACGTTTGCTGTGCCAGTGTAGCAATTTGTAACTTGTCCCATGGATTTTTAAAAAGAACCATAAATTTACAGTTCAGGTTTATTGTTTGTGACCACTTGCCCTGGCAAAAGATGTTTTGAACAATATAAAATATTACGAGGTTTCTGTGGTGGCAGTACCTCGTGAATGCTCTTTCCACCTCACCATTTTCAGAAGCGGAGTCCATCAAATCATCCACCACAACCCAATTGACTTTTTATTCAGAGATTCTGGCAAACCATCTACAAACTTAATAAAAGAGTGTATACAATGCAAATCTTTATACAAAGACTGCTAGCAGCAATAGCACCATACAACATTTTCAGGCATAACAGACAGTAAGCTATTTGCATGATCCAGAAGCTTTTTTATGAAGTAGGTTTTCCTGCAGTTGCTAGGCAGCACAAGAATAGCTGGAAAAGGGTGTTGCCACCGGGTGTCCATGGCTAATATCCGTAAGGCATGCTAGTGAGGTCTTCTCTGAGCACCCTCTTATCGTAAACCATTTTTTGTGGTTTTTTAAGTGTTTTGGTGTGGATTTCAAACTGTGCTCTGTTTCTTACTATCTCTGGGTGGTGGATCACAATTTTTTTAGGATTCTCATCCCCTGGACAATAATTTTGTACAAGATCTTTAAGGCCCTCAAAATTGATTATTTCAGAGTTGACAGCTTTCACCATGATTCCCTTTACTTTCATGTACACTTTCCCCCCTGAGAGCTTGAAACCATAAGTTTTTGAACCCCCTGACATGTATTGTGTAATGTACTCATCTGGAGGAAGCTCGCTCATCAACTCCCCTAAATAGTCATCCAAAGAGGGTTCCCACTCACCCTTTCTGCTCACAAAAATGATTGAGTCAGTGTCATGATACAGACACTGCTCTCACAGCCCGTCTACAAGCTTGAACAGCTCTAAATGAGCATGAGCAGTTGTGAAGACTGCTAAAAACACATTCATGTTGCTGGACAGTATGCAGCGGTCTTTGGCATATTTCCAGCTGACGACAGCTGCTTCCTCCACAAAAAAATTGCAGGAGGAGGCAACATAGTGCAGGGAAAACACAAGTCGAAAAAGATCATCAACTTCCTGTACTATACTCAGCTGGCCTAGATTTACTATTTGCACAAATTTATCCCAGATAGAGTTGAGATACAGCTTAGAAGTATTACGCTTTGAAGAGTTCACCTCAATATGTTCTGGATGTAGCTGCACCCCTTCTCTCTTATAATAGTCCTCAACATACATGGCATGCTACTCTTTAGTAATGCACCACTGGGGATACCCTGAGGCCTCCTGTTTTTGTCGGAGATGCAAGTTGATATACTCCAAAAAGTGTTTATCAGACTTCTTTTCAAAGTGCCAAACTTCAAAGATTCTACCTAGTCCGTACCCCTTCTCTAAAGCAATGGTCAGTTCAATGGTACATCATGTCCCCTCAAGGGATCTCTCCTCATCCATGTGTGAACAAGGTTCGAGCTGCTTGTTCTCAGTGCACATTCTGCACAAAGGGAACTTAAGCTTACCATGTACCCTAACACGGAGCACAGGAAAGAAAAGACTGCAAGGAGGGTACACTGTCACTTTGACAAATCCAAAGTTCTCTGAGAGTGGTGCAAAATTTTTAAAAATGATTTCAGAATGGCCAATGGGGTATTCTATTGTTTTATTTACAAAGGGGGTAGAGACTGGTAAAATCATAATATAACGTACCTCCTCCCTGGGTTTTGTAACATAGTAAAGAGAGATAGCGTTAGTCTTCCCCCCTAAAAGAGCCTCCACTTGGACAAAACATCACCAAGGCTTATGTTTCCCCTCGAACCTGAGTTGGAAACAGAATGGGGTAAACCTCTCAGTGTTACTTCTGCCAAGCTATACCTTGAGAGATTGATCCAGAGGTTTGACTTGGTGGTTGCAAATCAAGACCTCCTCGATGATAAAGTGGGGGGTTTTACTTTCATGAGCCCCACAAGGCCCCACAAGGCAACAGCAAGGTGGACTTAATTTTGATAGCAGCAGATAGGCAAAAGCTGTATGGGGAGGTCAGCCTTACATTAAGGCCAGAAAGTGACCACCTTACCTTAAGTATTGGGCTGCAGATGGACATGATCACTTGGACTGGGAGTCGGGTATCTGGTACAAGAGATCTTTATGTTAGACCTAGAAAACTAACCCCTGCGGCACTTGGGTATCAGCTCAATATCCATGCCTTGCCTGACCAGTTCCTTAACAACAAAGTACGTGTCATAGTGGGAGGCATTGTGAGTCAAGTAGGCATAATTTCTATACTTTACATCCACAAAGATTCTGACAAAATCAGATGCACAGTTTGGGACCCTTAAACTCCGAGCTTTCACTCTCTTTAAGAGATTCGGCATAGATGTAGTTTGGGGTATGAACTCCTGTTTCCTGAGTGCATTCAAAATCATAAAAAATATATTTTTCAGAAACCCTAGATTTTGTAATGGCAGACATGTAACAGAGATGGGTGCTCACATCCACTACTGATCCATAGCATTGGGAGGATTTTGCACCCTCACATTTATGGCCTTTATTAATGTAGCGGTTACATTTGGGGCAGAGGATTTTATCTCGACATTTTACTTTATCTTCCACCACTAGCGCTATGTGTCTGTCTAAGCAGAGTTTAGATCTACACCACAAGAGACAGCTGGGACACTTGTGTTTGTGACTTTTCTGGTAAATGCACAAGCTGTCTAGGCACAAACTGCAGCGCATGGTACAAAAATGATTGTGGCTGTAAATTCTACGACAAAATTCACAATAGTTGCGGCCTCCACAAAATGCTTTTATGTTCTTAACACCATAATAATTCTCATCTTCAAGAAACATATAAACCACCGTGTTTTGCAAGGGACCTCCTGTTTTAAAATAATTCCACTTCCCTTTGACGTTGAACAAGGCCTGTATGTTAACTTTTAAAATATTTTAAATTGCCACTACATCACTCAACCTAATTTTTTTTCTTATCCAAAAACCCTAGTTCCCAGTGCAACTGTCTGGCTGCCTCTAACATGATAGAATCTAAAGTTTCTAACCCTTTACAAGTTTCAAAACAGCTCCCGAAAAACATAAATTTGTACCTGTATCATTAAAGTCAATCAAATGCTGCATTTTTATATTAAGAACATTATCCTTAAGTATGGTTTTAAGAACTCTTCGCACTCCACCACCAGGGTTTTTAATTACCAGTACCTGTACATGCATCGGATTGGTAAAAGTAACGTTCATGTTATTTTGTATACTGTTGGACATATGTTGCATAAAATCCTCAGTTTTAAATTCAGAACCCCTTTTACTCATTGAACAAATAGGCCTCTCTAAACCCAACCCAGCCAAACAGACTTGCAAAAAATAATTGGGTGAAACTTCATCTTGAACCTCCTCCAGGAGCTTGCAAATGCATTTGCACATGGTGAATTCTGTGTATTCTGGATCGGTTACATGTTCTATATTAAAAAAACGATAGCTGTGAATGTATTGCCTAGCCTAAAACTTCGTGATGTATCATTCCCACTGATCCACAAGCTCAAGATACACCTCCTCATCTGACTGAGGATCTTCGTGGGGTCCTTCAATTGAAATGGGGGGAATATTCTCAACCTCCTCTAGGGAGGGCATAGACATATCATTAGAAGTGAGGAGAGCATTCTCTCCCTTCTCAGGGGTGTCCCCACTCGAATTAGCCAGAGGGGGCCCTCTAAGGGTGGCGGAGGCATCTTACTAGGTTTGTTTGGAGAATACACATCCTCTGGCTCTACAAGGGCCCCCCTTTTTAATTTCCTTAGCGTATCAATAGACCTCTTTATTTTTTCATCCTAGACCAGAACACATCTTCCCTTACCTTATTGTGTCAGGTTAGAATGTCTCTGATGTTCCCACCCCTCTGTGTCACCCTATGTCACCGAACACTTTGGAAATATTGTCTGTTTGTCTTTATTTCTTTACATAGTGCTTCAAATTTTTTAACATATACAGCATAATGATTGGCATCTAGATGACTGTCATGCTCGTGCAGAGACATGGGGTGAGATGTGTGGTGCATGTTATAACTGCTACCATGTGGATGTGGAAGCTGGACGATAATGGCCTCGTGTCCTCTGGGTCTACATCAACGAATGGTGATGTGCTAGGCCCTAAGTAATAAAACACACCCCAATTTTTTTTTTTACCACTCTTTATTTCTGAGGGAAGTTCTTTCGTCACAATTGTGGTTGAAGTTCTCTATGATTACCAGGGACAGTATGGGTTGGCAGCATAACTGAAGCCCTCTTCGGAAGGCATGGAAAATCTACAGCATCTGAAAGTTGAAGGGAGGTTCCTAGGTAATAAAAAAATAGAGAAAAATGTTTACAACAAAAATAGAAAAGGCAGATATCCAATGTGAAGATGCCCTGTGGTGGTTTTTGTTGTTGTTGTTTTTTGTTTTTTTAACAGCTCCAACCTCATCAGGCTTCCTTTTAAGCTAAGTTTTTTTAAACGTATATGTCCATGTGAGGGCTGGCTGTTCTGCCTTGGTTGCAGCACTCCAGTAGTTACCTACGAGTTAAGAAAAAAAAAAAAAGCATACTGTGAAAATACTCCCTCTGACCTAATTAGGAAATCATCCAGGCTTTTTTAAAATTAAAGGCAGACCCCCTATCTGGATACTTATTTTTAAGAGATGGCATAAGCTGACAGCACTTAATGACAGATTTCAGGTAGAAAAAACTTTACCTTCACCATCCTCAAATATCTGGGTCAGGGTTATTCCGTCAAGTTTGCCCATGGCTAACATTAAGTCTGGGGAAAAAAAAGTGTGAGAGAAGCAGTGCGTTATTTCTTTTCACTGATTCCTACACCCCTCAACCCCCAAACTAAAACAGACACTGGGTGAAAACAGACATGATACTAGCCACCCTTTAACCACCCTTGGTGGTCATTTATGCATGTTTCAGGGCTGCATAGGGAACCAATACAGTCCTGCAACATGCATAAATAACAACCAAGGGTGGTTAGCATCATGTCTGTTTTCACACATTTATTCTCATGTGAGGGGGAAGTTATATGCCCGGACATGCTATAAAGGCTATGGTCTAAAATACATAAAAATCATAATATTAGTTATACTGTTTTTTATTTTGAATAGCACTAGGCAGAAAATTTAAAATCACAGGTCCCCAAAGGGAGGAAGGGAGAACCCTCCCCTTTTAAAAAACAAACAAACAAACACACACACGCACCACCACCACCACCACATTTGTGAAGAAAGAGAAAATAGAATACCTAATCCTCAATCATTTTCTGCAGGCCCAATGAAATAGATATCTTAGGTTAGCCTCAAATAAGACAAAACACATGCACCCAAAATAAAATAGCATTTTAAAAGAGTAACGCTAACTTGCATGCAATTGAGTAAAATAAAAACTGCAGTGAAATAAAGCCCATTTATTTAAGCACAAGCCAGCCCCACCATGTGCTACGAGGAATTTTTTCAAGCCCCTTAAAAGCAGACCATTTATAAAAAGCATGTGATCAACACACACACACACACACAAAACCAAAATATCCCCTCCCAGAACATTTTATGAACTTAAAATAAACCCTTAACCAAAGTTAACCATGCACCCCCCTGTACATAATGGCCATGTGCTTCCACTCACCTGGACCGTTGCAGGCTGTCAGGGACTCAATTTTTTGAGGGGGAAATGGGCTGGTCGCGAGGGGCTAGGTCTTTTAAAACCGTGCAAAGCTGGTCAGCCCCCCATTGGCTAGATTCCAGGAGCTTTAAGCATAGGGATGAGGGAGGGAGGGGAGAGAAAGCACACCAATACTGTGCTTTGCCTGTAGATGGCACTGCTGTATTACAAATGGACATGGCTAGACAAATTATCGGCAAACTGCTTTTTTCACATGCTTTAGGAAAATAGAAAATAGCAGCTATTATTTAACCCCTACTCATAAAAAATGCCATTTTGGTTTCCCCACAATAGGAGAGAGGGAATGCATGTGTGTGTGCGTGTGTGTGTATGTGTGTGTGTGCGTGTGTGCGTACGCTATGGCCTCTAAAAGCAAGCATGCCCTGACTTGTCTCAGAAGTCTCCATGCTTTTGATGACCTAATGCACCCCACCCTGATAAGATTAACTCTTTCACTGGATAGGCATTCTCTTAACTGACTTTCAAGATTCATTCTCAGACAGCACATCTAATGTAAAATGACTGAGAAGCTTTTCTTGGCCATTTGACTAAGATCAGCTAGTATCTGTTTTCATTTCCCTACACTTTTTGGAGGTTAAAAAACATAATAGTCTAGACACATAAGTAGGTTTCAAAATGTCTTTTATTTTACAGAATCTTGTAATACAAAACAACTTTGCTGTTTATGTTAAACTTTAGGATTTTCTCGCACAGATCTCATTTTTAAAAAAGATTTAAAGTGTCTCTTTTTAATAACAGTTTCTACAAAATCTAACATGCATTTATCACATGGTTTAATTAAACATTCTAAACTAGTTTCAGGATCAGGAGATGTGTCCACTTTACAGAATACCAATAAGGTCAAGTTAAAAGTGTCCTGCGTGATACATAAAGATTGCAGTGCATAGACCAGCATCATTTAAATGTGAAAAACAAACATTATCACAAATTAATTTAAGTTTTCTGTTTCTCTCTTTAGATTCCCAGTTAACACATTCATCATGGAACTGGGAAGAGTCTTCTGTTTCACACGCTTCAGTCTGTAAACAATTTCTCCTTGAAACAGTGTTTTAAAATTCCATACACTGATGCTCTGAATATTGATCTCATGGTGCTTTTTTGTTTCGAAGGCTGGACATAGTCTGCTTCATTCAGCTCCAGACCCAGCTGTCTCTGCAGGGTAATATGCGGTTCTACCATACCATCTTTCTTCTCGGGGCAATAGCATGCAGGACCTTCCACTTTGTATTCATCAGACTCTGGAGGGCTTTCAAACATTTCCTATAAGAAAACAATTTAAAAAACTATAATGAGTTAGCAGGCTTCAAATTCAAATTCAAATTAGTTTATTAAGACATAGCCAAAAGGACATTGCCATAGGAAAACATTCAAACATAAGAAAACATACACATAAAATTAATACAATTTAAGAACAAACCATAATAAAATCTTTAATTAAAAGTTAAAAAAATTAGGGAAGGGAGTTACCAGGCTTTTACAAGGCACTGATTTGTGACCGACATCTCTAGACAGAAGTCTTTTAAGCAGTCTAAAAACCTTTCTTACCTGTGAATTCTGAGCTAGGGGCATTTGCTGTGTGGTTCTAATTCATCTTCTACTACCTCTGGACAAACCGGAGACTCCTCAGGGGTGGTCAGTCCCATTCAGACTTCTTCATCATGAACAGGAGTGCTAAAAAGAACCTTGGCCACTCTCAGCATTCTCATCCTCTGAATTTGAAATATACTGTTTTCTGTATAGTCTCCTCACTACCGCAAGCAGTGTATTAACCTCCACTGGCCTCACATGCATGGTATTGGCAAGACAATCCATTTCATTTTTTCCATGTAAGTGGTAGCGATCAGCTCCCTGCTCTCTGTGTCAGAAAATAGCAGGTCCCTCTTTCATACCCCTAGGGTGGCTTCTGATTGGTCTCCTGACTTGTACGAGTCCTCACATGCTCCCTATCCACCAATCCGGCCTACCCACATCACTGCCTCAGACCCCAGAAACCGCCTACCTACATCATATCTGCCTATGTCATTTCTTCTACACCAGTAAACCACCTACCTACTTTGTATCCGCCCACGTCACTTCCTCTACACCACTAAACCACCTACCTACATCATATCTTACTGCCTACCTACGTCATATCATCAGACGTTACTGGTCCTGTTAGACCTTTTGACTGCACATCGACACAGTCGATCATGAGGTGTTGGTGACTCACCTGTGGGACCATGCCGGAATTGGCGGAACGATCTTGGACTGGTTTTGTTCGTTCCTGACCGGGAGAACTCACCGGATGGTCTTGGGGGAGTGTACGTCTTCCCCACAGGACTTCACATGTGGAGTCCCACAGGGTGCCATTCTGTCCCCCCTCTTGTTTAACATCTATATGCAGCCATTAGGAGAGATCGTGAGAGGGTTTCAGGACATGCAGTGTCATCAGTATGCTGATGACACTCAGCTCTACCTCTCCTTTTCCATCGACCCAGGCCATGCAGTCTCCTATTTTCCCAGTGCCTGTCAGCTGTGGGGCCTTGGATGAGGTCAAGCCATCTGCAATTGAATCCTGACAAGATGGAGGTGAGGTTAGTGGGGGACCCGGGGGTGGTTGAATCTCCTCTTGTTGGGGGGGTTCGCCCTCCCATGGACTCTCAAGTGCGGAGTCTGGGTGTGCTCCTCGATTTGCAGCTCAGCCTGGAATCTCAGGTTGTGGCCATGGCGGGGAGTGCGTTCCGGCAGTTACATCTTGTCCGGCGACTTCGGCCGTATCTCTCAGACTCCAACCTCGCCACTGTCATCCATGCCTTCATCACCTCAAGGCTGAATTACTGCAATGAGCTCTACGTGGGGCTGCCCGAGAAGCTGGTCCAAAGGCTGCAGCTGGTGCAGAATGCAGCGGCCCGTCTCCTTATGGGGCGGGCCGCAGGGAGCACATGACACCAGTGCTCCGGGATCTGCACTGGCTGCCTATAAAGTATTGGGTCAGGTTCAAGGTGCTGGTTTTAACCTTTAAAGCCCTTCATGGCCTGGGCCCTGCTAATCTGTGGGGCCACCTCACTCCCATGTGCCAGTGCGGCCCTTGAGATCGTCCGTGGGAGCCTTTTTGGAGATTCCCTGAGTGAGGCGGGTGGCCACCGATGTTAGATCTTTTTTGGTGGCTGCCCCTGTGCTGTGGAATTCGCTCCCAGAGGAGGCTCGTTTGGCTCCCACTCTCCTGCTGTTTTGGTGTGTATGTAAGACCTGGCTGTTCCGCCAGGCTTTTAGCCTGATGGGGTGGGGAGTTTCCCCACATTGTATTGTATTTAAAATTGTTTTAAATTGTTTAAATTGTTTTTAAAAAATTTTTATTGAATGTTGTTCACCACCAGGGACTGCCTGGCCCCTGTGGGCAGGGGGCGGCAGGATATAAATTTTAAATAAATAAATAAATATCCATCCAGGTCACTTCCTCTACACCAGTAAACCGCCTACCTACATCATATCTGCCTATGTCACTTCTGTCATGCCCCCACAAGGCAGGACTTCCGGTGCTGTCACTCCTTATCTTCTCTCTTATCAGTTTGAGTGACAGTGTACCCCTTTCTATTGGAAAAGGTTTCCAACCCCCTGGGTCAGAGGGTGGCAAATGTCCAGATAGTCAGAATATTTGGAATTGACCCTGCCCACCACACCTGGTACCTGAAGAAGAGTCTGTGTGTGGCTCCAGTAAAGCAAGGGTTAAGAAGCTCCCTGCTCCTTCCAGTGGGGAAGTTAGTGGTGAAAAAAAGATTTTATTCACAAGGAAAATATTAAAGGATTTCATTTACAGCAAAGTATTTATAATTAAAGAGTTTTATTTACAATAAAGTAGTTTTACAAAATTAAACAATTGTTCTTGAATGAAGATGAAAATGCACCTACCATATTGAGCCCACTCCCCACCCAGAAAAAACAGGAGTCCTGACTAGCCCCCCCCCACTATAACTCACTAGCCACCACTCTCCTCCCAGAGAACCCTGGGGTCTTTGGTCTCAGCCACTCTGCTCTACCCCACAAGCCCCCTCTTCCCCCAGAGATCCCAGGAATCCTGGGGTATTTTCAGACGTTACGAGATCACAGTGAACCACGGTGAATACCCACCTGTGGTCACTGTGCCTCAAACATCTGTTTGGCAGCCACCAGATGTTCACCATGGTCAATCTGCACAAGGGGTCAATTTGAACCATGCTTCCCGGGCTAGCCGGGGGAATGTCCTGGGAAGCGTGGTCAAACGGACCCCCGGCAGGGACCAAAAAAAAGTAACGTCTGGCCGCTCGCCACGGCCCGGGATCACCGGCGGGATCCCGGGCCATGGTGCATTCAGCTGGACGCGGCGGCCGCATTGGCCCCGCCTCCCATCCGTCTCCTAGGAGGGCGGGCGGCAGGGTGCCTGGAGGGGGTGGGGCCGTGCAGCCGCACGCTGCACCGCGCGGCCCCGCCCCTCCCGGATTCCCCGCTGGGATCCCCCCGGCACATCTGATATGGCGTGACAGGGTGACCCCGGCGGGGAACAAATGGGTTGATTTTGGTACGGGGCCAATGGGCCCCGTAACGTCTGAAATCACCCCTGGTTGCGAGCCCTTTTCTCTAACCCACTAGACCTCACTCTCCTCCCAGAGAATCCAGGAGTCCTGGTCACCATTTCACTTCCTTGTTCTTTCTTAATGTTTTCTGGGGCTCTGGGGTGCCAGAAAAAAATTTAAAAAATTGGGAGCTCCAAGGGTGCTACTGTTTTTAAACTGTGTTTAAACTACACACAGTGGGTGTCTATAGACATAACATCAATGGGTGTTTGAATGTGTGTTTTGACCTTGATATGAACATGGTTTGGCCCTGTGTTCACCAAGTGGCACTGCTTAGACACACAGCCCATCTTAGGGCAAATCGGTGTTTTGCTCACCACCAGATCTTAGTACATATGCGCTGGAGCCTCATTCCCTTTGTTGTATCTGCTAACACACTACACAATATCATTAGACACAACATTGGCCACGTGTTCAGCCAGAACAAGCAAATAGTTCTTGTGATACAATGGTGTTCAAATCACAGTTCAACGGGTGGCCAAATTGCTATTGGGATTGTTATGGTGCTTACACACAATGGCCAAACATGTGCTATGGGGGTTTGACACTCAATCCTTGTTATGTCTAAAGACGCCCAGTGTTTCCTAAACTGTGTTTCCAGATCTTCCGTAAATGTTGTTTACGAATCTGAAGTGTGTTTCCAGATATTCCATATCTGCTTCCTTTTTCTCACAATTTCATGCTGAATCTGAGCTTGTCAGATCCACCATCTCCGTTTGCCTGTAAACATAGCTGATGCTTTTAAACAGGGTGAAATTATCTTCATTTCTCTCTAAAACTCCCAAACCAAAAAGCTACTTCCTGGTCTGCCATAATCCTACTGGGGTTCCCCTCCCCCCCTGGCAGAACCTGTCTTTTAGAAACTCCTGTGGTAGCCATCTTCTTGTCAGGCTCCAGGGCTGGAGCCAGGGAAAGGGGAGGAGAAAAGGGGCAGTTGGAAGTGGAATCAGATGACTTCAGGGGTAGAGTCAGGGAAAGGGAAGGAGCGGCAGGTAGAGCAGAGGGGGGATGGGGTGTAGGGAATCTGGGATGTCCCTTAGTACACACGGGGAAACCTCTCAGCCGCTCTCCAATACCAAGGAGATAGGGTGTTCAGCATGGATCCGGGCACTGCTGGTCTAATGGATCATCATTGAGGTCAAGGGACAGGGAATCCAGAAGCGAGGGATCAAAGAACTAGAGGCAGGACTCAAGGAACCAGAGGCAGGGGAGCAAGGGGTCAGGGGTAAGGAACAAGGAACCAGGGGAAAGGGAGCGAGAAACCAAGACTAGGGAGTGAGGGGGCAAGGGACCAAGACTAGGAAGCGAGAAACCGAGATTAGGGAGCAAGGGGGGAAAGGGGCCAAAACTAGGGAGTGAGAAACCAAGACTAGGGGACAAGGGGACAAGACTAGGGATTGAGAAATCGAAACTAGGGAGCGAGGGAAACCTGAAGCAAGGGGAGGAGCGAGGGAAACCTGAAGCAAGGGAGTACACTGGAAGCACAGGGGACCCTGGGAGCAAGGAGGGGGCCAAGGCAAAGGAGCCCTGGGAGCAAGGAGGGGGGCCAAGGCAAAGGAGCCCTGGGAGCAAGGAGGGGGGCCAAGGCAAAGGAGCCCTGGGAGCAAGGAGGGGGGCCAAGGCAAAGGAGCCCTGGGAGCAAGGAGGGGGGCCAAGGCAAAGGAGCCCTGGGAGCAAGGAGGGGGGCCAAGGCAAAGGAGCCCTGGGAGCAAGGAGGGGGGCCAAGGCAAAGGAGCCCTGGGAGCAAGGAGGGGGGCCAAGGCAAAGGAGCCCTGGGAGCAAGGAGGGGGGCCAAGGCAAAGGAGCCCTGGGAGCAAGGAGGGGGGCCAAGGCAAAGGAGCCCTGGGAGCAAGGAGGGGGGCCAAGGCAAAGGAGCCCTGGGAGCAAGGAGGGGGGCCAAGGCAAAGGAGCCCTGGGAGCNCCAGATGTTCACCATGGTCAATCTGCACAAGGGGTCAATTTGAACCATGCTTCCCGGGCTAGCCGGGGGAATGTCCTGGGAAGCGTGGTCAAACGGACCCCCGGCAGGGACCAAAAAAAAGTAACGTCTGGCCGCTCGCCACGGCCCGGGATCACCGGCGGGATCCCGGGCCATGGTGCATTCAGCTGGACGCGGCGGCCGCATTGGCCCCGCCTCCCATCCGTCTCCTAGGAGGGCGGGCGGCAGGGTGCCTGGAGGGGGTGGGGCCGTGCAGCCGCACGCTGCACCGCGCGGCCCCGCCCCTCCCGGATTCCCCGCTGGGATCCCCCCGGCACATCTGATATGGCGTGACAGGGTGACCCCGGCGGGGAACAAATGGGTTGATTTTGGTACGGGGCCAATGGGCCCCGTAACGTCTGAAATCACCCCTGGTTGCGAGCCCTTTTCTCTAACCCACTAGACCTCACTCTCCTCCCAGAGAATCCAGGAGTCCTGGTCACCATTTCACTTCCTTGTTCTTTCTTAATGTTTTCTGGGGCTCTGGGGTGCCAGAAAAAAATTTAAAAAATTGGGAGCTCCAAGGGTGCTACTGTTTTTAAACTGTGTTTAAACTACACACAGTGGGTGTCTATAGACATAACATCAATGGGTGTTTGAATGTGTGTTTTGACCTTGATATGAACATGGTTTGGCCCTGTGTTCACCAAGTGGCACTGCTTAGACACACAGCCCATCTTAGGGCAAATCGGTGTTTTGCTCACCACCAGATCTTAGTACATATGCGCTGGAGCCTCATTCCCTTTGTTGTATCTGCTAACACACTACACAATATCATTAGACACAACATTGGCCACGTGTTCAGCCAGAACAAGCAAATAGTTCTTGTGATACAATGGTGTTCAAATCACAGTTCAACGGGTGTCCAAATTGCTATTGGGATTGTTATGGTGCTTACACACAATGGCCAAACATGTGCTATGGGGGTTTGACACTCAATCCTTGTTATGTCTAAAGACGCCCAGTGTTTCCTAAACTGTGTTTCCAGATCTTCCGTAAATGTTGTTTACGAATCTGAAGTGTGTTTCCAGATATTCCATATCTGCTTCCTTTTTCTCACAATTTCATGCTGAATCTGAGCTTGTCAGATCCACCATCTCCGTTTGCCTGTAAACATAGCTGATGCTTTTAAACAGGGTGAAATTATCTTCATTTCTCTCTAAAACTCCCAAACCAAAAAGCTACTTCCTGGTCTGCCATAATCCTACTGGGGTTCCCCTCCCCCCCTGGCAGAACCTGTCTTTTAGAAACTCCTGTGGTAGCCATCTTCTTGTCAGGCTCCAGGGCTGGAGCCAGGGAAAGGGGAGGAGAAAAGGGGCAGTTGGAAGTGGAATCAGATGACTTCAGGGGTAGAGTCAGGGAAAGGGAAGGAGCGGCAGGTAGAGCAGAGGGGGGATGGGGTGTAGGGAATCTGGGATGTCCCTTAGTACACACGGGGAAACCTCTCAGCCGCTCTCCAATACCAAGGAGATAGGGTGTTCAGCATGGATCCGGGCACTGCTGGTCTAATGGATCATCATTGAGGTCAAGGGACAGGGAATCCAGAAGCGAGGGATCAAAGAACTAGAAGCAGGACTCAAGGAACCAGAGGCAGGGGAGCAAGGGGTCAGGGGTAAGGAACAAGGAACCAGGGGAAAGGGAGCGAGAAACCAAGACTAGGGAGCGAGGGGGCAAGGGGCCACGACTAGGAAGCGAAAAACCGAGATTAGGGAGCAAGGGGGGAAAGGGGCCAAAACTAGGGAGTGAGAAACCAAGACTAGGGGACAAGGGGACAAGACTAGGGATTGAGAAATCGAAACTAGGGAGCGAGGGAAACCTGAAGCAAGGGGAGGAGCGAGGGAAACCTGAAGCAAGGGAGTACACTGGAAGCACAGGGGGCCCTGGGAGAAAGGAGGGGGCCAAGGCGAGGGAGCCCTGGGAGCAAGGAGGGGGGCCAAGGCGAGGGGCAAGGGACCAGAATAAAGAGAACTAGAACACAGAGACAACTAGACACAGAGACACCAGACTACACAGAAACTAGGAAGGAACAGGGAGACGAATACAGCAAACAATAGGGATTACTTACAGTAGGACATTGAAGGAACAACAGGGAGACAGACTAACATGAAGACAAGGCAAGGTGTGAGAGGGAAACTGTACACAGAACTCACCACCACCAAACACTACACCCAACAAAGACAAAGGGCAAACAGGGTGCATCTAGAGAAAGACCAAGGTGAGTGGGCCAAGCACAAGACTAAGGAGAAGTGACTCAAAGCTCCACACCTGTCACTGCCCTCAGCAGTCCTTAAGTACTCCCCAGAGCCAATCAGACCGTGGCAGGTGTGGCCACACCCACCACCAGGTGTGCATGGTAAGCAAGGCAGGAGAGAAAAGGGAGAGTGCCATGAACAGGCAGAGAGCCGCCCCCTGCAGCCCATTGCCAATAGTGCAGGCTGCCAAGAGTACCTCCCAGAAGCCCCCAAGGCCAGAGGTTCAAGGCCTGGCCGTGACACTTCTGTCATTCTTCTCTCATTCTGTCTGCTACCTGGACACACTGCTCTCTGCTTGTTCTCTACTGTGCATGAATCTGACTTTACTAGCTTGCCCATAGACAGCAAGAGCCAAACAGCTGCAGAAGACTCCCATCCCACCCCTACAGTTTAAGAGAGAAGTTAAGACTCTTACAATTCATCCCACCAGCCATATTCGAAAGCCCCTCTCATGGTATTCCTCAATGCACATGGCAGCACCCTATCACTCACTGGCCATGCATGATGATATGGAGAGTCGCATTGATTTTAAAACCATGGGATGGATTTGAAAAATTAAAAAACTTCTCCTGTTTTTCAACTGCTGTAATGTTTTTTATCCAATTTGCATGAAATTTGACCAGGTTGTACCCCACACCCAAGTGACCCTCCCTGCCAAACGTCAGACAAGTAGGATAAATTATGCTAATTATATAAGCAACAGAATGTTCATGCTTTATAATGAAGACTGCATGCTGGCCTTCATACAACAAAATGTTGCTGAAACAAAGTAACCAACATAACAAGGTCACCAAAATAACCAAAACAAAATACTCGAACAGTTATATGAGTATCATTTATGTGGTGAATATTTATTTGGATATTTTGTGGGTTATCTGAAAATGTGAGTAATTACAAATATGAAAGTATCTATTTATGTCATCTCTGCTGGAGAGATTCTTCTTGGTTGTTTGGAAAACATCAAACAGACAGCGGGTGCTAGTGTAATATTACAAGAATCAGTACTTTTATTTCTCTTCCTGGGAGTTATAGACGATGAAAACAAACACAAAGATGAGCTTTTCCGTTGATTACTGCCAAGGTCTTGAAGCTGCTTCCCTGAAAGAACTGTTAAGTGTGAAGAGTGTTAATTAGCAGTTAACATATTTGCTTATCAGCCTTCATATCACAGTCCTAAATGAAACGTGTACTGGATTAGAAAGATCCTTCCCCACCCCACCTCATGATCAAGTACATTTTCATTTAGAACTGAAGACTAAATTTTCATTCCGTCATGAAAAGCAAATATGTTTATTGCTGCAGAACAGATTCTCAGCACTTACCAGGACTTCCAGAGAAGGTGAGAAAAGAGGAAGCTTGCTTTTTAGGCATTTCCTTTTTAACTGATACGTAGGGAAGCTCATCCCATTCCTTTCTCTGTGAGATCACAGTACCTCTCTTTCCAAAAATTATTCTCCAGCAGTTGAATGCTAAATACAAAAATCAGAACACTAATTACTATTGTACTGATTACTGAGTACAATAGTAGTCAATACTAGTATTGTACTATAGTACATATATTCTGAATATATGCTATTTTACTCAGTATTTACTGAGTATTGAATACTTAGTAGCATTTGTAATGTTCTTTGCTTGCTTTTAACACTGGATGGCATACAGTACCAAAGACGAGTCCATTTCTTTAAGGTTTGCCTACAATGAAATTCTGATATGACTAGAGATGTGCAAACAGAATGGGGTTTGGATGTTCGGCCGTTTGACCCGAAAACCTAGTTTGTGTTTGTGGGTTCGGTTCAGTGGAGTTCTGTCCCACCGAACATTTGGCAGAGTTCGGACCCACTGGGAGGATTGGAGCACTCCAGAGACCCCCGGGGGTGGGGGGAGGGTTGGCATGGCAGACCATCGGAGACCCACCAGCAGCAGCAGAGACGGGGAAGACTTGGCACCCCAGGTTTCCTGGGGAGGCAGGCTCGGTGCTTGGCCCCTGGGGGTACCCGTGGCAGCAGGGCTGGCCATCGGAGATCCAGCAGCATCAGCAGAGACCAGGAAGGCTTGGCGCTTGGCACTCCGGGTTGCCTGGGCAGGCAGGCTTGGCGCTTGGCCCCTGGGGGTGCCCATGGCACCAGGGCTGGCCATCTGAGACGCAGCAGTTGCAGCAACAGCAGAGGCCGGGAAGGCTTGGGGCTCGTTGGCTGACCATAATTGGCTGGGCATTGCAGACTGCCAGGCATTGGTAGCATAATGGCAGACATTGAATTGCCCAGTAGCAGAACCCATAGCAGCAGAATTGGCAGCAACAGACAGACACCTTGATGAAAAGCAACTGCTCCACAAACTTGGCCCATAGTCTCAGGAGGTACGGCGGGAAATGTCCCCCACCATAGAGGACAGACACCTGCTCACTGGGGACACTTGTTGGTGGGAAGGACAATAGACCCTTGGCCACTTTGGACAGAGATGGCCACATGTCCCTCCGAGAGCTGTGTCACCACCATGTTCTGCCCCTCCCATCGGTGCTGTCAGTGGTGCAGCAGCAGCAGAAACGGACAAGGGAAGCAGGAGAGGCTGGTCTTCTGCCCATAAGGCATGCAATGGGGCATGTGACAGAGGTGGCAGGGGTCGTGCCAGTGGAGTGGCAGGCATCAGCAGCAGCCCGAGCCCATCACCACACCCCAAACTGCACAGACTTGATTTTGGGAGACAGACTTCAGAGGGTCCGAGCAGAGGCACTAGGGGTGTGGTTCGGCATCACCTCCTGCCAGTGTCCTCCACTTCTACGCAGGGCACCGGAAGGCCTGAAGACCAGGAGACTGCAGATGTCTCTGATGCAGCTGCAGGAGCAGGTGCAGGTGTTTCTGAGTTGGATGCTCATCATGGGCCACCATTGTCCGCCATTATTAATGTGATACCCAGCAGTCCAGGGCTGGTGGATCCCACCCTGGCTGCTAGAGTCAGGACCCGATCCCCAGGCAATGGCAGCAGGGAGAGGAGCAGAAGTAGCAGCAGCAGTAGCAGCAGAAGCTATGGGGGCACAGGGAGAGTGGCAGAAGCATGGGCAGTCAATAAGCCTCAAGGTCCCAGTACTTCCCTTTGCGGGACATATATCAGATTGGGGACAGTGAGGCAGATACTAGTCCTGTGAAGATGTCTGGTGCTGAGGAGATGGCTGTCCCTCCGAGAGCTGTGTTGCACTTGCCACCATGTTCTGCCCCTCCCATCAGCGCTGTCAGTGGTACAGCAGCAGTCAGTTGAGACCCAGAAACATCAGTGCACCATGGAGGAGTTGGGGTGGGGGCAGCTTCCAAGTCCATCGGCACATAAGCACTGGGGAGGAAGCTGTCTTTCAACTGAAAGTCACGCACATGTTGGGGGAAAGGATTGCGCTCAATGGGCATCCCTTCTTGGCGGTCAGAGACATGGGGTTTAGGCACCTGATTGGCTTCCTGGCCCCCCCAGTTTAAGCTGCCCTTGCACACCAACCTGAGTCAGGCTGCCACTGATGCCTGGCAGCCTGAAATGCCAGCCAAACAGGGGTGGCAGTCACTGAATCCTAGATGGGCCTCTTCTGCTGCTCCGTCGATGCCTGACAGCCTGCAACGCCAGGTGACTAGAAATGGAGAACCCAGCACAGCATAGAACGAGCAGAACTGGAGGCCTGCCAGCACCACCCTGAGTGGGCAGGTGGTGACAGCCCTGTACCAGGCTTTAAAGAAGCGGGTGAGGGAGAAAATGGTAGGGACTGGGGGTGCACTGTGCACTTCACCACCAACCTCTGGTTGAGTAGGAATGCACAGCACGCCCACTTGGCAGTGACTGACAATGCACTGGTGGCAGAACCCGGAGGCAGTGTTTGGCAGTGATAGGAGGGATCCCAAAGCAGAGTATAGGTGGGCCCTGATTCAGGCAGGAGTCATGGGCACTGTGAACCCCCACACTTCTCATAACATCGAGGCACCCCTGACCACCATGGTGAGGGAGTGGCTCATGCCAGGCACGGTCTTCACCAATGGCTGCATGGTGATGCACAATGCGGCCAACATATTGAGGGAAGTCCGCGAGGGGGGCTTCACCAGCATCCCTTCACCTGGTGGTCAGGGATGCTCTGGGATTGGGGGAGAAGGGGATTGGGGCAGGAACCCTTAGCTGCCTAATCAAGTGGGGGAAGAAGCTGGCTAGTTTCTTTAACTGGAACATGATGGGCAGCGACGTCCTTCAGGTGAAGCAGGCCGAGCAGGGCTCCCCAGTGCACCAGCTGGTGCAGGATATGTCCAACCGGTGGAATTCCTCCATGTTCCTCATGCTCGAGGGGCTTGTCGAGCAGAAAGCCACCTTGTATGTTTCAATTGGTGATGGACAGCGGGACACCTCCTGTGTACTATGGGGTGGAATGGAAGATCCTAGCACTCTATGGGCACCAGAAGGGTGAGCTGATGGAGAGGGTATGGCAGGCAGAGAGGGCTTTAGGGGTGGTGGTGGTGCAGCAGCAGCAGCAGCAGCAGCAGCAGCAGGATGCCCATGGATGGTGGGAGTGCGAGAAGCCACCCATTTCAGCTGGCAGGGTCTATCCCTGCCCCCAGCCCTAGCAGTAGCAGCACCAGCAGCAGGCTGAGTAGCAGCAGCACCCCTGATGGTGGGTCCTGGGGCTGGAGTGGCTGGCTGTTTCTTGATGTGGTGGACTGATGGCTCTCCATGAGCGGAATGATGGCCCCAGAACGCTGATGGTAAGTCCTGGGGATGGAGTGGCAGCTTCTCGATGAAGTGGAATGACAGCCCTACCTGCCTGGAACGCAGGCCCCAGAACCCTGATGGTGGGTCCTGGGGCTGGAGTGGTTGGCTGTTTCTTGATGCCAGAATCTATGCCTGTGTCCAACAGGAGCAGATACAGCTCCCCCTGGGCCATGCTGTAAGTGAATAAGGACCCTCCACATGAGTCAGTGGAATGATGGTCCCAGAACCCTGAGGATCTGTCCTGAGACAGGAGTGACTGGCTGTTTCTTGATGCGGTGGAATTATGGCTTCCTGTGAGTGGAATGACATCCCTAGAACCCTGATGGTGGGTCCTGGGGCTGGAGTGGCAGCTTCTTGATGAACTGGAATGACAGCTCTCCCTGCCTGGAACGTAGGCCCCAGAACCTGGATGGTGGGTCTTGGGGCTCGAGTGGCTGTTACTTGATGCGGTGCAAAGATGGCTCCCTGTGAGCAGAATGACAGTCCCAGAACCCTGAGGGTGGGTCCTGGGACTAGAGTGGCAGCTTCTGGATGATGTGAAATGACAGCCCTCCCTGCCTGACACGTAGGGCCCAGAACCCTGATTGTGGGTCCTGGGGCTGCAGTGGCTGGCTGATTCTTGATATGGTGGAATGACAGCTTCCCGTGAGCAGAATGACGGCTCCAAAACCCTGATTGTGGGTCCTGGAACTGGAATGTCAGCTTCTCAATGAAGTGGAATGGCAGCCTTCCCTGCCTGGAACTTAGGCCCCAGAACCCGGATGGTGGGTCCTGGAGCTGGAGTGGCTGTTACTTGATATGGTGGAATGACAACTCCCTGTGAGCGGAATGATGGCCCCATAACCCTGATGGTGGGTCCTGGAGCTGGAGTGGCAGTTTCTGAGGATGTGGATGGACAGCCCTCCCTGCCTAGAATATAGACCCCATAACCCTGATGGTGGGGTCCTGGGGCTGGTGTGGCTGCTTCTTGATGCCATGGAATGACAGCTCCCCATGACTTTAATGTAGGCCCCAGAACCCTGAAGTTGTGTCCTGGGGCTGGAGTGGCCATCTGTTTCTTGATGTGGTGGAATGATGGCTCCAGAACCCTGACGGTGGGTCTTGGGACTAGAGTGGAAGTTTCTGGATGAAGTGGAACTACAGCCCTCCCTCCTTGGAACAAAGAATCCAGAACCCTCATGGTGGGTCCTGGGGATGGATAGGCTGCTTCTTGATATGGTAGGGGGACAGCTCCCTGTGAGCGGAATGATGGCCCCAGAATGCTGATGGTGGGTCCTGGGACTAGAGTGGCAGCTTCTGGATGATGTGGATATACAGCCCTTCCTGACTGGAATGTAGGACCCAGAACCCTGATGGTGGGTCCTGGGGCTGGAGTGGCTATTACTTGATGCTGTGGAATGACAGCTCCCTGTGACTGTAACATAGTCCCCAGAATCCTGAGGGTGGGTCCTGGGGCTGGAGTGGCTGGCACCCCTCCTTGGCCTGGCATTGAAGGCTGGCTGGCATTGGTGGAGCAGTGGCAGAGGCCTGGCCAGAGCTTGAGTGGCTAGCACCTATGCTCAGCCAGGTGTTGCAGGCTGGCTGGCATTGTTGGAGCAGTGGCAGAGGCCTGGCCAGGGCTCACTGCCTGGCACCCCTGCTTAGCCGGGCATTGCAGGCTGGCTGGCATTATACTCAATGGAGCTCAAGAATCTCTATTACAACTTGGGCAAGCCTTACCCAGTGGTGAATCTCATGGCCCAAGGGAGGTTCCCTCAAATGATTGTGGAGGAATTTTTATAAGGGACCCTATGGAATTAAGCTACACATAGCCAAAGGAAGGTATCACAAAATGGATGACACCAAAGCATCTTGGGTAAAACCTACTGCCTAGCAGAAACTATGCCTTTGCCCTCTAGACAGAGAACTAGTTGCTTCTGCATTTTGCTTTGCAAACTAAGACCTTGGAAAGTGCTCCACACAGACCTTAAATCTAGACAGTGGGACACCTTCCCATAGCAGTTAGTAGAAAATGGCCTTGCAGCTGTGCTAGTTAATTAACTTTGTTTAGGCACCTTACTTTATAAACAGTCTTGCTTATATTGTTTTGAGAATATTTTTCTTAATAGATAAACAATTGCAGTAACCTCCCATTATTGTATGACATTGTCTTTGAGTGACATGCCTGTATCTTTTGCCTGTTTTGTAACTTATAAAATACCTATGTATTCTGGGAGGAACCAGACCAGTCTGTTTCCCTGCGTGGATTCAGTACTGCTCTCTCTCTCAGCACTTTGAGATCAACAAAGACTCTGGCAGATTTTACCAACAGTTTAAGTATGAAATTTTCCTCAACACTATTGACCTATTAGTCTTCTTAGTGTTATCGGGAAAGTATATGCAAAATATTTATTGGAGATCTTTGACAAATGGCTACAGAGGAAATCTATTATTCATAATGAGCAGGCAGGCTTTCAGAAAGGTCGGTCTATGATTGATCATGTTATGATACTTAAACATCTAGCCAAAAAATACACGCCACAAAATAAAAGATTATTTGCTACCTTTATCGACTTAAAGGCCGTGTTCGATACAGTTGATAGGTCATGCCTGTGGGGAAAACTAGAAAAGTGATCTATAGATCGAAGGCTCTTATATCTGATGATAGCCCTCCACACAGACATTGTTCTGAGAGTTAAGATCAACTATTCTGGCCAGTTATGGAATGTAATTCCATCTCATATTGGAGTTCAGCAAGGATGCATTTTAGCCCCTAGCCTCTTTAACTTTTTCCTAAATGATTTCTGCTCCAGAGTTTTTTCCACCAAAACTCACCTATCAGCCAATAGGGGTGCTCCTCTACGCAGATGATGAGGTAATATGATCCCAAACAAAATTTGGGATGAACAGGCAATTAGGAGCTCGGGAGAAATATTGTACTCAGGAAAAGCTAGAGCTAAATTACACTAAAAACCAAAATTATGCTCTTTGGAAATGAAAAGAGGAAATATTCTTGGAGGCTAGGTTCTGAAAGTTTTGAACAAGTTCTGCAATAAAAATATATGGGCATTACCCTTAGCAAGACCGGATATTGGGATGTTCTGGCTAAATCCATGTTAAATCAGGCCTCAGGTATGGCCACTGTTCTTCTAAATTACTTTTTTAGAAAGGGCTGTGGAAGAGAGTCAATGGCCATAAAAGTTTTGAATGACAAAGTTGTATCTTCATTGTTTTATGGAGCCTCTTTATGGGCCACTTAATTTGGATAAGATTCAAGCTGCATTTCTGAGGAAACTTTTCCTTTTACCACCACAAATAGTTGTAGCAGCAGTTCAAATAGAACTGGGACAACTTAGTTGGAATTGGTAAGTAAAAAAGCATGCCCTTTTAATATGGCTTCGTGGTGTCGTATACCCTTATTTGGGTTTGTTCCCTTTGTTGTCCAAAGACAAATATGAATCTTTATGATCTTCTACTTTGAAAGATGTTATGACTAAAATTGGATTTTTGATGATTTATTTACATAATAGAGGCCTTCTAGTGGCTAGAGCAGAAATTAATAGGAGGATTGTGGACATTGCATGCCAGGAGGATATAGCCGCTATACATGCCCCACCCCCTTTGGGGATTTACTCGTGCTTGGTACCTAAGACTGGTCAGGCTGAAAATTACTGGAAAAGTAAACTGTCCCCACTTTTGGGTCGCAAATTGTTCTTGGCATGATTTAATGTATTCCCCTCCATGGTTTCGGAGGGTCGGCATAGTGGGGTACCTTTCGCAGATCAGTTGTGCCCTTTTGACTTCCAGCAGGTCGAAACGGTTTCCCATATTTTGCTAGAATGCAATTTATACCAGGAAATAAGAAGGCAACCTCTGGACACAATTTTCTCCATATTTCCTGGAAGATCGGTCCATGAATTGGCAATAATTTTACTGGTCAACCAACACCCAGAAATTTCTGAAACTGTAGCCAGATTTCTTCTGAAGTCAATTACACTTAGAAATCAGTTTTTGAATTTTAAGATTTTTTAGTCCTTGTAAATATGGGTGTATATCTTGTAGCAATCAAGTTAGAGTGATATTTGCATTATATTACCCTTTCCTGATTTGCTTTTTGTGTTGTGTTTTGGTCATGTGAGAACGTTTGTATGGTAATAATAACGGTTATTATAAGGTCTTGGTTTTGATTGTCGATGACTAAGGGGATAGTATTTTGATAAATTTTATTGTAATATGTATTTTATTATCTTTATTTGTTATCCTTATTTGTTAGTTTGTATTGCAGTTTTAGACTGTTGTAGTATTCATGGTTATGTCCTTTGGATACGCCACTAACAAAATTTATCTATCGATCGATCGATAGATCGATAGATAGATAGATATGTACAAATACACACACACACACACTAATTCTAACTTCTATTAACTATTCTAAAATCTATGGAACTAAATGGAATATTATATCTACAAAGGCCTAGTCCTACAAACACACTATAAAATATTAAAACTGATTCACTACACACTGGGTATTTTCAGACGTTACGAGATCACAGTGAACCACGGTGAATACCCACCTGTGGTCACTGTGGCTCGAACGTCTGTTTGGCGGCCGCCAGATGTTCGCCACGGTCAATACCCGCATGGGGTCAATTTGAACCACGCTTCCCGGGCTAGCCGGGGGAATGTCCCGGGAAGTGTGGTCAAAAAGATCCCCAGCGGGGACCNTGCCCAACTACGCAACCCTACACCAACAACCCCTCCTCTTCACCCACAGGGCACGGAACACCCCAGCACAAGATCCAGGAGGGTGAGCAGGCAGGCGCCAAGGAGCCAGGCCAGCAGGTAGAGGAACCAACTGAGGCATGCGGTCCAGGTTGGAGGGCCTCCGGGGTGCAGAGAGGGGGTCCCAAGACAGTCGGAGGGGGTGGGAGAGAGTGGGGAGGGGGGTGGGAAGGGGCTGGGCGACACTCCCGGGGACCCTCGGGGACCCTGCCCCATCCCGAGTCAGGGGCATGCGCCCGGGGCGGCATTGGACTCACCCTCCTGTACCCACAGGGCAACCCCAGCAGCCAGCGTCTCCAGGGCCCATGCCCCCAGCACGGCGCATGAGGGAGCACCAGGCATGGGTCCGCTGGTGGAGGGAGGACCAGGCAGAGGATATCATCTGGACCTCAGTGGAACAGGGGGAGAGGATGATAGCAGCCGCGGACCAGATGGAGGCGGCCATCGAGCGGTCCCTGGAGCAGGCGGAGGCATGGGACATGAGGCTTCAGGCCGAGGTGCACCTGGAGTGGAGGTGGGAGCGCCAGGAGCACAGCAGGCAGGTGGAAGCGCTCGGCCGGCTGGAGCAGGCCATCACTGGCATGGTGCAGGAGCACTCTGCCAAAATGGACAGGTCCCATGATATCGGGACCTCCCTGCTCCTGCATGTGGTCACCATGTGTGTCTATGTGATGGCAGGTGCCCCCCTGGGAACCCTGCCTGCCCAGGTCCCCATGCCGGGCCCCTTGGTGCCCCCGCACCCTGCCCTGCCGTCCAAGCCACCCTCACACCCTCAGAGGCCACACATCCACCTTCTGGTCCCCCCTACCCTCCAGAGGGTGCAGCCGCTAAAGGGGGCACCCCAGGTCCAGGCCCCACGCTCCCCCCAACCACCGTCCTCCCTGCCGGACCAGGAGGTGGCCCAGGACACTGTTGGGAACACGGACAGCGGGGGGAGGAGCTCACAGGGCTCCATGGCCAACACCTGGCGCTCACAGGGTCATCCCAGGAAACGTGGGGGATGGGGGGGATGGGGTGGGAGGGGGAGGGTGGTGTGTGTGGGGCACTATAGGGGGCGGGGCACAACTGGGGTGGAGGGAGAGGGGTCAGGTGCACATGTACATGCGGGTCAAATGAAGGGTGTTTACACCATATTGCCTCCCAGGCCCATATGTGGGTGATGGGGGGGCGACCCTCACCCGTGCAGGGGCCGGCCCAGGGAACCCCCGGGGGTGGGTCATGGAGGGGAAGTCCTCACACCTCAGCCTCCTGGCTGATATGCCTCACCAGGACATCCTGAATGCACTTTGCATAACGGTACTCCCTGGGGTTCTCAGAGTTCACGTACAGGGGCACCGTGCCGGGGCCCGGTTAGGTTCGGGGTATTCCAGGGCTGCCCCCTTGGTCTCACACACATTATAGAGCACACAGAAGGCACTCATCACCAAGGCCAAGGTCTCCATGGTGTAGTCTAGCCGGCCAGCAAGGGCCCTCCAGCGCTGCTTAGGGGCCCCGAAGGCTCGCTTCACCACGGTTCTGCTGGAGCACAGGTGGGTATTGTATAGCACCTCCGCAGGGATGCATGCGACAGGGTAGACCTTCAGTAGCCACTGGGTAAGGGGGTAGGCATGGTCACCCAGGATACAGGGGGGCATTGGTACCCCCTCGATCCAGGTCATCCCCATGTCAGCGAAGTCAACCTGGAACATACAGGCATAGAAGGGGAGATGGTAATGATCCGGGCATCGTGACTGAGGCCGGAGTTGCCCGTGAAGATGCCTATGAACTGGCCACGGTGATCCACAACTGCCTGCAGCTGCAGGGAGTGATACCCATGCCTGTTCACATACTCTGCAGCCTCCCCAGCGGAGGAGCAGAGGATCTCTATGTGCGTGCCATCCATGGCTCCCATGCAGTTGGGGAAGCCTCCGGCCGCAAATCCTGCCATCATGACCCCCTGGTCTACCAACTGGATCATTCTGTCCAGGAGCATGCCCTCTACGGCCTCGCACACATCCCAGAGGATACAGGCAATGGTGCTCAGGCCTACCCTGAAGTGCTGGGAGATGAACTGGCAGGAGTCAGGCGTTGCTCGGACGCAGACCCCTATTGCCACCTGCTGGACCATGGGGATGGGGTTCCTCATGGGGGTGTGCTGTTGCTCCAGCCAGGGCATAAGGAGCTCAGCGAGCCGGAGCACGGTGAGCTTGTCCATCCTAAAGTGGGCCCTCCAGGCTGCCTCATCCCACTGGGCCAGCACCCTGGCCCACAAACCCTGTGCCCGCTCAGTGACCCATATCTGCCTGTCAATGGGCATAGCGAGCAGGGATGCCTGGCGCATGGTCTCCCTCCCCCACTGGAGGCACCCGGCCACCTCGTGGAGCACCGCGGGCTGAGTTCGACCCTGCCTCACATCCTGCCAGTCTTCCCCGGAGAATCTCGGCGCCCTGAGCCGGGCGAGGGCTCTCCTGCAGCCATGGTGGGCCCTGTGGGCCCTTGCATCCCTCCAGGCCAGGGTAACCTGCAGGTGGGCGCCCAGATTCAGCTCCGTGGTAAAGAGGTGCAGCTGCTCAGTGTAGTCACGGTACCACTCAGCTGCGAGTGCGAGGTACATCCAGTAGGCGGCTGCTCTGTCCCGCTCCATGCTGGGGGCCCCAGGGGTTGGGGGATGTTTATGATGGCCCTCTGATGGCCGGGTGCTGTGGGGCCCAGGCCCCAGTTGGGCGGGACCCCCAATGTGGTGCTGATGTCTGTGGGCATGCGGTTGGGTGCACCTGCTGCCGTCGCATGGGGCCTTGCTCCTGCACAGGTGCGCAGGGCTGTGCACTCCTTGTGCAGCTGCCTGCCGTCGGTCATCACTACCCCCCCTTTGCAACACTGTGTCCTTGCTGGCCTGATTAGCCATTCTGTGTGTGCGATTGTTTTCTGCAGCTGTGCCAGGTCCGCACCCCATGCCTTGCTCCATTGTGCTACAATGTTGCGGCCCGTGGCCGCCTGCCCTGTCCTTGGGACCCCTTCGCTACTTCTGCTATGAGGCGAGCGCTCGTGATTGCCGGCTGCATGCGGAGACTCTGGGGCTGGTTCCATTCCCTGATGGGTGCATCCTGGAGATGAGGTGCTCTCATGTGGGCTTGTCTGCAGCTGAGACCATGTCTGCGCTGTCTCTGTGCAGCCTGGTCACTTACATGATCTGCCTTGCAGAGGGGAGCCCTGCTTTGGCCGTGTCCTACTTTGGCTGTGTTCACGGGGCCTGTGGGTACCAGCGCTCCCATGGGGTGGTGTAACACCGGCTGTTGGAGCTGGGACAGCTTCCGTGGTCCCCTGCTGCTGACTGCTGTGTGTCGGAGCCTGCCGCAGCGGAGTTGTCGGCGCTGTCAGGCATGTGGTCCCGTTCGGATGTGCAGTTAGGGTTGTCCATGCAGGATCCCTTCGAGGCCTACTTCCTGGTCGCCCACCACATGTCCTTGTTGGGGTACCACCGGGGCATGATCCATTGGCCCCACCTGGTGGGGCACCTGGCCCCTGGGCCTGTGGTGACCCCCAGCTGCTGGCTCTGAGTCCCGGTGTTCCTCCCGGCCCCCTGGTTGCCTGCCCCCATGTGGGCTTCTGCCCCTGTCCGGGGTCCAGTCTCCACTGGCTGCTCACTCCCTCACGTCTATGCTGTGCTGCTGTGCTGCCTGCTTCCCAGGGTGCTGGCCCTGCCTGTGGCCCTTGGTCCCCTTCAGGCCCCACTCCCCAGTCTGCCTCCATACCTGGGGTTCCCCTCCATGGTTGCCTTCCCTGGTGCCTGGGTCCAGCGCTCTGCATGGCCTCGCCGACCCGCCTGTATCCAGCATACTGTCCCCACCCAAGAGCGCTGCCACCTGCTGCCCCACCCCCCCTTGGGTGCCTGTGTGACCTCAGGGTTATGGGGCCCCCGGACTGCCCCTTGCTCCTTCCTCCGGGGGTGTGTGCATCCTTGGACCTGCAGCGTTGCACCAGCTCTCCTGCCTGCCATCCATCGGCCCCTCTTCAGGTGTGGGGTCTACGTGTGCCTCCTGGACTGTTCCTGCCTGGCTCACTGGGTATTGCGGGTCCCCACTGTGCCTTGGTCCCGAGCTCCTGGGGCCCCCCATTCCGGGGCTGCCTGTGTTGCTCTTGGGGTGCCCATGTGAACAGTTCTGCTGTGGGGGTTGTGGTTGCCATTGCCTTTGTCCTGCCATGCCCCTTTGCAGTTTCCCCCCTCTTACCTGTTCCACCCCCCCCGTGCCCGTTGTGCCTTGTATGTTGTCTGGGTGCCTGTGTCCCCCTTCCCTTCCTTTCCCTTCTGTGTGTGTGTGTGTGTGTGTGCCCGGACGTGTGCTTGTGCTGTGTGTTCCACTGTGTCCCCACTGTCTTTGTGCCTCCTGTGTGTGGTACCTGTCTGGCTCTTCTCCCTCTCCCCCCTCCCTTCACGTTTCCCTCGTGTGGGTGTTCCCTTGTGTGACTTTTGGCTTCATTGCCTTCAGGCGGTCATGTCTGTGTCCAACCCCTGCCCCATGGTTTCTGGGTGTTTTGACCACGGACGGGAATCGGTGTCACGTCTGTTGCGCTGCCCCAGCCCGTGATCTGCTGGCCCGATTCCCTGACATGGTCCAGGTCCCATCACATCTGTTCGGGGTTTTTATTCGCCCCGGGGGGTGGTTGTTCAGTTCACCCCCACCGGGAATCCACTGCAGTGAACCGGGCGCTTGTCACGTCTTAAATCACCCATTGTCTATGGAAGGAGGGGAGATCCGGAGAGAGACTAACATCCACCAGAAGAGAGTTCGACAGCTGAGGCATGGTCACTGAGAAAACTCTCTCGAACGTCGTCACCTGGGATACTCGGGGGACCTCCAAGAGCGTGTCCGTGATCAACCGCAGGGGCTATTCCAGGACACGAGGGATGAGGCAGTCCTGCAGGTACATGGGCCCAGGCCAAATAGTGATTTAAAGGTAATAAACATCTTGAATTGAGCCCAGAAGACTATAGGCAGCCAGTGCAGTGAACAGAGCACCAGTGTTATGTGCTCCCAGTAGCCCATTCCCATCAGGAGGCAGGCTGCTGCATTCTGCACCAGCTGAAGTCTCTGGGTTGTCACCAGGGGTAGCCCCACTTAGAGTGCATTGCAGTAGTCCAATCTCAATGTGATTTGGATGATGGTTGCCAGATCAGTACCGGAGATATAGGGCCGAAGATGCTAAACCAGATGTAATTTACAAAATGCACTTCTTGCCACAGCTGTCACCTGGGCATCCAGATGGAGCTGTGAGTCGAGGAACACTCACAGACTCCAAACCTGAGGGACCAAGGAGGGATGCACTCCATCAATAATGGGGGCCTCCACTGCCTCACCCTTCCCCACCAGCATCACCTCCACCTTATCAATATTCAGCTTCAGAGGGCTCGTCCTCATCTAATCCCCCACTACAGCCAGACACCGGCGGGTAAACACCAAGACTACAGGGACTGAGTCAGATGAAAATGCGAGGTAGAGATGAAATGAAGTATGTTGTAATATGAATCCTCTGTCAAATTTGTAAGTCGATTTGTTTGTAGTATGGTATCCTCTAGATGTATAGAATAACAGAAATTGTTAGTAAACTAAATACTAACAAATCACCAGAACCAGATGGTATTCACCCCAAAGTTCTGAAGGAACTCAAATATGAAATTGCAGACCTACTATTATTAATTTGTAACCTATCAATAAAATCTGCCACTGTACCTGAGGACTGAAGGGTGGCAAATGTAACCCTGATATTTAAAATGGAATCCAGAGGTGATCCTGGAAACTACAGACCAGCAAGCTTGACGCCTGTGCCATGCAAAATGGTGGAAAGTACAATTAAGAACAGAATCACTGGGCATGTTGATAAACACAGCTTAATGAGGAAGAGTCAACACTCCATGAAACTAGCTGTTAGGAGACTTAAAATAAATAAAAGGAAGTACTTTTTCACTCAACGCATAATTAACTTATGGAATTTGTTGCCAGAGGACGTTGCCAAGGCCAGTAGCATAACTAGGTTTAAAAAAGGCCTGGGTAAGTTCTTGGAGAGTAGGTCCATTTAATGTCAAGTAGCTTATGGGATGAACTTCTTACTGTTGGGAACTGGGAGTGAACAACGGGGAATAGATTGCCCATTTTGACTGTTGGTTCTTCTCCCATGCGATCTAGTTTGGCCACTGTCGGAGGACAGTAGGGGTGGGAAACCGGTAGAATCCGGTATCCGATAATGCCGGTATCGGGCGTACCGGCATTATCGGATTCGGCCCGGTAATCCGGCCCCCGNGGGAGGAGGGAAGGATTCAATGTAGGGTAGGGAGAAAGAACATAGGGAGGGGTAAAAAATAAATATAACACCTAAATCTATTCAATCTAATCTAATCTAAAAAAATGAAACTATAGAGGTAAATGTGTGGGAATGGGTGAAATAGGAGGAGGATGGCATTGGATTAGGAACACAAACTGCTGGGAGAGGGAGACTTCTGAAAACGCCATATGCACTTTATCAGTCTCTTCACCTGCTGCACAGCACCTAATGCCTGCGTAGCTGAGGGTATACACTCCTCTAATGGACAGTAAAGGAAAGAGGACCAGTCAGCAGAATTCATATGCACCAATTCTCATAAGTTCTCTCCCTGTACAACTTCTGAAAGGAGCAAGGAGTTTCAACCAACCACCTTTTCTCTTCCTTTAATTTTAAGAAGATTTAAAGATGTGCGAGTTCTGAATAGAATAAATATGTTTTAGCTTACAAAAGAAGCGATGCCAATTTACTTAAGGCAAAACTGGAGAAATGCCACTTGTCCCGGCCCCAACTTTTTGTTTATTTAAACAGACCTTACTGAAAAAGGGATAATTACATAATGGCTTAGTGTCACATTTTATGACATAAATTGTAAAGAAAATTAAATTAAACAGTAGCTTATCTACCCCAGATTTTCACATAGTAATGACTTCTGGAGACAAGAAATGTGCATCTAATAATTAAGCAATTAAGACCCAACAGCGCATGAATTATCCTTAGATAACACCACATCTTGTGGGCATTGTGAGAGCTGAAGCAAAGCGCAGTTCTTTCCACTAGCCCAGATCTAGTATTATCAGACTCTCTAGAGGTTCTTGCTATAATTACAAAATAAAATTAATGTAATTAACATAAACAAGGAATTAATTTGTTAACTCTTTATTTATTTTTGTAGCGATTGCCACAAGGAAGTACAGATATATAGAGAGAATATACACAGATAAGTATACAGTCCTTAGATAGGATATTGAATAGAGTTAAAAGCAAGTACTTGATTTAGAGGAGTGCTGACCTTGGATGAGTATTGCTGGAGATGAGGAAACCAGGTTGGGTCACTTAGGCATATTTTATTCTTTTGTCCTAGAATTGCTAATTTTTTGGCTTAACAAATGTGTGGCATTTTTGTTAGCCACCCCAGGCTGCCAGTGGCAGGTGGGGCAGGGTAAAAATGTCTTAAAATAAAATAAATAAAATAAATTTTCTAAAATACTGAAAACGAACATGGTATAATCGCCTGGATTATGTATATTGAAGATATGGACTCTTTACCATTGTCTGCTCCTATGAAAAATGTCTAGCTAGCTGTAATAATTTTGGTTGCAAAAGTGTTAATTTTAAAGAAATGGAAGACTCCCATTCATTCTCAGAACTTATGTATGGACTTTTTACATGGACACCCCCCCCCTCCCGCTCGGTTCAGGCAGGTGTGTGGCGGGCAGTCCATGTACATCACCACTGGTGGGTGGGTGGATGTGGGTGCCATGGGTGTGCACCTGTGTAAACACCACGGGCAGTGGGTGTTTGTGCATGCATGCTCCCGCCGCACGCCTACCAACACCTGCCGCACACCTACCCACACCCACCTCCACCTATGGAGCCCTCCAACAGAATGGAGGATGTTCCATGGCTGGAGGTGGGTGTGGGTAGATGGAGGTCGGTGGGTATCCATGTAAATGGGCACCTACACCCACCAAGCCAAAACACACACACACACACACTCCTGTCCATTCAAAAATGGCCTATCTTGCTTTAATGGAAATGCTTACATGGATGAATAGACATAATTGGGTTTGATATAATTTATTTTATTTATTTATTTTCATAATTTATAACCTGCTCCCTCCTGCCCAATGGCAGCTCGGGTTAGCATATAATAAAGAAAACATAATATAAAAAATACAATATAAAACCAATAAAATGTGTAAAACAGATTGTAAAACAGATGAAGCCTGAGTAACCCAATACCACCCAAAAGGAAAAAGACCTCCCCAACCTGTACCCATCTCCCTCACTGGTGAAACAGCCAGGGCTTACATTGGATATTTTCCGACGTTACGAGATCACGATCAACCACAGTGAACCACGCTCAATCCCGTGGCGGGGCCAAAGTGGAGGAGGAGGAGGAGAACCCACAGGGGAGACGAGGGAGGAAGCCCTACCACAGAGGGGGCCAGTGGGAGCTGAAGGCAACAGGGGACTTCATACGGATCTGGGGGACCGTGGAGTACCAGCTGGAGCTTGCGCTCAACCAACGCAATGAGCATGTTTACCAGCACATAGTGGGGGACATGGAGGCAGCGAGGCACCATCGCACCATGGCACAGTGCCGCTCCAAGGCCAAGGAGTTGAAGAGGGGGTACAAGGCCATTTGGGACAACAATAGGCGGTCCGGACACGGAGCCCGGACCGCCCCCTTCTATGATGCCCTGGACTGAATAGTCCACATGAAGGGGTCGATAGTCACCCCACGGATCATGGGGAGCACAGGGGTCCAGGGCAGGGAAAGTTCCGAGGTACCCCCACCCCTCACTGTCCCCCTGGTAGACACAAGCTCCAGGGCCCCAGACCCCCAGGAGTAATGCCCCGGGACCTCCGGCACCTGCAGCCCCCCCAAAAAATAGCCCGGAAAGCACCCACCCCCAGGCTGGACAAGCAGAGTCCAAGGCCGGCACCCTCATCACCCTCAGCCAGTGGTCCCAGGGGGAGCACTCCCACACTGAGGGGCCGATCTCGGAAAGATCTGAGACTGACTTAGAGGGTAAGTGGGAAACCCGGAGGGGAGAGGGACCAGGCCCACAGGGGACAGGGGCTGAGGGGGGGGATGGACAGGCCAGCCCCAGCCCCCCAAAGGCAAGGCAGGAAGGGGACCTGGGCCGTGGTTGCCCAACTACGCAACCCTACACCAACAACCCCTCCTCTTCACCCACAGGGCACGGAACACCCCAGCACAAGATCCAGGAGGGTGAGCAGGCAGGCGCCAAGGAGCCAGGCCAGCAGGTAGAGGAACCAACTGAGGCATGCGGTCCAGGTTGGAGGGCCTCCGGGGTGCAGAGAGGGGGTCCCAAGACAGTCGGAGGGGGTGGGAGAGAGTGGGGAGGGGGGTGGGAAGGGGCTGGGCGACACTCCCGGGGACCCTCGGGGACCCTGCCCCATCCCGAGTCAGGGGCATGCGCCCGGGGCGGCATTGGACTCACCCTCCTGTACCCACAGGGCAACCCCAGCAGCCAGCGTCTCCAGGGCCCATGCCCCCAGCACGGCGCATGAGGGAGCACCAGGCATGGGTCCGCTGGTGGAGGGAGGACCAGGCAGAGGATATCATCTGGACCTCAGTGGAACAGGGGGAGAGGATGATAGCAGCCGCGGACCAGATGGAGGCGGCCATCGAGCGGTCCCTGGAGCAGGCGGAGGCATGGGACATGAGGCTTCAGGCCGAGGTGCACCTGGAGTGGAGGTGGGAGCGCCAGGAGCACAGCAGGCAGGTGGAAGCGCTCGGCCGGCTGGAGCAGGCCATCACTGGCATGGTGCAGGAGCACTCTGCCAAAATGGACAGGTCCCATGATATCGGGACCTCCCTGCTCCTGCATGTGGTCACCATGTGTGTCTATGTGATGGCAGGTGCCCCCCTGGGAACCCTGCCTGCCCAGGTCCCCATGCCGGGCCCCTTGGTGCCCCCGCACCCTGCCCTGCCGTCCAAGCCACCCTCACACCCTCAGAGGCCACACATCCACCTTCTGGTCCCCCCTACCCTCCAGAGGGTGCAGCCGCTAAAGGGGGCACCCCAGGTCCAGGCCCCACGCTCCCCCCAACCACCGTCCTCCCTGCCGGACCAGGAGGTGGCCCAGGACACTGTTGGGAACACGGACAGCGGGGGGAGGAGCTCACAGGGCTCCATGGCCAACACCTGGCGCTCACAGGGTCATCCCAGGAAACGTGGGGGATGGGGGGGATGGGGTGGGAGGGGGAGGGTGGTGTGTGTGGGGCACTATAGGGGGCGGGGCACAACTGGGGTGGAGGGAGAGGGGTCAGGTGCACATGTACATGCGGGTCAAATGAAGGGTGTTTACACCATATTGCCTCCCAGGCCCATATGTGGGTGATGGGGGGGCGACCCTCACCCGTGCAGGGGCCGGCCCAGGGAACCCCCGGGGGTGGGTCATGGAGGGGAAGTCCTCACACCTCAGCCTCCTGGCTGATATGCCTCACCAGGACATCCTGAATGCACTTTGCATAACGGTACTCCCTGGGGTTCTCAGAGTTCACGTACAGGGGCACCGTGCCGGGGCCCGGTTAGGTTCGGGGTATTCCAGGGCTGCCCCCTTGGTCTCACACACATTATAGAGCACACAGAAGGCACTCATCACCAAGGCCAAGGTCTCCATGGTGTAGTCTAGCCGGCCAGCAAGGGCCCTCCAGCGCTGCTTAGGGGCCCCGAAGGCTCGCTTCACCACGGTTCTGCTGGAGCACAGGTGGGTATTGTATAGCACCTCCGCAGGGATGCATGCGACAGGGTAGACCTTCAGTAGCCACTGGGTAAGGGGGTAGGCATGGTCACCCAGGATACAGGGGGGCATTGGTACCCCCTCGATCCAGGTCATCCCCATGTCAGCGAAGTCAACCTGGAACATACAGGCATAGAAGGGGAGATGGTAATGATCCGGGCATCGTGACTGAGGCCGGAGTTGCCCGTGAAGATGCCTATGAACTGGCCACGGTGATCCACAACTGCCTGCAGCTGCAGGGAGTGATACCCATGCCTGTTCACATACTCTGCAGCCTCCCCAGCGGAGGAGCAGAGGATCTCTATGTGCGTGCCATCCATGGCTCCCATGCAGTTGGGGAAGCCTCCGGCCGCAAATCCTGCCATCATGACCCCCTGGTCTACCAACTGGATCATTCTGTCCAGGAGCATGCCCTCTACGGCCTCGCACACATCCCAGAGGATACAGGCAATGGTGCTCAGGCCTACCCTGAAGTGCTGGGAGATGAACTGGCAGGAGTCAGGCGTTGCTCGGACGCAGACCCCTATTGCCACCTGCTGGACCATGGGGATGGGGTTCCTCATGGGGGTGTGCTGTTGCTCCAGCCAGGGCATAAGGAGCTCAGCGAGCCGGAGCACGGTGAGCTTGTCCATCCTAAAGTGGGCCCTCCAGGCTGCCTCGTCCCACTGGGCCAGCACCCTGGCCCACAAACCCTGTGCCCGCTCAGTGACCCATATC
>QEPC01009522.1:79535-98418 GCA_003113815.1 Sphenodon punctatus
TAGGGGTGGGAAACCGGTAGAATCCGGTATCCGATAATGCCGGTATCGGGCGTACCGGCATTATCGGATTCGGCCCGGTAATCCGGCCCCCGGTACCGGATTTCAGTGTACCGGTTTTTTGACATTGCAGCCATTTTTAAATGGCTGCAATGTCAAAAAATTTAAAGCCCCAGCAACCCCTCCCCGAGTCCAGGCTGCGCGGGTGGAAGGGGGGAGACCCCCCTTCCACCCGCGCAGCCTGGGAGGGGTAGGGGTAGGGGGAGGAATTTATTCCATTGCTTTCAATGGGGACACAGCGCCCCATTGAAAGCAATGGATTAAATCCGGTACTGGTATACCGGATTTAATCAGGGAATCCGGTTTTCATGAAACCGGTAACCGGTAAATCCGGTACCCGGTAATGGGCCCGGGGTCCCACCACTAGAGGACAGTATGCTGGGCTTGATGGAACATTGGTCTGACTCAGTATGGCACTACTTATGTTCTTAGAATCATAGAGTTGGAAAGGATCTGAGGTCATCTAATCTAACCCCCCTACACAATGCAGGAAATCCGCAACTATAGCATTTATGAAAGATGGCTGTCTAGCCTCTGTTTGAAAAACTCCAATGAAGGAGAGCACACCACCTACCTAAGCAATTTGTTCTACTGTCGAGCAGCTCTTACCAACAGGAAGTTCTTCCTAATGTTTAACCGAAATCTGCTTGTGTGTAATTTGATTCCATTATTTCTAGTCTTGCCATCCTCTCTGTGACAGTCCGTCAAGTAGTGGAAGCCCACTATCATGTCTCCTCTTTAATCTTCTTTTCCTGTACTAAACATACCCAGCTTCTTCAACCTTATTTGCTCCAATATTGTTTCTCATGAATCAAGAACAGGGTTGGCCTTACAAAAAGGCAAGAGAAGTTTTAAAATCAAACTCTTTAGAAAAAAGTCATCATACCCACCTAACAGGCCGGTACATAAGCCAAACACAAACCCTTTACCCTAAGATTTGCTTTTTAAATTGCTACCAGTTGAGCTACTAGAACTGGATACAGGGGGCAGATCCAGGAACTGGAAAGGGGCAAAATAAAAATTAGCCATGAGTTGCATTTGGCCCCCTGGCCTGAAATTCCCCTTCCCTGTTTTGAGGCAACCATACTGAGGCTGCTTTCAAATTGTGGCAGGGGGCCCAGATGATACTGGAGATACAGGGAATGTAGCTCTTCCACCTGCCACATAACCTGTGGGACACCAGCTGTTCCCCAACTTATCCCACATGACATCCCCAATTTAATTTAATGCTGGCCTCCATAATCGCCCCTAAATCGAGCCCTGTTGCCCACCAACTGAGGGCTTCTCCCAACATTGGTATGAAGTAAACAAATATCAATATAAAGTCCTTAGTACGTATCTAGGTTGATCCCATCTGAGTATTGTGTTTCAAGTTCCTGGAGCTTGGCCTACTTTGCCACAAGAAGCCTAAAGGTAGAGTTCTTCCAGTATGGACTGTTCCTCAGCCTCTTCTGGGTCTTTAGCCCTTGGTCTGCTCCCTTCAGCTACCTCCTCTTGACTGAGGCTTCTCTGGCTCTATCATGGGCGCTATCATGGGCCTTTTATAGGCCTGAGTGGCAGTCTTTTAGGCTTTCTTAAAGGGCCAGTATCCTTTTAAGCCAAAATCCTTACTGTGGCCTGCCACACACAGATTACAAAATGGGCTATTATAATAACATGAGATAATACCATTACCGGGTATTACAATTCCACAATTTTAGTGATGTGTGAATGCAGTATTCCCTTTTTATGCTGCGAGATCTTGGGTCATTGTGGCTTTTACAATGACGTAACGTAAAAGAAGTTTATTTGCAGGGCACAGCCCTTTAACAAATTACATAACAATAAGTACAAAGATAAAAGAACAACATACAATATACATCAAACATAGTGTTCAGAATCAGAATAGTAGGCAGAAACCAGCTTAGACAGGTTACCTTGCATCTATTCCTACTATCATTCAATCTTATGCAGAAGCCCCCCCGGAAGCCAGGCCACTTGAGGCGCAGAAGAATGGGCGGCGGATGTTCCAGACAGCCACTCCAAATCTTGCCACTGCTCTGGAGTGTACTGAGGCAATGGGCCCGAGTAAACTCTGGATGTCTTTGCGTAAAAGAAGGGAGTCCAAGAGGGGGCCCTTTAGGAATTTGGTTCTGGGGCCTATAAGAGCAGGGCAGTGGAAAAAAACATGCTCAGTTGTGTCCACCGCCTTCAGCTGGCATAATGGGCATAGGCGCATGGCCCATGGAATCAGCTTATATCGCCCCTCCATAATTGCCGAAGGGAACGTGTTGGTCCTTAATCTAAGATATGCTGTGCGTTCTTTAGCGTTCTCCCAAACAAAAAGATAATAAGGGTCAGAGCACTGGGGATTAGGAGGAGTATATGCGGGGGCTATCTTTTGAGAAGACAAGAGAGCCCCCACCAATTGGATCGTCTGATCCTGGATACGTCTCTTAATCAGAGTCCTTATAGCTACCTGGCCCAGGTTAGCAAGGACTTCGGGGGAGAATCCCAGCAGGGCAACTTCTTGCTTTGTCTGGCGTAGCCATGAATCTCCCAGCCCACTCCTCAGTACTAGGGAGAAAAGGGAGCCCTCTTGGTGATAGAATAGCATTGCTTTAGCCCAAAGCATGACCACCGCTTGGAGGGCATACGCCCTTAATGGGAGGCACCGAACTTCGGCTCGCAGGATAACTTGGGGAGTACCCCTAGGAGCTCCTGTTATGCGCCGTAAAAAATCATTTTGAAGGGGTTCTAGAAGATCGAGGAAGGAGAGGCCCCAAATGGGAAATGCATATAGTAACTGGCCGAGAACCTTAGCCCTAAAAAGGCGAAGGGCCGGTAGGACTAATTTCCCCCCTTTACTTAGAAAGAACCTCAGAATTGCCAAGATGGTTTTTTTGGCAAGTACCTGGGCCGCCGCGAAATGTTCTCTCCAGTCCCCGTGGGAAGCAAATATTACCCCGAAATATTTGTAAGACCGAACTTGTTCGATGGAATTTGGGCCAATAAACCAAGAATGGCGTTTCCGAATTCCCCTGGCCCCTACCACCAGAACCTTCATTTTAGTAAAATTAATTGATAATAATTCGGCCTGGCAGTAGTCACCAAAGGATTGCATAGCCCACCTCAGGCCTATTTTTGTCTGGGAAATTAAGACTATCGTCGGCGTAAAGCAATAGTGGGATCTTACGATCTCCTACTTTAGCGGCATGCATGTCTGTTTGCTTTAAGATGTGCACTGAATTGTTTAGGTAAAGTTTAAAGAGGGCAGGGGCGAGCAGGCATCCCTGTCGCACTCCTACTTGCACCTCTATTGATTGAGACAGAGCCCCATCGGTGTTATAATGAATCCGGAGCGAGTTTCGCTCATGTAATTTCATAATTAAATACAGAAGTCTGGGTTCCATATCAAGGGATCTTAGTTTCATCCACAGGCGCTTTCTACAAACTGAGTCGAATGCTTTCTCAAGATCTATAAAGCATAAAAATAGTTTCCTGCTATGAGAAGTATATTTTGTCATTAAGGTGGATAGAGTAAATATGTGGTCAGTAGTAGCCATCCCCCCACGGAAGCCAGATTGCTCCAGCTCAATAATAAAGTTCTTATCCATCCATGATTGTAGTCTGTTTAGTAAAAGCTTAGAATATAATTTAGCCACTATGCTGAGTAGACTTATAGGCCGGTAGTTCTCAGGGAGTTTTGGGTTCCCTTTTTTATGGATGGGGACTACTATACTGGATGCCCAAGTGTGTGGAAGGGCACCCGTGTTGTTAACAAAGGTAAAGAGAGGAGCTAACACCTTAGCCCACCCCACTGGGTTACTCTTTAGCACCTCTGGGGATAGAAAATCTGGGCCAGGGGCTTTCCCTGTTTTAAGACCAGCTATAAGCTCTATTACTTCTTCCATGGTGACTGGAGGCCATTCCTGAAATCTGCTTATGGGGGCTGTATCTGGCTCTATGCCAATGATCTTAGTATGGGAAAATAAGGCCTCATAGTAGTGTTTCCAAACCTGCGGGTGGAGACTATATCTACCCAGGTTGGTGCCCCTAGACTGGGATGATCTTATGAAAGCCCAGAATTTACGAGAGTCCCCAGATGTGGCCACTCTAATAAGGCAAGCCCATTGTTCTTTATTGTAAGCACTTAGTTTAGATACTAATAACCTCCGGTACTCACTGCGGCAAAGAGATAGTTGTGTTCTTGCCACACAACTAGGATCTACTTTAAGTCTCCTAGCCAAGTGTTGAAGAACTGCCCTGGCCCTACGGCATTCTCCATCAAACCAGCCTGGGACAGATCTTCCCAACGGGGGCCCCTTTCGGAGATCGCTATGTATGGTAATTAGTGGGATCAATTCCTTGAGGAGGGACTCATACCAAGTTATGATATTTTCTCCCTGTTCCCCAGCCTTCTCTATGAAAACAATCCCAGGGGGGCATCCAGGAAGACTGCCACCGTGGTTGCCTGCTTATCTGTCCATTTAGCACGGAAAAGGGGGGCAGGCTCCTTCTGCAAGTCCCCGGGCAACTCAGAGATAAAGGGGGTACCTTGGGTGAACATGAAAGTCAAGGAGAGGTTTATAGGAAAATGGTTAGTTAGAAACAAAGGCACCACCTCTAGACTCGATACTGCAAAAAACATGCTTGGGGAGATCAAAAAAAGATCTAGAACGCTAGATCCTCTAGGAGAATGGAAAGTGAAATTACCTTCCCATCACCCCTGACTCTTCCATTAATGATAATAAGATCAAGGTTAGTCATCAGGTCCTCCATAAGGGCCTTCCTGGGGCCAACTACACTGTCCTTAGAGTGATGGGGAGGAATATCTAGAGGATCTATTGATTCCTCTAGCACCAAAGTGGGGTGTAGAGTAGCTGGATTCCCCAAACGTGCATTGAAGTCTCCGCCGCAAATCAGAAGAGCGGTGGGGAATCTATCAGATGCTGCCTGGACCAACTCTGTGATGTTAACCCAGATCTCTGGCTTATAATAGGGGGAGCTAGCCGGGGGAATATAAGCATTAGCAAGTAGCATTTCCAATCCATCATTGAACTTACAATAAAGTAATAAAAAATACGCTTTAATAGATCCCAAACACTCAATCACTTCAGCTTTTGTAGAGACAAACAAGCCAAGTCCTCCACTAGGTCTCCCATGCAAATCAGAACTGCTTGCATCTACCCAGAAAATATTAAACCCTCGCCAAGTCCCAGCAAATGGGGGTTCTGTCAGCTAAGTTTCTTGCAAAAAAATTATGTCCTGTCCTTCAAAAAAACGGATGAAATCGGGGTCAGGGTAATGCGATTTCCATCCTGCAATGTTCCAAGATGACAATGCCCAGGTCCTTTCCTCTAGTCACTGATTATTAATGGTCAGAGGTTTGGGTCTTTGCCTTAGTACTCTGCCTACCTGCGGGGGGGATTTTACAGCACGTATTTCTGATAAATTTCTTGGTGAACTTAGGGCAGCCTCTATCGGAGGAGGTCTTACTATTATGGGGGGACTAGATAAAGACAGCCTCCCCTGGGCGATCTCCTTGACTGGTCTGACCTGGGAGTTCCTCAGTGAGTGGTGGACAGAGTAGGGGAATTCCTGGTCACTACCTGATATCACGTGAGGGGATCCCAGTAAATTGGATATATCCACTGGCGAAGGTGGACGCTCCTCATCTAACATTATTCTCACTTCCGTACTTGTCCCCTGCAAAGGGAGGCAAGAAGGGGTGTGTGTTACCGATATGCGGCCCACAGAAGAGGCTGGGGCACCTTGAGAGTTTGAGGAGTATTTAACCTGGGCATTTTTTGGGCCGTTAGGAGGAGGCCAGCCTTAAGTTCCCCTAACTGAACATACAATGCCTCTAGGCGATGCAGGAATTGGGCCTGAGAAGAGCTTAAGGATACGTGAGCTACTACTAGCTCTGGTTCCGGCTCTGGCTCTGGGTCTAAATCTGGCAGCTTCATAGGGGCCGGGTCCACATCCGTGCCTCTTCGAAATGTTCGCATGGCCGATAAAGGTAAAGAGGAGCAAGGGATCTGGGGCAACTCAGTACCAGATAGATGAGGAGGGGTGCATGCCACCAACTTCTTCTTTCTAGCTTTAGAGTGAATGGCAGGTATCTGGGGGGGCTTGTCCCCAGCCGCTCGAAATGAGCATATGGGGGCTTGCATAGGGACTGCTGACATTCCTTCCCTACCTTCTTGAGTCAAGGCCATAGGATCCTGAGCCCTCCCTCTAGCCTGGTTGGGGAGTAGCTGGTACACCCGGCTTATTGCAATTGCTCGGGCCTCAAATCTGGGTCTGTGTTTTATAAGTATAGGGGGGAGTCTAATGGAAGTAAATGTAACCAAGACAACCTGCCTGTCTGTGGAATTTATTAGGTGATCCACTATTAGGATGTCTCTACTGGTAATCACCACCTTCTTAAAAAAAGGTCTAAGATGTTCGGCTAAATCCCTTGGGGAGCCCCAAATGGGGGGTCTACGGCCATGGAGGGGTGAAATAGAAAAGATTAAAGAAGAAGGTAACTGCTCATAGGACTCTATCATCTCTGAGCACACTATGGGTGGAGGTTCAGGCAGGGTTAGGTGGGATTGGCTTGGGGGTAAAGCAGAAACATGCTCCTGCCAAGCTGTCCTGCCGGGACTCTCGTTCTGGGGTGGGGGGGCCCCTCGTATTTGCTTGCAAGGGTCTGAGATCCTGTCCTGGTCTATCCCCTGTAAAAGCCCCGTCATAACATCCAGCCTATCTTGAATTAGCGACATTTTACCAAACATGAATTTGAGAGTCTCAGCGGTAAGGAGAACATGGTCTGTCAAAAAGATCACTAACTTCTCCCCCTCCTTAATTGCCAATTTCTTGGAGTCTGGCTCAGCAGACTCCTGCTGGGATGATCTTTCTCTAGGGGAAGCATCCAAATGGGTGGAGCTTAGGTTGGGGGGGCCCACAAGGGGTTGATAGTAATTGGAGGTGGAAATAGGAGCCGTTGTTGTCACGGCCTCAATACCTGAGCCCCCTACAGTCATAAAGTTTTCCAGCCTTTGCTGCTTCAGGGCTCTCGGAGGTCATGCTCCTCTCTGCATGACTGGGCTGTTTTTCTGGAGACAAGCTGGCAAAGTACTTGGCCCGGGCTCTGGGACCCGCCGAAGGGCACGCCAAAGGGCTTGCGCCCTTTTGCACGTGACCCTTTGGCACGCACACTAGGCGCACGCCTACAGTGCTGCCGTAGGCTAACCTGCCTTTTTGTACTGTGCAGGTCGGGGCTCTGCCCCTTCGTCGGATCCTGCTGCTGCCGGAGTGCTGACAGGTAGGTTAGCAAGTTTGTAGCAAGCCTTGTATCCCCACAGCCCAGGAGAACGCTACCTTCCCCCTCGCACTGCCGTAGGCTAACCTGCCTTTTTGTACTGTCCCGCAGGTCGGGGCTCCATCCTTTCGTCGGGTCCAGCTGCTGCCGGAGTGCTGACAGGTAGGTTAGCAAGTTTGTAGCAAGCCTTGTATCCCCACAGCCCAGGAGAACACTGCCTTCCCCCTCCTTTTACAATGACTTGAGATCTTGCAGCATAAAATGGGAATAGTGCATTCACACATTACAAAAATTGCAGAATTATAATACCCAGTATTATCTCAAGTTATTATAACAGCCCATTTTATAATGTGTGAAAGCAGCATAAGTCTTATTCCTTATTAGAAATTTTATGCATCACAATTACCTAATTTATAAAAAGAGTAGGCAGCCCCTCGCTCTTAATCTTGCAGGGCAGAAGGTTCATTGAAAGAAAATAGGCAACATACTCAGTGTAAGTAATAGTATGCTTAATCTTGCTAAAACCTTGTGCCACTGCTTGATAAAAGCTGCAAAAGATCAGTGACTAAAGGCAGATTATCTTCTCCCACTCCAAATTGTGGAAGAGACTGTCCTCTCCATTCCAAACTCAGGGGGAGACATTATTATTATTATTATTATTATTATTATTATTATTATTACTTTAAATATCATGCCACCTTTCTCAGAAGGAGGACTAAGGATGACCTATGAATATGAAAAATACAAGTAAAATTTGAACCAACCTAACTCTAAACTCCATCCCCTCCAATTAGTCTACCCACATCTTACAAAACAGCATAAAAATGCAGATGAATAACCCCATTACAATAAGCCTCTCACCCTTAGTCCACCCCATATTCGCTTTCCACTCCATATCTCCCATAAAATTTCTTCTCCCATACCTGTACCTGCTGGGGATGGGACTCCAGGGAGAATTTCAGATTTGGTTCTTTATGAATTTTGTGTCTTATTAAGGTTTCATATTTTTAGGTTTTGGATCATTTTCAACCATTGAAGTCAATGGGAGCAAGTCACAATGAAAAAAAACTCAAAACCAGCAGAATGAAAAAACCCTGAAACAAAATCAATGTAAAAGAACTGAAATGCCTGAACTGAAGATTAATCCAACATGGCCATTTTGGGGCAATTTTCATTCTATCTGAAACCAAAATTCCCATACCTAGTACCAACCGTCAGCCACAGGTAACCACTTGCTGATCCCTCAGCCTCCTTGTACCTTCAGACAGGGAGGCACAAACAAACACAGGCATGTCGCTTCTCTCCAATTTTTACATCATGGGCACAGCCACACAAGCGGCAGATGGCCTGATCCCCATGCGGCCCCATGAAGGGCTAGTGTAGCCGCCACACTGCATCATATGATAAGGCTGCCTGGAGTGGAGTAAGGCTTCCCAACATGTAGTAGGTGTCTCATGTGGCTGCACCCCATATACGGCTTCGGATATATGTTTCAGATTCCGACCTGGCCACCATCATCCATGCTTTCATCACTTCTTGATTGTGCTATTGTAACACGCTCTACGTGGGACTACCCATGGTGATGGTTCGGAAATTGCAGCTGGTGCAGAATGCAGCACCCCATCTCCTGGTGGGACTGGACTGCTCGGAGCATATTACACCAGTGCTCAGTTCTCTGCACTGACTGCCGGTAGCTTTCCAGGCCCGATTCAAGGTGCTGGTCTTGGCCTATAAAGCCCTAAACGGCCTAGGCCCTACCTATCTGTGGAACCGCCTCACCCCCCGGGTACTGGATCAGCCTCTGCAGTCATCTGGGGGTGCCCTGCTAGATGCCCCCTGGGTTTTCTGGGGAGTCATGCAGGGGAGGGTATTCTCGGTGGTCACACCCTGGCTGTGGAACTCCCTTCCAGTGGGGGTCCGGTTGGCCCCATATCTCCCCTCCTTTCGAAGAAGTTGTAAAACCTGACTGTTCTGGGAGGCGTTTGGCAGGGGAGATGGGTGATGGGATGCGGGAATTGGATTAGGGTGGGACTGGCTATTCTTCCTCCTTTTATGAATTGTTGATGTTTTTATTGATTGTAAGCTGACCCTAGCTTCCTGTGGCAGGAGGGGTGGGGTAATAAATCTTTTAAATAAATTAATTAATTTAATATCTGTAATCAAGGTTCTGTCCACAATCTATCTCAATCTGTTTTTTCAATGCTCAGTTGCTCACAAGGGAATTCTCTGCAAGACAAGGGCTATGTTGCACATCAGACCTGGTCCCAAGGCCATGTAGCTCTTCTTCACCCAACAGGAGTAGGCCCTTCATAACAGAGTCAGGCAAGATATTGGAAATTCTTGTATGTTTTGAAGAATCATTAATCTCTTCAGCAAAGACTTGCAACTGAAACTAAACTTTAATTTTAAAAATAAGTAGAGTGATTCAGAGAGGAGGAATGCAGCACAACATGAAACCTCTTGTTCTCCAGAAGTGCTAACTGAAAATATTTCACAGTAATGACATTTAAAAAAAAAAATCAATAAACACCAAACAAGGTCACTACACAGCTATCCAGAGGCACAGCTACAATAGCCCTGTGTGTGCTTTGAGACTTAATTAAACATGAAAGATGCATCCCATTTCTACTGGGAATATGTCCTAGCGGAAGTTGTATTTAATGGGTCTGACACAAGTATTTATTTTCATTTCCCTAATGCTTGTTCTTCATCATCTTTGTAGCATCTTATAGATAATAATATTGCAGTTCCCAGGTATAGACATGTGCAAAGTACTGCCTAAAGTATTATTTAAGTAATTCTGTAAAATTGTTTGAATGCAAAGGAATATGTGATCTGCGTTGCAGCAATTACTGTTTCCACTATGTGTGAATTTTCACTCTAACAAGTTGGAGGAAAATATTCTGGTTTTGATATTTTCATTACACATTTATGCCAGTCTTGGTAATTGTTCAAAATTAGTGTTTGATAGGCCCTGACCCCGTTGCCACTGAAGCTTATGACTGATAAAGATATGGAACGGGCCCCTTAACAAGGTTTTTGAAATTGGCTACAATTATTTCATCCACACAAGTCAATTACTGTGTGGTGCTTGGCTACAAATGAAAACTTCATAGAACAAAGATCTTTCTATCTAGCAATTGCTTGCAAATAGATTTTGCTTTGAATAACAGACGTAAATATATGCAAGAGCCATATTTTCAGAAGGTGTAAATTAAGAACATATATACTGCCATCCTGGGATAGATCACTAATCTCGCCAGCCTTGTATCCTGTTGCCAACAGTGGCTAGAACCAGATGCTTCAGAGTAGTGCTGAAGCAAGTGGGTAGTGAATTTACCGTTTGCTGGTATTATTCCCATTAGCTTGCCAAGTACCTGAACGATATCCATGACTGAAAAGTGAGTACTTGCATATCCACCTTTGGAGCATTCCCTTTCAGGTTTTATAAGTTTCTCTTTTTTTGGTTCTGTTATTTTGGTCATTTTGATATTGCATCTTTTTCAGCAATTACACATGTGCAATAAAACAAAGACTGCTTAAATTTTATCACTGAAATACCAAAATGACAGAAATAGCAAAATAACCAAAATCAATATGCAACAGAACATAAACAGATACCGCTTATTACCAGGGTTCCTAGTTTTCTCTGTCAAACAGTTGGAAATTCTTTGGGGAGAAAATGCCCAAATTCTCTGATTAAAAAAATCAAAATCTGTGTTTTTTGTCTATTGAAAATTAGAAAGTGTTTGTTGTAAAGCATTCATTTTTTGTGACAGTTTGATGCACTGGTTGCCACTGCAATTCAAAGAACAAAATAAAACAATATCCCACACCTCTCTGTACATTCTCTGCTCCATCAGTGCTTCTGAGACCCAGAGAAGCTGGAAGGGCATATCTGAAAGAAATGGAATAACCTTGTTGCGTGCTTTTGAGTAAATGTTGAACATTAGTACTTGACACATGCACATTTTAACCCACAAATAGGATATATATGATACAAACTGGGTATCTAAACCAAAAGACAGAAACAGAGAATTCCACTCACTTAGAAGCAGGGGGAAAACAACTTGTCTGGAAACAGACAGCACAGGAGTCAGGGAAACTATAAAATCAGGAAATCAGCACAGAGCCCAAGCCACTCGAAATCCCTCTCCCTGCAAGCCCCGCACAGAGCACAAGCCCTCAGCAGATGTGTGTCGGTTCTGTTCCAGCACCCTCGACACTGCCAGTCCCAGCACGGAGCCCAAGCCACTTCAACCCTCTTCCTAAAAGTCACAGACCGCCCCCCCTGAAAACCTGCCTGTTCTGGATGGATGAAATTTGACTCCTTAATCCAAGCTGTAAGTTTGGTGGCTAGATGTTTACCATATAGCTTGCTAATGGAGGACAGGAGACTAATTGGCCTATAATTGACTGCCAATGACCTGTCCCCCTTTTTATATATTGGAACAACAACCGCCAGGTTCCACTGGTCTGGAAGAATACCTGTGCGGTCAATAGCTGTAAAAACAGCAGCAAGCATGGGAACCCACCATTCACTAAAGGCCTTAGGGAGCTCAACCGGAATCAGATCCCCACCCGGGGCTTTGTTGTTCCTACAAGTGGCTAATAAATTTGACACTTCCTCTACGGACACTGGAGCCCATTCTGATACATTAGTCATCTCCACCAGATATTCCTCCGATGGGTTCTGGTCGGCATAAAGGTTGCTAAAGTGCGTAATCCACTGTTGAGCAGGGAGCAACATCACCTCCCTCATTGGTTCCTTATTTATGCCCCATTTGACCTGGTTCCAAAATTGTCTAGGTTCCCCTTGCTGAGCTGCATCTAATAACACCTTCCATCGGGACTGATTATAAGCCTGTCGTTTGGCTCTTATTAGCACCCTATAGTCCTTTTTAGCTTGGAAGTACTGACTGGGGATCTTAGAATAGAGGCCCTGACGATAATCTTTATATATACCCCGAAAGGCACATTTAGCCCTATAGCATTCTGCATCAAACCAAGGGCAGGACCTCCTAGGTCCTCTTTTACCTTTATGCACATAACATGATGCCACAAAGGATTGTAGATGAGTACTCAACTGGTTATAAGCCTGTATTACTAATTCTGGGCCCTTTTGCTCCAATATTTGATCCCGAGCAGAACACAAATCCCCCTCACTCAATCTTCTATCAAAGGGGAATACTGACATCTGCTCCCACTTGGCAAAGATAAATCTCTCCTCAGTTCCTAGTAAATTTACTTCATCAGCCAAACTTACTTTATTTAATTTCTTGACAGGAAGAAAGGACTGGAAAATCACTTCCAATGGCAGATGGTCACTCAGCAAACTACATCCCACCCAAAAGTCCTCCAACAATAACAAAGCATTTGGGGTTACAAGCCCCAAATCTATGGTACTTGAACCCCTTGGTCCCAAATAAGTAAACTCTCCCCTCAGATCTGAGCCATGAGTACCATTTAATATGCTCAGATCTAACTTAGTAATTAGTTGGGCCAATCTAATACCTGACTGATTAATAACTGTATCCTTGAAATGGCGCAATTTACTGATAGGGTTTTGTTGAAAATGAATGAAAGGGCAATGTTCCAACAGCTGGTCATCTGTTCCCCCCAACCGGGCGTTGAAGTCACCCAAAAGGAGCAACAAAGCCCCTGGGTGGACAAGAAGAAGTTCCTCAATATGAGCTTCCATATCATCCCAAATCTCCTCCCGATATCCCTTAGAGTTAGAGGGGAGGATGTAAATGTTTAGGACTATCCAGACCACATCTTGGCCTTTTAACACCAAACCCAAAATAGCTGGAGGAAATCTTAGGATCGATACCACAAAGCCACTAAACTCCTGCCTTAAAAGAATTGCCAACCCTCCGCTAGGTCGTCCACCTCCCGATGAACTAGCTGGCAGAGAATATGCAACAAAATCTGAAAGCTCGGTGGGAAGAACTATGGACTTAGTAGCCCAAGTCTCCTGACAAACAAAGACATGATGGTCCACAATGCAGTTAATAAATTCGATGTTCTGAATCTGACCCGCCCATCCTGCTACATTCCAGGAACCCATTTTCCATAGCACATCCACTGAGGCCTCCTCACATCATGCAGTGTCTGATGGCCTACCTATCACACTTTCTTGAATCAAGGTTGACATAAAGCCCTGCCTTCCCTGGTGAGGGCCATCAGTAGATTGTATCTGCACCCCTCCCGTTATCTGCGTAAGAATTGATACTGCTGGAAGGGACTGTTGGATGTCCATGAGTAGGGAGGTTCCCACCAAGGGACACTTCATATCAAAAGAAGCCTCTAAAGGAGGCCGGGATACATTAAGTTGGAATCTTGTGCCCTCTGTTTCCTTGGCCATATTCCTAGATTGAACTGTTATACCCTGTGCTAGTTTCAATAGTCGCTCATTAATAGGTTGTTGAGGACTAGAGCTAACCTCCGGTCCTTTTTCCTGAGCTACCTGAGGATTATGGCATTCCTTACTGGCACATTGGGGCTTATGGGCTACAGGTATTGGGTCAACTGGCCTGGGGATTAATGGTTTGATCAAAGTGTCTCTAAACACTTCTCCCACATAAACCCCCCATGTAGCAAACAAATCACTCCTTCCCAACACTCTGGAAGCCACCCTGTACTCTTTGAAGTACACTACCAACCGCTGAGTACATTGATCGGAAGGAAGAAACTGAAAGGACCTAATTGCCTCAGCTGGAATGTTACCCATAATTGATGAAAGATGCCAGTGGATTGCCCTCTTAGAGCTCCACTGGGGAAATTGGCCATTAGGTAATGGAATGACTCTGAAGGCAACAGCCCCCCGTATGATCGTCAATGATGAAGTCCCACTAGTATCCAAACCAAACCTCTGTTCCCTATTCCCCACAAGGGGGACAAACACCTGATCTCCTCTATATTGAAATAATGTCGGCTGGGGATGTTCAGGTCCATGGGGGGGCTGCTTGTCTACCCTGTCCACCAAGGGGGCCTGGTGCATTTTTATATAATCAGTAATATTAGCCATTGCTTTTAAATGGTCCTGGGAAAGCTTTACAAGTTCATCCGATCTAACTAAAAGTTTTTGAAGTAAGTCCCCAATCAAAAGACACTGATCTCCTAACAGCTTTGTCAATGAGAGTGGGGCAGGAGTTAAAGGTGCTCCAACAAAACCAAAATTAAAGTCCTCATTAGATTTGACCAATGGTTCCAGCAAAGTCAATAAGGAGCTAGAAGAGGAAACAAAAGTTGAACTAGCCTGTGGTCCACATACTTTCGGCGACAATGTCCTGGACTGCAGCGGGGTCGATGCAAGGCCACCTAAAGTCTCCGATGTCATAGTAGGGTCAGATTGTGCAAGAAAAAAACTATGTATTTTTTGCTGTTTAGCTTGGGTATGACCCAAGAGCCCCGAACCCGGCTGTCGCCGCCTTTTCTTAGACATAATAGATGCTATAACGTGAGGCGACCTTCTTAATAAAGTCAAGGAGTACAGCAAAACTCCCCTTTTCTTCTACCCACTTTGGCGAAGCTTTGACAGCGTCTTATCTCCTCCTCCAAGACACGCCAAGGAACTGGCCGAAAGTTTACTAGTAACTCTAAGTCCCTGCGGAACTTGGGTTCCACCCTTGACTCCGCTCCCAGGAGCAGCTGAAAAGTGAGTACGTGGCTTAAGTTCAACGTCTCCAGCTCCCCAAATCTTCCCTCTTAACTATAAATAAAATACAAAATAAATGAAATTCCAATACTTCAACCCACGCCCTAAGGTGTGGGGAGTATAGACAATCTAGGGAAACAGCTCTGTTCCCCGCCAACGCCAACAAGCTAGCTCTAGGTCCCCACTCCCCGCACAAGATAGCAATTTTGGGGAATATAGCTTCGGGCTCCTTGGCTCCGGGCAGCTCCAAGGGCAACTCCTAAGGGTAGCCGCCCTTGTACTTGCGCCCTTAGGCTCGCGCTCATAGGCTCGCGCCCATGAGTCTCAGAAGCTTTTTATCCCCCACGGTCGGGAAGGCTCCGCCCCTGCGCGTTGACAGGCTGGGTCACAGGTGAGGCTCCCGCTGGTCCCGGCTACGCTCTGCGGCGTGCAGCTCGCCCCCGTACTCCCCAGCGACTCCAACTGTTCCCAAGGCGTGGCTGCGGGGTCTGCCCTTACAAGGTTCCAAATGGGGAAAGGGTCTTCACCCGGCCTGGCCCTCACTCCTCTTCAGCCACCTTATGGCTGGAGCAGGTGGCGGCAGTGACTTAGGAGCAGCGGCGGTGGCAGCAGCTGCTCCAGTACGCTCATCCCCATCCACCTTTCCAGTTCTATTATAATCTATTCTAATTTCTCCTATATTACATAGAGAAATTATGTTTGGGCCAGCAGAGGATTGGGCCCTTGAGTTCAGGTTCCAATGGAATTTTACAAAATTATGCCCACGGGGAATACACTGAATAGTACATCTACTATGGACATTGTTGATGAAAGGATTACAGTAGATATTTTTTCCTCGTAGATGCTGTTTATGATGAATTGTCTAAACATCCTTTTTGTTTTGTTTTGTTGTTTTGCTTATTGACTGCACAGCATCCTTACTGTTGTAAGACAGCTTTATTGTCTACCTGAGAAGAATATATATGGGCTCAGAGCTATTCAGTTGCAGCTGCTTTGTGACTGGTCCTTATGCCATGAAGAAAATATGTAATCTATCTCATCCCCACTCCATCATTAGACCATCCAGACTACCTCCTGGTCCTCTGATGGCCGCAGAGGGACTGCCACAGATGTTTCCTGAGAACCATTTGGAGGGCGGTTATCATAAGGGTAGATTTCACCTCATTAAAAGGGTTTTTCAAATTACCTGATCCTGCTGCTAAAGGAAGTCCTAGTGAAGAATTGTGCAGTACTTAGTTAGGGCCCGGCCCCTCTGAAACATCATATCTCCTTTACTGGAATGGGTCATTCTCTCATTATTTGGAGACAATCTACCATCTAGTAATTTGTAATTCATTCTGAAATTAAAGAGTGGCCTATTTATTTACAAAACTATTGATATCCTTCAACACCTACAGGTGAACTGGAGGTTTAAAGTCCATACTTGCCTCAGTATGGTCATGTGATCCCATTTTGAAATGATGCCAGTTGTAAGAGATGGAGACAACATTATTCGCATTATATTTTTTATTGGAACAACTTCTTTTGGTGAGATTATGCAAGCTTTTCAACCACACAGGACTCTTCTTTAGTCTGGGAATACCAGAAATAAATACAAACAATTGCCAGATGGAGGTATATACATGAAAAATACAAAAAACAGACTGTAAAGAAATGTAAATGCACTATATGATTCATGCAAAATAGTCAAAATTAAGGAAGTGATGATGTGGGAAAAGAAAGGTTGGTAGCATTTTAAAATGAAGTGATGGTTGTGGAGAGCAAACAAAATCACAGTGAGAAAATGGGGTACTTATCAAAACATCGAGAAAAAATGAGGGGACATAAGCAGGTGATCACATATTTATTGTCGGTTAAGTAGCCCAAACCAATATTGAGTCCATTGTTTTGAGTGTCCCTTTAAGTTATGAATTTTAGTTCCAATGCCCGTCTATTAAAAGTGTTGTAAGTAGGGATGTGCATGCCGTTTTTGTTATTACAGTAACGATAATGAAAATTGTCATTTTTGTTTTTGTTATTGCAATAATGAAAATGACAACCAAGAAAAATGACAATGATAATGAAAACGACAACTGAGAATACCAAAAACAACAACCAAGAATAATGGTAACAATAACAGCAACGATATTGATATTGATATTGATACGAGAAATGAGAAATGATAACAAGAAACATCTTATTGTTAGTGCAGTGGCAGTTGGGTTTTGGAGGGAAAATGTGGATAGGGAAGGAGGGAGCAGACATCTCAGAGCCCTAATGAGGGTTGAACTCTTGAGCTGTGCTTTTGTTGGGCGGGCCGAGCAGCTCAGCAGAATCTGATGGATGTATCATTAGTCAATGAGCAGTGCAAGCAGGCCCCAGCAGTCTCATGGCACTCTGTGATTGTTCAATGCTTGCTGCGTCCCACAACCAATCAGGGAGGTCTGGGGTAGGGTACTCCAAACCTTTATAATGGGAGGGCCAGACTTTTTCTCTCCGTTCTTTGAGAGCTCTGCTTGTCAGGTTGCATTTACAGAACTGTGGTACTTGGACATAAAAAATTCTCCCTAGTCCTCATTGTATTTAATTAAATTAATTTATTTATTATTAGGTATTACCACCAATAACTTTCCTTCCTCATACCCTACATTTTACCTTCTCCCTTTCCCTGCCCTTCTCCCCCCTGTACATTATATATAGATAGGTAGTATAGATTAGATATAGATATATATTATAGACATATAGATTAGAATAGTTATATAAATAATTGATTAGATAATAGATAGTTTTCCTTTTCCCTTCCCCTGTCTCCCTTAGATTTATATAAATATTAGTTGTGCAGGGGAATCCATAATGATATCAATACCAAAAATAAAATCTTCATTTGAAACGGTACCGATATCAATAACGATATTGATAACAATATCAATAATGATAACGATTATAGATACCGATAATGATATTGATAATGATAACAAAAACTATATCAAAAACGATACCAAAAATGATAACAAAAACAAAATGACATTGTCATTAATAACAATAATGAAAATGATATTTTTGAATAACAAAAATGAAAACAAAAAACAAAAATGAGATAGGGGTCTGGTGCACACTCCTACGTTGTGCAGTTTTCCTTTCTGAACAAGGATTGAGCGACTGAATGGTCATTCTGAGAGAAGAGGAGATCCACAGTTGAATCAGTGCTTTTGTTAATAAAAAGGGCCCTTCCTCAGGTATGCAAGAGTCAGAACTACAGACTGAGCAAATCTACAACAATATGTATGAAGACATCAGGTTCTGAGGACAGAGGTAAGGACAGTGACTCCTTTCCTCTGTAAAGTTTAAAATACTTTTACAAATATTAAGCTATCACAAGATTTTATGAGAGTGACATTTAGGGGTGGGAAACCGGTAGAATCCGGTATCCGATAATGCCGGTATCGGGCATACCGGCATTATCGGATTCAACCCGGTAATCCGGACCCAGTACCGGATTTCGGGGTACCGGATTTTTTTACATTTTTAATCCCCCACCTATATATTGATTTATGATTATATACTGCCCTGTTTTATTGATATATTTTATATTTGTATTTTAAAATGTTTTAAATTGTTTTATTGTTGTTAACCGCCCCGAGCTGCATGGCAGGATGGGGCGGTATAAAAATCTATTAAATAAATAAATAAATAAAAATAAAATTTAAAAATGGCTGCAATGTAAAAAAACTTAAAGCCCCAGCAAAAAAGTTTTTTTAAAAAAAACCCTCCCCGAGTCCAGGCTGCGCGGGTGGAAGGGGGGACACCCCCACCCACCCTGCCCAGCCTGGATTTTTGTTTTCAAAAAGAAAAGAGTAAGACCCAGAGGCGAGGCGAGGCGAGCCCACCCCCAGCACCAG
>QEPC01009522.1:98887-112707 GCA_003113815.1 Sphenodon punctatus
TTTCAATGGGGACACAGCGCCCCATTGAAACCAATGAAATAAATCCGGTACCGGCATACCGGATTTAATCCGGGAATCCGGTTTTCGTAGAACCGGTAACCGGTAAATCCGGTAGCCGGTAATGGGCCCGCGGTCCCACCACTAGTGACATTATTACAGAGTGTATTATTTTCATATTTCTTTACATCAGTTTGTTATTTTGGGGGGGGAATTATGTTTGAACAAAAGCCCTTTATTAATCATATATTGTTAGAGAAATGAATTCAAGACAAGAAATGAATTCAAGAGTGTGGCAGGGACAGGCTTGTGCAGGGTGATTCTTGGCAGGATCAGGTCCAACCATGGCCCGTTTTACACAGACATGGTAGGTGTCGTCATGCAGGGGGGGATAGGTGAAGAGGGTGGCAGATGTGCAGCATATGGACAGGCCATCACATGGACACCCACCCATCTCCACACATAGCGACACCTTCGTTTTCCCCAATGCCTCTGTGTGTGGGAGATCAGCGGAGATGGGTGGAGCTGTCGCACATGTGGGTGAGGGGGCAGGGGGTATCCATGTAAAAAGGGCCAAAGTCATTCACTCTTGGGAATTAGCTCACACACTAAGACTTTATTCTGTACCCAGTGTTCAGTCCTTTATCAGAACTGCGGTGTCCTCTGGGCCAGCACACACCCTATGCAACCCAGAAAGGAACCATAGCTCAGGAATGCCCTCTGAGCTTTTTCCCAAAGTCTGTCTCTCTCTGTGGGTTTGGTCCAGTCCTTTCTGAAGACTCCTATGCCTCCTTGAGGATGCTGTCTGGGTCAAGGAGGCATAGAGGAAGAGCTCCCTCCCAGCTCCTGCCCTAACTTTAATGAGCTTTATATGGGGCTGCCCTTGGTGACAGTTTGGAGGCTGCAGCTGGTGCAGAATGCAGTGGCTTGTCTCCTTACGGGGACGTGTCACCATGAGCATATAACACCGGTGTTCCATTTGCTGCACTGGCTGCCGATAATCTTCTGGTCCCAATTCAAGGTGCTGGCAATGATCTTTAAAGCCCTAAAGGGCCTAGACCACATCTGTCTGAGGGATTGCCTATCTCTCCATGTCCTATTGCAGCCTCTGAGATTGGCTGGGGGCGCCTTTCTGGAGACTCTGGACTTTTGCCAGTTCTTGACTAAGAGGAGGGTGTTCTCAGCTGTCATACCTTTGTTATTGAATTACCTCCCCCACGAGGCATGCCTGTGTTCAAGCCTGGTGGTCTTCTGGAGGCAATGTAAGACCACTTTGTTCCATCTGACTTTTGGCCCCAGGGACTGAATTGGGGGGTAATTCTAATGGGGAGGATGGGCTCGGGGATAGGGAGGGGGATTAGGTGGGAGGTTGTTGGAGGGTGAGAGTGGGTTGGGTTTGGGGGGCATTGCATTTTAAATGTTTTTATATAGTATTATTATTATTTTTTAAATGTAAGCTGCCCAAGCCTTCACAGAAGTGCAAGATATAAATGCTAATAAATAAATAAATAAATAAATATCTTCACCCCTTCCAGTTCAACAGCATCTCTGTACTGAGCCCTGCTCCAGCTTATCACTCCGGGCTGGCTCCTGCTATGCCCTCACACAGCTCCTGCAGGTTAAGGCACTAGGGATAGGTGAACGTGGTTCGGAAGTTTGGAGTTCGTCCCAAACTCGGCCTGTTCAGATGACCAAACTGAACTTCCAAACTGAACATTCGAACAGCCAAACAGTTCGGAAGAGTTCAGATGATTTCAGATGGGTTCAGGGTCAAGAAAAACGTGACTTTGGGCGGGAAAAATGTGACTGGAAGGGGGAAGCAGCTGAGGAACAGACTTCCTGGCACCAGGGGTGGACACCAGGGGTGGTTTCAGGGCCAAAAATACTGATAACAAAAACATTTCATTTTTGGTACCAATAGCACTTTTTTGAATGTCCGGCCGAGTTCGGCCAAACTGAACTCCGCTGAACTGAAAAGCTGAAGCCAAACTCGGGTTTCGAGCCAAATGACCAAACGTCCAAACGGCATTCTGTTTGCCCATTCCTATAAGGCACTGTTCTTCTCTCTCTGCAGTATATGAAGCCCCGCTAGCACCTTCATCCAGACTAGTTCTAGCTCTTTCTTAAAGGGGAAGCAGTCCACAGGGACTCTGCCCTGCCAAAAAAAAATAATAGAGCTTATGTAAATTTATTGAAAATCAGTGCAGTTTTCATGGTAGAATAATATAAGTAATCAGAATTGTGTAATAAAAGAATGCGTGCAGTTCAAGAGCAGGGAATCTTTTCAGTCTCACGGACCATTTTGAAAATTAGTACAACTCCACAGGGGTGCTTAAAGGTTGTGGTCAAGATGTGGGCAGGAAAAGGATCCAGATCATGGATTCATGCTGTGAATCCATTCGCCCCTTTCCCTTGTGTGTATGCCCTCCTCTCTGCTCCTTTCCTCTGATTTCTAGGGGCATAACCAACCAAGGAGTGATCGGGGGGGGGGAGGAGGCAGTGCCCTGCCATTAAAGGCCAATGCCCCCCATTAATTTTCCTCCTTTTTCTATCTGCTGTTGCTCTCCAAATAGTTGTGACTGCCCCCCAACAAGGGAAAACACGCACACACCTTTATGCATTTGAGAGACCTTAGTAACGCACAGCTGAGCTCACTCTTTCAGTGCTTTGAGGTAGGGACTGGATCCACAGGCCAAATACAGGAATTGGAAAGGGTCCAAATAAAACCATCTGTGGGCTCAATTAACATTATTCAAGTTTGGGGTAAGACATTTATTTCTTTTGGCCCAGAGTAGGACTGAAATGACAAGCAGCTGTGGTAGCTTTTTCAAATGGAAAATGCTCTTCCGCAATGAGCGGCATGGAGCGATAAAGATGTTCATTCCTCTACTTTCATTCAGCTACTTCCACCAGCTACAAAAATAGCCCAACGATGTTTGTTCCAATAGTTTCAATCTTCCACAACTTCCATGGACACTGTGAAGTAGTGGAACAATGTTTGTTCCGACAGTTTCCAAGATTGTTCCCAGAGTTTCTGAATTAGAGGAATGCCCGCATAATTTTCAGAATGTCAACGGAAAAGCTGCGGAAAGATGCAGGTAATTCCAAATTGGTGAAATGAAATAGCAGAGCAGAAAAAGGAGTTGCCGCTTCAGGCTTAGCCAAAAGTTTAGTGAAAATTGTGCCATCTTCAATACTCAGCAGGGACAGGAGGGGATTCCACCTACCGGCAGTGCCTTGGACCATTCTGCGGCTGCTGTTGGAGACCCGCTGTTGCTGCTGTTGTTGCCAGGCTGTCCCGCTGTTCCATTCGCTCCCATGGGGACCTATGGGGGGGAGAACAGCATCATGAAATTGGGGGGCGGGGAGAAGCACAGAGGCCGGCCGTGTGGGCTAGCCTGGTCCCTCCCCTACCCGAAAGCAGCTGGGGCTATTTAGCCCAGCTACCAGTGGCATCACCGCAGGGCCGCAGCATTTCGGGGCCACAGGGTATTTGTGGGGTTTTGGTGGGCAGGGGCTCTTTGATTTAGGGCTAGGAAGGAAGGGTGGGGGTGTAGGAGGGGTGGTTAGCAGGTGAGGGGCCCAGCACCAGCCCCTGGTGGCATCAGGCGGGGGACGTTGGGAGGGTTATTGGGGGTAGGGAGGGAGCTTGTTCCTTGTGAGAGAAGGAAGTCAGGTGGGGGGGGATGTCCTGCGTAGGCCCCTGGTGGCAGCAGGATGGCCGGGGGGATTAGGGGGTAATTGTGGGGTGAGGTAAGGGGGGAAATGGCTGCAGGATGAACAACCAGGTCTGGGGAGGCCAGGATGTGGTGGACGGGGGGAGAGGGGTGGCTATAGGGGTGGTTCTTGAGCATGGATGGTATGGTCCACCGGGTATGGTCCACGGGGTTGGATGGCTCACACACTGAGGGGACTGAGGTACCTGCGGGAGGTGCAGTCCACCATCCGCCCTCCCTCCACCTGGACAGGGACTTTTCCCAGGCCCGCTGTGAGGAGTTTGTCACCTACTTCGCAGACAAGATCGCTCGCATTCAGAGCGAGTTTGATGCTGGATTAGGGGCAGTAGGCGGAGAGTGCGAGGGGGTGGAGGCCCCGCCTGGTCCAACTTTGTGGGAGGAGTTTCAGGAAGTGACACCAGCTGATGCGGTGGATATCCTGGGGTCTGTGCAAGCCACCAGTTCTGAACTTGATCCGTGCCCATCCTGGCTGGTGAAAGCCTCCAGTGAGACGATGGGGACGGTGCTGATGAGGGTGGTCAATGTGTCCTTGCAGCAGGGGAGGTTGTTGCTTAGCCTCAAGGAGGCTATGGTGTGCTCCTGCTCAAAAAACCATAATTGGATGTGGATGCACTCACCAGCTACCATCCTGTCTCTAACCTACCCTTTTTAGGGAAGGTTATTGAGTGGGCAGTGGTGACCCAGCTCCAGGTGCATATAGATAGCATTGGTTTCCTGGACCCTTTTCAATCTGGGTTCCACCCCGGCTATGGCACCAAAATAGCATTGGTGGCCTTGGTCGACGACCTCCACCGGGAGATGGATGCAGGATGTTCAACATTTCTCATCCTGCTAGATCTCTCGCCTGCTTTTGATACTGTGGACCATGGGCTGCTGTTGAGATGACTGCATGACCTGGGGGGTCTGGACGGGACTGTTCTTGAATGGTTCTGTTCATTCTTCTCAGGGAGAAGCCAGCGGGTGGTGCTGGGATCTGAGACATCTTGCTCCCATGCTTTATCCTGCAGCATTCAGCAGGGTTCTATTCTGTCTCCATTGTTATTCAATGTATACATGCAGCCCTTGGGGAAGGTTATAAGAGGGTTCGGTGTGCAATGTCACCAATATTCTGATGATACTCAGTTGTACCTCTCTTTTTCAGCTGACCCAGACCCTGCCGTCTTGCTGCTATCCCAGTGTTTGGAGGCCGTGGTGGAGTGGATGTGGCAGAGCAGACTGAAGTTCAACCCCGATGGAGGTGATGGTGGTGGGGAGAGCGATGGAGGTATCGGCCCCCCTGGTTGGGGGGGTGCACCCTTCCATAGCTCCGCAAGTTCGGAGTCTGGGGGTGATTTGGGACACAGACCTCCACCTGGAGCAGCAGGTGGAGGCAGTGGAGAAGGCTGCCTTCCGCCAGTTGTATCTGGTGTGGAGGCTGCGTCCATTCATCTCTGGCCTGGACCTGGTCTCCCTCATCCATGCCTTCATCACCTCGAGGCTGGACTATTGCAATGCGCTCTACGTGGGGCTGCCCTTGTTCCTGGTTCGGAGGCTGCAGCTAGTGCAGAATGCGGTGGCCCACCTTCTGTCGGGGACGGGCGGTCAGGAGCATAAAGCACCTGTGCTCCAGACTCTGCACTGGCTGCTGAAAGCGTGCTGAGCCAGGTTCAAAGTATTGGTGTTAATATACTAGGCCCTACACGGTCTGGGTCCCTCATACCTCAGGGACTGCCTCGCCCTCCGCGCCCCAGAGCGGTTCCTTCGGGGCCAGTGGGGGAGCCTTCTTGGAGGTCCCCCGTGTTAAGCGGGGGGCCACAATGGAGAGAACATTCTCAGTGGCCGTGCCGCGCCTTTGGAACTCCCTCCTTGAGGAAGCTTGCCCGGCCCCAAGCCTTTTGACATTTTGGCGAATTTGTAAGGCTTGGCTGTTCACCCAGGCCTTTGGGGGAGGGGGTGTGGGTGGATTAGGGGGTGTTTTATCTTAACCCACCCTTATTTATTATTATTCCAACCTGTTTTACTGTAATGTTTTTTTTTTGTTTTTTTTTTATATATATATATAAAATTTATTATGAACTTGTTAGCTGCCCCGAGCTGTTCGCAGGAGGGGCGGGATACAAATTGGGGGGGGAAAATTTTTTTTACCACAACCTGGGGTCTTTTGTAGCATGAGGACAAGGTCAATTACTTCTGCCTGGTGTCAGTGAGGGATCTTGGCCTTGCTTGATTCCATTCAATTGTTGCACTGGTTGGGAGGCTAATATGTACCTAAATTATGAAAAAAATAACTTCAAAGTCCTTTCTACCCTGGAGTCTTTCTGTACTATTAATTGTGTTGATTGCCTTTTCTGACATGCCATTTTGATCTGAAAGAGTAAGAACTCCTTTCCATCATCTGTTAGCGGCAGGAGATGGAGTTTGGCAAAAAAAGACAGTTAACATTCTTTTATCTTTTGTTTAGCACAGACTTCTACAAGGGGTTTATAACAAGGGGTTTATAAACCCTTTATTGAAGGGAATGATGGAAGCCGTGCCATGGCATTTTGGAAGAGTAATTTTCTGGTACTGTCTCTATGTATGATTGTTATTTGGATGGCAATGTTAGAATTGAATAGCTAGACATCACACACACAAAAAATCAGCCAATTGCTATTGCGTTCTTTTGTGTATATTTCTCTCGATCAGAACTGAAATATTAGTTCCCCTTTGAGACCCTTAAAATCCTTTTACACTTTTAAGAGCCCTCTGGTCCTGTTTTTCTCTACGAAAGAAAAGGATTCTTCTTAGCCAAAGGCATATTCTATTTCAGTTATACAGGATTTATTTTTAAGAATTAAAGCTTTGCTGAAGTTGTCCGAGGGCATGAGCACCTGCTGCAGTGCATGTGGAGGACACCATGTTGTGAGCTCGAGCTGCATGTTTATCCCAGCCAAATCAGGATCTCAACAAGGCTTTAAGAAAAATAATCTGTCTAATCGTGGCTAAATAAAATCTTCTTGTTTATACTGGTCCAGGAATATGATATGTCAGGAACTGTGTTTGATGCGTCTTCCCCATTACCACCAATGGGGAAAAGAGTGAAAAGAGTGCACATAAATACAAGCATTTATGTGCAATTACATGTCTCCATGTCCACGTACTGTACAACTATATATAATGTAACAGGATCTGATGGAGCTAAATGTGTTCTTAACTGATACAGCTAAGTGTATGGTCTAGCCTGGACTCTGCCCAGAACACAGGCCTGCTGGAAGTTGTTGGTCTCCATAGCAAAGAATGATGTAAAGGCAGCCTAAAAGCAAGCTTCTCCATGCAAAGAAGAGAATAGATCTTTCTACTGAGAAAGGGCATAGGAAAGTGGAAGTTGTCACTTTTAAAAACGTACAAGAGAAATATATAGTAGGTCATATGGCAATTCCCTATGGCTCAGGTCAGCTTACAAAATAAGAACACTGTAAAAAAGCACATACAAATATCCTAGAACCACCCACCACTCCCCAACACATATCCCCTCCTGGCAAATGCTTGACCAAAAAGTAATGTCTTACATTACATTGCTTCCAGGAAATGCTCAGGCTATGGCTCTGATGAACCTCCAGGGGAAGGGAATTCCATGGCACTGAAGCAGCAACTGAGAACACCTCTCTGTGTGCCCTCATCCTATGAACCTGGCTGGTAGATGGTACCTGCAAGAAAGTGCTCCCAGCTGACTGCAGGGATTGCAATGGATCATAGTAAGAAAAGTGGTCTTTCAGGTATGTGGAACCCAGGCTGTTTATGTATTTAAAAGGTCAAAACCAGCACCCTGAATTACTAATGGAAAGTTATTGGTAGCTAGTTGAGACTCTGAAGCACACGTATAATGTGCTCATGTTGCCCCACCCCCGAAGAACTGAGCCGCTATGCTCTGCACGAGTTGCAGCTCCTGAAAAGTCATCAAGGGCAACTCCATCAAGGGCAGCACCATATCTTGCATCTTCATCAGAAGGAGGACAGACTTCAAGAAAGGTGTCCCTGATTGACCACGGGTCAATCCAGAGCCCAGGGTGTGAGGCGGTCCTGCAGATAGGTAGGGCCTAGGCCGTAAAGGGCTTTATAGGTAAGCACCAACATCTTGAATTGGGGTCAGAAGACTATAAGCAGCCAGTGCAGAGCTTGGAGCACTGGTGTAATGTGCTCCCAGTGACCTGTTCCCGTAAGGAGATGGGCCATCACATTCGGCACCTAATGCAGTCTCCGTCACTATGGGTAGTCCCACGTAGATCACGTTACAACAGTCCAGTCTTGAGGTGATGAAAACATGGATGATAGTGGCCAGGTTGGAGTCTGAGACAAACGGTTGAAGCCGCTGAGTCAGATGTAATTGGCAGAATGCACTCCTTGCCACAGCATCTACCTGGGCATCCAGGCAGAGCTGGGAATCAAGGAGCACTCCCAGACTGCGAACCTAGGGAACGAGTGGGGGGTGAACTCCATCAATGATGGGGAATGCCATCCCCACCACCCTCCCCACTAGCATCACCTCTGTCTTGTCAAGATTCAGCCTCAGTTGGCTCGTCCTCATCCGATCCCCCAAAGCCACCGAACACCAATTAGGCATCAAGACTTCCAGGTCTGGGTCAGAGGAAAAAGAGAGGTATTGTTGGGTTTCATCAACATATTGATGACACCGGACACCAAACCTTCTCACAATCTCTCCCAGCGGCTGCATATACACGTTGAACAGGAGAGGGGACATAATGGAACCTTATGGGACTCATTCATTCATTCATTCATTCATTCATTTATTCATTCGTTCGTTTATTTTGGTTTTCGCCTTTTCAGTAAATACCATATACACCAAACTTAAATTTAAATGGCTAAAATTAAAAACAAAGGCAAAAAAGCATTCCAGTTAATCAGCATTGACCAAATTCCTCTTCCTAGCAACCAGCAGGAAAAAGAGCAACTGCCTTCATGGCTTCTAAATCTGTAGTTGTAAATAATTAGATAATCTTTTCTTGCTCGGTAAAGGGAGCTCCGGCTTGCAACAGAGAAATGAGCCAAGTTAGGCGCAACTCCTCATAATAAGGGCATATAAATAAAGCATGTGAGAGAGATTCCAACTCAGTTAGATAACAAGTACACAATCTGTCATTGTAATTAATTCCCTTGGTTCTACCCAAAGTAACAGCAGACTTAAAAAGTTCAAAACAGGCCAGAGTCATTGACCTACAAAGGTAGTAATCACTAAAATTAACTAGATACGGTTCGAGAAGAATCTGAGTTTTGAACACTGAATACCTTGGAGCAAATTTGGCAGCATTAACTTTTTCCAGGATCTCCTGGTTAGAGATATCAAACAATATTTGCTTAACTCCCGGGGATCTAGATTCCAGGCCAAATCTATGAGCATGGGAAAAGTCACATCTAGACAGAAGTTTTTGTGAGTTCTACTTTCCAGCAGTATTGATTAGGGCTGTAGCGGAATATCGCAGCGGTAGCTATTTCCGGCGGAAACAGTGTTTCCGCAATTAGTGGAACGGCATGGCAGAGGCTTTCATTCCGCGGTTTCATTCCACGGTTCCGCGGTTCCGCTTATTTAATTCCGCAACTTAGTGGAATCGTGGAAACATGACATTTTCGCTATTTCCGCAATTCCACCAGTGCCAAAAAATAGCGGAATAGCGGTTTTCTGCGATTTCCGCAATTTTTCCGCAATTCCGCCAGCGCCAAAAATAGCGGAATAGTGGTTTTCCGTGATTTCCGCTATTTTCCCGCAATTCCGCGATTTGCAGAATTCCGGCGGAATTAGCGGAATATCCGCAGAAAAGTCACGGTGTGGCGCGGGCAGTTCCGAAATGGCAGAACGGAATCGCGGCACGGTAAAAGCTGCTGCTGCATTAGCCCTAGTATTGATTGGGCCCATCAAAACAAAAATTACTCCTCCCAGCATTTACTGGGTAATCTGCAAGTTTCCATTGCACGGATTTTAGTCCAGTAGATCAATGATCGAACCTTGGCAATTACATGTGGGACTCCACACAAGAGGTCTTGGGTAGGGATGTGCGAATGCAGTTCAGATGTTCTGTATTTGGGCTGAACTCAGAATGTTCGGTCGACCGAACTGAACGTTCGAATGACTGAACAGTTCGGTTGAGTTTTGCGGCGTTCAGGCAGGAAAAACAGGGTAAACAAGCCCGGGGGGGGCCTGAGGAGCAGACGTTCTGGCACCAGGGGTGGAGAGGCTTGGAATAGCAGCCTGCCTGCCCAATCACAAGCCCTCTTTTCCTCAGACCACTGGCTTCTCAGGCTGCGATTGGCCATGGGCTAGACTGCACGGAGTCAATGGGGCTTGTGGAAAGGGGGACGCAGCAAGTAACAAAAGTCATTGCCCTCCCCCCTTCCAAATCCTTCTGAGCTAGCCACTGATCCTTTCACCAGCATTTCCAGAAGTTACCCTCTCCCAGCAGTTTGTGTTCCTCCCAGTCCATTGACATCCTCTTCCTATTCACCCATTCCCAGACATTTTCCTCCCTAGCTTCATTTATTTACCTTAAATTAGATAGATTTAGGAGTTATTTTTATTTTTTTACCCCTCCCTGTGATCTTCCTCCCTCCCCCCTCCATTGAATCCTTTCCCTCTCCCTCTATATATTCCATCCCTGATTCCCTTCCCCTCTTTTTGGATTTGTTTAGAGTAGGATTACATTGATTTAGGTTTAATTTCAGTTTTGCACCCCTCCCTGTGTTATTTGTGTTTCCCCCCCAATCCCATATCTCTCTATATAGATATAGATATATAGATAGATATTAGATTAGATAGTAGATAGTTGTAGGAGTTAGCTTAGTGATAGAGATAGAGATAGTGTTTAGTGATTTAGTTTTAATATTTACTGTTTGTGGGACTAGGCCTTTGTATACATATTGGATAGATATAGTATTAAATTTAGTTACATAGGTTTTAGAATAGTTAATAAGCAGTTACAGTTAGTGTAGTGTGTATATATTATATTATATTATATAACCTTTGTGAAGAAAAAAGGAGAAAGGAAGCCAGAGAGGCTGGTCTGTTGCCCGTAAGGCAGGCAATGGCGCACATGGCAGAGGTGACAGGGGCCATGCCAGCGGAGTGGCAGCAGGCAGAAGCAGCAGCCCAAGCCCATCACCACACCCCAAGCTGATTTTGGGCAACAGGCTTCTGAGGCTCCCAGAACTAGTGGCAATAGGGGGGTGGTTAGGTGTTGCCTCTGGGCAGCGTCCTCCACTGCCACGTGGGGAACTGGAACGCCTGCAGTGCAGGAGACTGCAGCTGTCTCATCTTCGGCTGCAGGTTCAGGTGATTCAGGGGCCGAAGTTCCTCAGGGGCCACCCTTGTCCCCCATTGTAGAGGCGATCCCCCCAGCATTCCAGGGTTGGTGGATCTCACCCTGGCTGCTAGAGGCAGGGCCTGACCCCCAGAGAATGGCATCAGGGAGCGGAGCAGCAGCAGCAGCAGCAGCTATAGGGGACAGAGGGAGAGTGCTGCTCCGAGTGGCAGTAGCATGGTGGGCAGTCCATCAGCCTCAGGATCCCAGTACTCCCCTTTGCGGGACATATCTGAGATTGGGGAAAGCGAGGCAGAAAGCAGTTCTGTGGAGGAGGTATCTGGTGCTGAGGTGATGGCTGTCCCTCCGTGAGCTGTGTCGCCACCATGTCCTGCCCTGGCTCCCAGCAGTACGTCACCTGGTGCGGTCCAGAAGGCAGGAGGGGGCAAAAAATCCTCAGTCTGGGCACATTTTAAGTTGGTGCAGGAGGACGATCCCAGGGAGGTGCAGTGCAGTTTGTGCCAAAAGGTGGTGAAGCGTGGGCAGGTGCTCGCCAACCTTGGGGCAACTGCCATGGCGAGGTACCTCAAGGCATGCCACAGCTCTGTGCTGCTAAGTGGGCAGGCAGGGGCAGTGGACGCCAGCAGGTTCCCAACCACAGTGGCCAGTCGCACGTCTCCATCAGCGGGCAAGCGTCCTGCTCCAAAAGTTGCCTCTAGCAGCAGGAGAACTAGCATTTCTGCTTGGGGGGAAGAACAGCAGCAGCAGCCTCGGCAGCAGCATGAGAGCACCATGGAGGAGCTGGGATGGGAGCAGCTGCCAAGTCAGTCGGCAGCTGCAGGATGTGACGGGTGGCGTGGCTTTCAGCTGAAAGACACACTCCTATTGCGGGAAATGATAGGAGTCAATGGGTAGCCCTTCTTCGTGGTGGGGGATATGGGGTTTAGGCACCTGATTGGCTTCCTGGCCCCTCAGTTTCAACTGCTGTCTCACACCACCCTGAGTTGGAGGGCAGTGCCAGGCCTGTACCAGACTCTAAAGGAGAAGGTGAGGGAGCAGCTGGAAGAGGGGGGGCACTGTCCACTTCACCATGAACCTGTGGTCCACCAGGAACGCCCAGCATGCCTACCTGGCCGTAACAGCACACTGGTGGCAGGACCCAGAGGCAGCTTTCAGGAGTGGCAGGAGGGGTCCTGAAGCAGGATATCAGTGGGCCCTGCTTCAGGGTGAAGTTATGGATGTCCCCCACACCTCTGTAAATATTGAGGCAGTCCTGACCACCATGGCGAGGGAGTGGGTCATGCCAGATGTGCCCTTCCCCAAGGGATGCATGGTGATGGACAATGGAGCCAACATACAGAGCTCAGTCTGTGATGGTGGGTTCTCCAGTATCCCTTGTGCCATGCACACCCTTCACCTAGTTGTCAGAGTTGCTCTGGGCTTGGGGAGAAGGGGATTGGGTCAGGCACCCTTAGCTCCCTGATCAAGCAGAGGAAGAAGCTGGCCATTTTTTTTAACCAGAGCATGAAGGGCAGCGAGCTCCTCCGGGTCAAGCAGGCAGAGCAAGGCTCCCCAGTGCACCAGCTGGTGCAGGATGTTTCCACCAGGTGGAACTCTACGTTTTTGATGCTTGAGCAGCTTGTGGAGAAGAAAGTCATCTTGCATCAGGTGCAACTGGTGACAGAAAGCAGGGCAACTCCAGGGTACAATTGGGTGGAATGGGACATCCTGTCACAAACAGTCTTTGTCCTGAAACTATTCCTGGCCATGACGGAGACCATCAGCTCCTCCATGGCCAGAATCATCTAGGTGACCCCTCTGGTCCAGGGTCTCCTCAGGAGGCTGGAAGAGATTATCCAGGGGCAGGATGGTGCTCCTGAGGGCAAGAGGCTGGAGGCTGAAGCGGTTGCCCTGGTGCAGCAGCTGAAGGCAGGGCTGAAGGCGCGGTTTGAGGCGCTGCTGAAGCGTGAGGAATACGTGATGGCAACTATGCTGGACCCCAGGGCATGCTGGTCAAGTGCAGCGTGGCACAGCAGACAGCAGTCTATGGCTACTGGAAGGATGAGCTGGTAGACAGGGTCCAGCGGGCAGAGAGGGGTCTCAAGAGTGCACGGCGGCAACAGCAGCAGCAGCAGGATGCCCCTGGGGATGGTGGGAGTAGGAGCAGTCACCCCTTCCAGCCAGCGGGGTCTATCCCTACCCCCAGCCCAAGAAGTAGCAGCAGCAGCAGCAGGCCAAGCAGCAACAGCACCCCTATCATGAGTAGCAGCAGTTCGTATGTGCAGGGCACTCTGGGGAGCATGGGCCCATGCACAGCAGGGCAGGCAGCATGGCTGAGGGCAGTGGTGGAGGTGGTACCCAGGCGCAGTTACATGAGGGAGTGTGACAGTGCCTCAGTAGCAGTGGAGAGCTACCTGGAGGAGGAACCCTGCATTGAACCGAGCAGTAATCCCTTGGCCTACTGGGCCGGCAAGACCAACATGTGTCCGGCCCTGTCCAAAGTGGCCAAGGGTATATTGTCCTGCCCACCAACGAGTGTCCCCATAGAGTTGGTGTTCTCGATGGTGGGGGAAATTTGCTTCCCGCACCACCTGAGACTGGGGGCCCAGTTGGTGAAGCACAGTTGCTCTTCCTGAAGGTGAACCTTCTGCTGCTGGGATTCCCCGAGCTGCCCCTGGACACGGAGTGATGGTGGAGTGGCACAAGCCATCCCATTCCAGGGGCAGTCTTGGGATGGAGCTCCTCCTCAATCTGGGCTGCTGCTGCTGTGCTGAGGTGTTGTCCCTCCCTCCCAATGCCTGGTGCCCGTCCTGCCCCCCCC
>QEPC01009522.1:120874-138383 GCA_003113815.1 Sphenodon punctatus
AGCAATCCCTGGGAGGTGGAGGCAGCAGCGGCGGTGATCCCTGGGCAGCGGAGGCAGAGGCAGCAGCAGTGGCGATCCCTGGGTGGCAGAGGCAGCAGCGGCAGTGATCCCTGAGCGGCAGCGGCAGAGGCAGCAGTGGCGGCGATCCCTGAGCAGTTGGAGTCGGCGGCATCAGCGATCCTGGAGCGCGGTCTCAAGTGGATTCAAGACCAAGTAGGTGGCATGTGCTGAAGCGACCTGCTTTATAAAGGCCGCACAAGCCCCTGATTCGCTTGTGGGCTGAATAAAGCAGGTCCTGGATTGGCTCAACGCCAAGAAAGGGAAATCCCGCAGGGATTTCCCCAGTTTCTGCGAGAATCCTGCCTAGGGCAGGATTCAGCGCAAATCCCGCGAATCGCGGGAGCGCAGAAGACTCGGGGCCCTGCTGGTAGCACGCCTGGGGGAGGCCTCTTCTGGGAGCTTGGAGGGGTCTCAAGTAGCACGCCGGGATGGCCTCTGCCAGAGACCCTGGAAGAGTTGGATTTGGACCCGAATTTGAAACCCCTGCTGCCAGGGGTTGTGACAATACTGGCCTAAGATGGACCATTGGTCTGACTCAGTTAGACAGTTTAGTTAGTTAGTTAGTTAGTAACAAAAATGTCAAAACAACTGGTACCAGAGGTTGACATTCCCGGACATCAGGCACACTGTCAGGTTGTATTCGGGTACCTCGTGGTATCCAATCATTACTGGATGGAACTGGGAATCAGAAATTTGATGGGTTACCCAATTTTATGGGTACCTTTCAGCTCCAATAATAATAGATGTCATTTTGTGGGTACCCCTGAGTCGTCAGGGGAAGAGGCTGCTAACTGCCTCTCTCAGTTGCCTTGCTTTCTAATTGAACTGCTGTGCGCATGTCTGAAAATTCAGGGTAATTTCAGATGTGGTGGGTCTCTAAATAAATAAATAAATAAATACAATAAATAAATAAACATACTGAAACCCGCACCGGGATCCGTCTCAGATCCTAGTCAGTGATGAAGCCGGCCCTGCTTTAGACGTACTGGTTTCATCACAGAGGGGAATCTCGGAGTGGGCGGGGCCGTGTGGCATGACATGTGGCTGCACGGCCACACCCCCCACACTCCCACATCCGCCCACCCTCAGGGAGATGGGAGGACGCAGCAGCCAATGCGGCCGCTGCACCCGATCCTATACCACGGTCCGGACCATGCTCAGGAACAGGGCAAGGTAACAAACATAATTTTGCCCCTTTCCTGATTGTGGTTCAGCTAACCATGGTTCTGGAGGTGAGGCCAGTGTTGCCCCCAGAACCATGGTTAGCTTTGAACCCCATCAGGAATTCACCGTGGTGAACATCTGGGGGGGCTCAAATACACGTGCCACCCATCACAGTCTCCACACTGGATCCACTGTGATCCAATGCAGTTGACTGTGGTGGCGTCATGTCTGAAATTACCATCAGTTAGAAAGTAAAGTGGCTGGGATGGGCAGAGAATAAGGTTGGTGGCTGCAGCTCCCAAGGGGAGGATGCTTCCCAGTGACGCACACACGCACACACACACACACACACAAACACACACAACATGGACCACTGTGTATTTGATGAATATCTATTCATTCTTTTGTCATTAGTCAACATGTATAGAGCTGGGTGGAAAAAAATGAATACATTGTTTTTAAAACATCTCAACATTCATTATATATCTTATTTGATTAATAGTATTCCAAAAACTCTCATTGCATTTATTTCGTTTTTTGATACATTCAAATGTATTCCATCCCTGTTCTGCTTCATAACTCTGAGACTGATTCCAAATCTGTCACGTGACTGGTTCCAAGTCAGTACCATCTTCTGACTGAAGTACAAATTCGGTCACCATAAAATTTATTTCAGTGTTCAAGAGATAACACACTGAGTATAATGTTATTTATAATACCATGTTTAGTGATCTGCAAATACTGAAAACTCTAAAGGACACAAAATAGGTATATATCAAATCACACATTTTCTTTTGCCACAATAACATGTTGTATGAGTGGAGTTTATAATTAACCCACTATTCCCTAAATATAGGAGGTGTAATGTAGAAAAGGGAGACAATTCAGCTATTTAGCTACCATTCCAGAATCTGACATTTCATACCCAAGCAGAACAGATACTATAATGAAGAGCAAAGACAAGAGTCTTGGATGCAATTTTTAAAAAAATAAAATCTTCATTTTAGCAGAGGAGATATTTTAAGTTGACTGCTTGCATGGCTCAGTACATTTTTATGCTATGCTCAGTCTCTGTTTAAGAGCAAGCACAAAGACACCTTCTCCTGGAGGAGTAAGAGGCTTATCAATCAAACCATTATGAAACATACTCTTTTTAAATCTAAAGTACCTGATACGGAAATCACAATGTCCAATCGTGTTTAAATCTCAGCTTTATCTCACCTAGATACCATGATTATTATGAACCTCGAGGTGATAATGTCATGCACTTTAAGTTTGACAACCAAACTAAGTGGCTGACAAGGATGAAAACGTCTCTGTATCACTTAGAAAGACATCACATCAAGCTAACATACATTCATGTACTTGTAGCATATCGGGGCAGGGGGGGGAGGGACCTTAAAATGATCACTTGCCAGGCTCACTGTCTTTAATCTTCATCTCTGCTTCCTGGGAAAAAGTCACCTAGTCCACGAAAGGTCTGGATGGGTTGTGGCAAGGCAAAATAATTAACTACTCACCAAGATACAGCTGTCAATCTTCACATGCAGTTAAAGATTTCAAGGCTGGAGTTAGAAATAGCCTTCAGCTATTCCCATTGCACATTTAGAATTAACAATTAAGTAGAGCTGACTGGGAGGAAAATGTGATTTTCCCCCCCCCCACCACCACCCTTTATTTATTTTCCAAAGTGATTCCTGGGAGAGAGAGAGAAATCTTTCGATTTGAATTTTATGGATTTTTGATGTGAAAAACTTGAGTGTTTGGTTTTTGACAATAAAAATATTTGAGTTGTGGTGGATTGGCTTTGAGCATGAGGTACACACTAATCCATAAGTGGTGGATTTTATGTTTTCTATATGTTCCTCTGATGGTAAACATTACAAAACTAATCTTCAGTCAGCGGACTAAAAGCTGTAACACCAAAACATGATGTAGCTGCTTTCAGATGTGCATCATTGTAATTCAATACCTGCAGAGCATTTATCCTGACAAAATAACATATTGCAGCATGTCATTGGGAGGGGGGAGGGAGGAACAATGGGAGAGAATTCCAGACAAATGGCTGCACTGGAGAACTCTATTAAACCTTTAACCTCCAATTAAATTAGAGGCCATTTCCCTGCAAATCTTCAACTCTTCATTAAAGCTTAATTTGATCTTAACATTATCTTTGGGAGAGGAAGCTGAATTTGCATTATTCTTCAGTACCAATGCCTTAATGAGAACATAGAGACAATGGCAGAAGGCTATTTTCTTATCAGGAAACAGAAGACTACACTATCGGGAAAGAATAAGTTCCCCAGCCACTGTGTGAGCAAGAGAGATTATTTAGTTTCATTCCACAAGCATGAGTTTTGGAAGATGACTTGATTTTTACTAGAAATCAGAAATAATTTAGAATATTTGGAAAATCTTCAGTTTTTGAAGATGCAGATCAGTATAATTCAACCATTAACCCCTGACAAGTTGCCTAATCATAAAATAGGGTGATTTCAGACGTTACACGGTCCCAATTCAACACAGTGGATCCCCGGTTGGGGTGAACTGAACAACCACCCCCCATGGTCAGAAAAAGTCCTGAATAGACATGACAGGACTGGGACCACAGCAGAGAATCGGGCCGGCAGATCATGTTCCGGGGAAGCGCAACAGACGTGCTGCCGATTCCCGACCGTGGTCAAAACACCCACAAGGCACTGGGGAGGGGCAGGACACAGACATGACTGCTAGAGGGCAAACAAAGCCAGAAATCACAGAAGCGAACGCCCACACAAGGGAAATGGGAAGGGAGGGGGAAGAGGGAGAAGAGCTTGCCAGGTACTACACACAACAGGCACACAGACAATGGGGGCATAGTGGAACATACAGGACGAACACACACCCGGGCACATCACACCCCCAGAAAGGAAAGAAAGGGAAGTGGGGACATGGGTGCCTGGACAGCACATGAGGCACACTGGGCTTTGGAGGGGGGGTGCGGAACAGGGAGGAGGGGGGGAAACAGCACAGGGGCAGGGCAGGACACAGGCAATTGCACCCACAACCCCCACAGTGGAACAGTCCACACGGACACCCCCACAGAAACACAGGCAGTCCAGAAATGGGGGGCCCCAGGAGCTCAGGCCCAAGGCACAGCGGGAGCCCACATGGAACAGGGAGCAGCTCAGGAATGGTCCAGGAGGCACACATGGAACCCATGTGGCGAGGGGCCGAGGGGGCGCAAACAGGAGAGCCTGTGCAGCGCAGCAGGTCCAAAGACGCAGACCCCTCCCGGAGGAAGCCGGGAGGGGCAGTCCGGGGGCCCCTGAACCCCGAGGTCACAAAGGCACCTCACGGGGGGGCTGGGGCCGCAGGAGGGAGCACTCAGGCTTGCATAAGCACCCGACAGGCTGTCCGGGCAGCCCAGGAGCAGCTGGATGGCCAGGATATGCCACAGGTCACACAGGGCCATGGTCTCACGGAAGGTCCAGCTATGGGGGGCCCCATGGGGGCCGAGAAGCGGGAGCCCGGTGGAAGCACAACCAGCTATGGCCCATCTAGAGAGGGAGAAAAATACCATGGACAGGGGGGCACACATTCCCTGCAGGGCTGGGGGGGGGCTCCGAGGGGTCCCAAGGACAAGCCAGGTGACCACAGGCCACAACGATGTATAGCAACAGAGCGAGGTGTGGGGTGCGGACCCAGCACAACTGCAGGAAACAAGCGCCCAGACAGGACTGCTAATCAGGCTGGCAAAGTGTTGCAAACAGGGATGGGGGGGTGATGGCAGAAGGCATGCAGCTGCAACAGTAACGCACAGCCATGTGCACTCGCCCGTGCACCAGACCCCATGCAAGGACAGCAGGTGCACCAAGCAGCACGCCAGGGACACCCTATAACTATAACTATAAGTATAACTTTTTTTTATTGTATTGCTGAAGCTATTACAAACTAAAAACATCTGGCACCCAAAAATAAAACATCATTTCAAGACTACGGGTGAAAACAGACATGATGCTAACCACCCTTTAACCACCCTTGGTGGTCATTTATGCATGTTGCAGGGCTGCACAGGGCACCAATACTGCCCTGCAACATGCATAAATAACCACCAAGGGTGGTTAAAGGGTGGTTAGCGTCATGTCTGTTTTCACCCTACATTAACAGAATAACATAAATACCAAACATGTAATATGAATTAGATGTCTACGGTTTCTGGTAAGAAACCCACGGGTCCCTCACAACCTCCCCTCTTAGTTGACCCTTTTTGATAAGAGAGGGATTATCAAGAGAGGGAGCAACCGCAAGGCCAAAACTGGCCACTGAACGGGACAGTGGAGAATCCAATGTGTTAAGGAGCCACCTAAGAGTAAGCGGAGTACTATTGTCATACAGCATAAAGGGAAAAGCGCTCCACAGCTTTTCCCTTAAATCAATCAAGGCAGGACAGCGAAAAAAAAGTGGATGAGAGAATCTGGCTCCAAAAGATCACAAAAAGGGCAAAACAGGTTCTCCCTTGGGATCCCCGCATAACGGCCTTCAAGAAAATCTGAGGAAAAAGCCTCGCATCTAAGGCGGGTGAAAGCTCGCCTTGCTGGGGCATCCAACAAAGAAAACAAATAGCTACGGTTGACCTGGAAAGGGACTGGTACAAAATAAGCAGGGGCAGCTTTCTGAGCCCGTAGAAGAGAATCCTTGGTCTGCCAACCTCCTAAAAATAAGAGATTCGGTGGACTCACGCCCAAACACCGACAAGTGGGCATGAGAAAACCCCAACTTGTGGTCTTCTAATTCCATCAAGTAATCCCAGTCACTTAATAAGCCATGAGTCAGCACTAAGGCGAGAAGTGACCACCGGTCCTGCATAGGGAACAAAGATATTTTCAGCCAATATCTGAAAGAGCCATGAAGGGCACATTGCCTTATTGTGCAACTGCCTGTTTCTGCTCTTAAAATCACCCAAGGCGTACCCTTTGGGAGACCAAGTATTGTATGCAAGAATCCATTTTGCAAAGCTTCCAGATCATCAGCTGAGGCTAAGCCCCATGCGGGAAATGCGTACAAGATTTGGGCAATTACCTTCGATCTAAACACGCGGAGGGCTGGTAAAACCAAGTTGCCACCAGGGCCAAAAAAGAAGGTGACAGTCGTTGCAGAGGTCTGCCTTGCTTGAACCTTCACAGCCTCAAAATGGACCTTCCAGCTACCATTGCATGAAAAAGTCACCCCCAAGTATTTGTGTGTGGGAACCTGCTCCACCCAGATACCACCTATATACCAGCGATGGGTTTTTTGACGCCTAGATTTCCCCATTGCCAGCACCTTTGTCTTATCATGATTGATAGATAATGCCTCCTCTTTACAGTAAGCCCCAAATTGGACCATGATGCGTCTCAGACCCACTATAGAGTGGGAAATCAGGACAGTGTCATCAGCATACAAAAGGGCTGGGATAGCCCTGCTCCCTATAATAGGGGCATGAGAAATACAAGAGTTCAGAGATGGAAAAAGGTCATTCAAAAATAAATTAAACAACACATGGGCCAGTATTCACCCTTGATGAACACCTCTGGTAACTTGGACCCTAGAGGTTGCCTGTCTGCAACTTCACCATTAAAAATAAAAGACGGGGATCAATTGAGGTCTTGCTTAACTTAAACCATAAGTGCTCCCTAGACACGGAGTCAAAAGCCGTACGAAGGTTGACAAAGCATAGGTAGAAACTCTTGTGGCGAACAAGGGATCTCTTAGCCAGGGCTGCAAGTACCAAAACATGGTCCAATGTGGACTTGCCCTTCTGGAACCCTGCCTGCTCGGGTTCTATAATACCACTAGAATCAAGCCACTGTTGAAGCTTTGACAACAAAAAATGGGCATATAGTTTCCCCACCGTACTAAGGAGACCATTAGGGCGATAATTCCCCAGACAGGTAGGGTTCCCTTTCTTAAAAATAGGTACAATAATACCATTAATCCACGAGAGAGGAATCTCTCCAGTTTCATTAATAACTGTAAATAGTGGAGCCAGAACCCACCACTCCGGTTCACATTTCAGGCACTCAGGGAGGATGAAATCGTCACCCGGTGCCTTGCCAGCTTTAAGCTGTGCAATCAAAGCCAAAATATCTCCCGGGGTCACCAGCTGTTATGCAGGAAAACTGTCCTTTGGCTGGGTCAAAACCCTAGTGCACATGGAAGGGGAGATGGAAAAAAGTTCCTTGTAGTGTCGTATCCATGCTTCAGGGGGGACTGAGAGAAAGACAGGGGATCTAACCTCAAACTTAGCTTTTGCGGATCAGCTCCCAGAATTTCTGGGAGCGCCGGCTGCACTTTGAAGAAGTTCCCAGTTCTTACGCTGAAACACAGTCTTCTTGGAGAGCAATAACTTCTGATATGCTGATCTAAGCAATTGAAGCCACTTACGACAAGCCCAGGAAGGGTTAAAACTGACTGCCCTAGCAGCCTTATGAAGAGCCGTTCTTAAAACACTACACTCTCTGTCAAACCACCCATGATCAAACTTGGGGGCATTAAGTGGTCTTGTGGTTGTTAATATGGGAGTCAAACAATTAATCAAATTCTCATAATGGGAGAGCACATCCTCTCCTGCAGATTTTATTCCCGTACATTTTTCTGCCTCAACTGAGTGCATACCATTCACTACGGATTGCTTAACCTCCTCCAACCATTTAACTCAAACAGGGCATAATATTGTCAAGGAAGACACAGGCTCATCCCGGAATTCCCTTGAATTAGAGGGACTGGTTCTAGGGGCCTTAATAGATAGTACTAAGGGGAAATGGTCGGAATCAATCCTAGGTATGACTTGTAGGGAGGAAAGACTTTGCACATATACTTTAGAGAACAAAAAGTAATCAATGACACTGGACCCAAGGTGCAAGTGATAGGTAAAATTATCATATCACCCCTCAGTCGACCAATAAGTAGTACTATGTCAAGATTATCACAGAAATAAAAAAAAATATTTAGGCCCCTGGCTAATCACTCTATCACTTGAGCATCTAGCTGAGAGACCCAGCTCCTCCACAAACTCATCCAAAATAGGGACAATTGGGGTTGTAATAAGATTGCCAGTCCTAATATTGAAGTCTCCACCAATTATAAGAGGGAACAAAGGGAAAGACCTCTTGGCATCGAGAAGCAGTTCCACTGTGGCATCCCAAAAATTACTTGGGAAGTAAACAGATGAGGAAGGGAGCAATTAAATATTCCCAATAAGTATACACAGCCCTGAAGGGGAGATGCAATGATAAATCACCAGCTTTGATTTATAAGCACCAACCAGTTCCACTTTAATATTACAGTTTTTTGAAATGAGCGGTGCCAGTCCACCACTGGGTCTGCCCAAGGCATCCGAAGGGGAGGCCTGGTGACAATAAACATTGAACCCCTCACATACAAAGTCTTCCAGACACCATGTCTCCTGGAGGAGCAAAACATCAAAATCCTTTATAAAGGCCCAAAAAACCCTATCCAACTGACAGGATTTCCACCCTGCAATATTCCAGGAAACCAATGAAATGCTGTGCGGTTCCAAGGATAACTGTCAGGGACCCTCCCCCAACACTGGGCAGGGCCCTGGTGTTCCTCCTACCACAGGATCTGAACCTACCTAAGAAAGGGGAGAGGGCCCAGGCCCAACATTCTGAGCGCAAGGGGGAGGGGTGCGATGCATTCCAGAAATATTCCCACCCCTCGCTATACCCCTCGATTGGGCCGCCAAATGCGGAAGAGACTATACCAGCTCTACAACCTCAGCAGAGCCGGCCCAGGATCGCTCACCTCTACAGGGGAATGGCCCCATAACCACCCTCTTAATTGGAGAAAGTTTAGGGGAGGAAATTGGGGGGGACGGTTTTGGAAACTGAAGCACCACAGACGCGGAATCCCCCTGGCTCCACGACTTGCCAAGTGAAACATTTGACTGCCTAAGCTCTCTTAGTTAGCAATGCAGCCGATCCAACCAGGCCATCAAATTACCCTGAGCAAGGGGAGTCATTGACGGCCCCGCCTCCCCCAAAGGGGGCACCACGGAGCCATCCACTGGCAAAGCCTGAATCAAGTGGTACATCAAATCAACCTCCAGCCCTATATGAACTGAAGCACTCTCTCCTGGGAGGGGGGGGGAATTCTGAGCCCGTTCAGCAGTCTTAACCACTGCAAGATTCAGTTGACAAACTGGCAGAACTAACTCGGAGTTGACAGAAGGTAAAGCCAAACTCTGGAGCGGGAGTGCTTCCTCAGGGCATAAACTACCGCTGAGTCCCATAAGCCCTAGAGGGGTAAACTGCGTTTCTATTCAGAAGTGACCGCTTATGCAGAATTAAAGCAACTAAGTCAACAGATTTAAACTTAACATTCACCAATTGCCTGGATTTAAACTTAAGCATTATATCTACTGCAAAAATGTCACGACGTGTAATTGGCTTGCTCAACAAAATCCTAAGATGCTCAGCAATGTCTAATGACGTGTCCCAATGAGGTAAACGGCCGCCGGGTCGAGGGAAAATCACAAAAATAAGATTATAGGGAAGAAGATCAAATCCATCCAACCTTGGGGGCTCCAATTCGTGCCGGGATACCACTAAGTTAGAAGGAGCAGAAAACCCCACTAATGTGGACTATGCTGGGCGACAATGCAAAGGCCCTTTGGGGACTCTCGAGTGAGTGGATGCCGCAGACACTCATGCTGGCAAGTCAATAGGGCCCCTATGTAAAATTAAGTCATCCATTTCCCCATTCAGCTGGTTCAACTGCTGAAACATAAAACGGAGAGTTTCCGTGGTCAAGGAGACATGATTAGACAAAAAATCTGCTTGATGCTCATTTGGAAGGGAGGCTGGATCAGCAGATGGAGGCATGGCTTTACCACATGGTTTAGCTAGCGACGGAACATAAGGAGTCTCCTCCACTGGCCAAGAAAGTATGGATAAGTCCTGTGATGGGTAGGGATGTAGTGGGGAGGAGCAATTTCTCTCCGGACCCAGCAGAGGGAGGTTGATAAGTCCACCTATTTTAGCCGAGGCATGGCACAAAAACCCATTGATTTTCCTTTGCTTCGCTGAAGCCAGAGCCGGCAGGGAAACATCAGCAGCAGCCGCCCTGGATCTTGTGTAATTTGCACTTGCCATTATCACCCCCCCTACACAGTGGAAAAAGGAGAAAAAACAAAACAACAAAACAACCACCCCGGCATGCCATGGAGGATCTGCCTTTAAACTCCTCGCTGCTGCAGGCAGGCTCTAATCAGGGCAAGGGGGGAGGGCCAACAGTCTCAGCACCAGAAAAAGGTACACTCCTGCAGAGTAGGGGCTCGCTGTCAGCAACCACACCTGGACCTGGGTTGTAGGGCAGCAGGAAAATGGGGGACCTGCCACCAGCGCCGCTCTCCCTCTCAGGTAACAGACCAGCACGCCCGCGGCACGCATGCCGGGGAGGATCTGCCTTTAAACTCCCCACTCCTGAAGGCAGGCTCCAATCAGGGCGAGGGGGGAGGGCCAACAGTCTCAGCGCCGGTAAAAGATCTGCCCTACCCCTGCAGAGTAAGAGCTCGCCATCACCAACCACACCTGGACCTGGGTTGTAGGGCAGCAGGCAGATGGGGGACCTGCCACCAGCACCGCTCTCCCTCTCAGGTAACAGCCCAGGGACACTGTCCCTGCTGTGGGAGGCCTGGGCAGCTGGGGGCAGGGCACCCGCCGACCCAGCCCAGTACCGGGCCGGCATATCCCAACCCCAACCCTGGGGGCTGCCAACACCATGGAACAGGACAGGGTGGCCGCCTAATGGATGCACCTCGCGCTCGCAGCCAAGTGGTATCATGCCCACACCAATCAGCTGCACATCCTTACCACAGAGGTGCACCTGAGCGCCCGTCTGCAGATTTCCGAGGCCTGGAGCGCTACATGGTCCTGCAGAGCTCACCATGGCCACAGGTGAGCCCTGGCCCGGCTCAGGGCTCAGAGGGTGTCTGGGGATGACCAGCAGGCCATGAGCCAGGGCCGGAGATGGGCAGTGACGATCTGAGAGGCGGCTGGGCGCCTCCGATGGGGGAGGGAGGCCTCGNGGGGGGGATGGGGCTGGCCCCGGTCCATGCATCCCCCATGCCCCGCCCCCGGGCCCTCTTCCCTCCTGGCTGCTCACTTGCCCTCTATGTCCATCTCGGATCCATCCGAGGCCGGCCCCTCTGTGATGGTGTCCTCCCCCTGGGATCACTGGCTGAGGGTGATGAGGGTGCCGGCCTTGGACTCTGCCTTTCTGGCCTAGGGGTGGGGGCTTTCAATCTGGACTGCTGTCCAGAGGGGCCTGCAGGTGCCGGAGGTCCTAGGGCATTCCTTCTGGGGGTCCAGGGCCCTGGAGCATGTGCCTTCCTGGTGGGCGGCGAGGGGAGGGGGTATCTCAGCCCATTCCCTTCCTTGGACCACAGTGCTCCCCACGAGCTGTGGGGAGACTATTGACCCATTCATATGCAGTATGCGGTCCAGGGCATCATAGAAGGGGATGGTCCGGGCTCCGTGTCCGAACCGCCGATTGTTGTCCCTTATGGCCTTGTACCCCCTCTTCAGCTCCTTGGCCTTCGAGCGGCACTGTGCCATGGTCCGGTGGTGCCCCGCTGCCTCCATCTCCCACACAATGTCCTTGTAGACATGCTCATTGCGCTGATTGAGCCCCCAGATTCTGATGAAGTCCGGGGTCTCCTGCAGCCCCCACTGGCCCTCTCAGTGGTAGGGCCTTCTCCCCCGTCCCAACTGTGGGTCCTCCTCCTCCTCCACCGCCTCTTCCTCTGCCTCCTCCTCCACCTGGGCTGGGCCGGTGTCCTCCGGGGCCTCATCCACCCGGGCACCTGTGTTCCAGCAGGACCGTGGTGGAGTGGGCCTTCGGGGTCCTCAAGCAGTGCTAGAGTAGCCTCACAGGCCAGCTGGACTACACTGTGGAGGCCTCGGCCCTGGTGATCAGGGCCTGCTGTGTGATGCACAATGTGCGCGAGACTGAGGGGGCAACCCTGGAATACCCTGAGCCCATATGCCCCCCCCAGGCCCTGTGTCACTGTATGTGAACGCGGACAACCCGAGGGACAACCGTTATGCCAAGTGCATCCAAGACGCCCTGGTGAGGCATATCAGACAGGAGGCTGAGGCATGAGGGCGATCACCACCCAGACCACCCCCGTGGTGCCCCTGGGGGATCCCATGGCCATCCCCTATATGGGAGCCAGTCCCCCCCCAACACCCCTGTTGGCCAGAAATGGTCGCAGGAGGNCCCCTCCCGTGGCCCACCCCCTTCCCCCCTCCCTGAAGGGTGCCCAGGCGGGACCCCTTCCCCCCTTGGTGCCCCTGTGCCACCTGTTCCCCAGCCCTTGGTTCCCCTTACCCATTTCTGGAGTGCCTCCTCCCCCGGTCTGGCTGATGTCGCAGGGGCAGCCTGTCCTGTTGTCCCTCTGCCTCCTCCATCCACAGCATGACCACCTCCCACGACCCCCACCTCCCCCTCATCCACCTGCGCTTCCTCCACCACTGCCGCTGCCTCCTCCCTCACCCTCTCTCCCACCTCTCTCCTCCGCCTCCCTCCTCACTCCATCCCACCACATTTCCCTGCTGCGGATTTCCCTTTAAATCTCCCTCCGCTGCCTGTGTTGTTGCTGGTTGCCTGTCTTCAGCTGGGAATCTTACGACCACTGAACAGACGTTCAGGGACCTTTGGCCCCGCCGCGGGATTGATCGTCATTCACTGTGGTTGACTGTGATCTCGTAACATCTGAAAATACCCATAGAGTCATGAAGAAGAAGAAGAAGAAGAAGAAGAAGAAATGATAATTTATCAGCATTGGCCTGAAGACAGAAAAAGTGGTGTGAACCACTACTTTTCTCCACCTATCTGGATCTTGAGACAGATGGGGTATCTTCTTCTGGTGCATATAGTTGTCCTGGACATGAAAGCCTGTCCATGTACTGGAAAAGCTGCTTTATGGGATGTCATTTTTGATACTTTCCATCTATAGAGGCACAGAATATAAGAGTGGGGAAATGTGGCAATTCCTGGTGCTACAACTGATGATTTACCCATTATGTGCAATTGTGCTGTGCTGTTTACAACAAGTTAGTGGTTATGTTTTCTATTCTTGAAGGCTCTGATTTTCCCTAAGTCAATCAATCTTCCAAATTCAAGTACACAGTAAAAGCACACAAAGCCAAAAGTATTAATCAAAGCCAAGGTAGAGCTGAAATTGGTACCCGCAACAATAGATATAACTGTTGAAATTGCAGTACCCAAACTGTTTGGAGTGAATCCGGTACTAGAGAGTTGTACTAGAGACCATGTTTTCATCACCTTGAGGCTAGACTACTGTAATGCGCTCTACGTGGGGCTGCCCTTGATGACTGTTCAAAAGCTGCAGCTGGTGCAGAATATGATGGCTTGACTCCTTTCGGGCATGAGTCACTGGGAGCACATTACACGGGTGCTCCAAAGTCTGCATTGGCTTCCTGTAGCTTTTCAGGCATAAATCAAGGTTTGGGCCTTTAAAGTCCTAAATGGCCTGGGCCAAACATATCTGAGAGACTACCTGTCCTTCCGTGCCCCACTGCAGCCCCTGCGATCAGTCAGGAGCACCTCCCCAAGGAGGAAGCTAGCACAGGTAGCTAGGGATAATAATTCCACTTTATTCTGGAAGATCATTAGACAATCTGGGGCATTGGCTATTCCATTGGTGGAAACATGTATCTCCCCAATAGATGGGAATCTCACTTTAGAGCTCTTTTTTTGGAGCCCTCACCTAATTTGGAGTGAGATTTCACCCTCATTGTTTGATTTCCATGTTGGCCTCCAGTGACAGTTGAGAAACTTATTAGGCCGTCGAAACCTAATAAAGCAACGGGCCCTGATTTTATTCCATCTGAATTACTGAGGGCTAATATCTCTTGGTGGCCACTGGTACCTCTATTTGCGTCCTTTAACAATTCTGGAGTTTTCCCTCCCAATTGGTCACACAGTGTAGTGGTTCCAATCTTTAAGAAGGGGGATCCTGCTGATCCCTCCAACTATAGACTTATTAGTCTCTTATCTGTTATTGGAAAATTATATACTAAATTTTTATTACAAAAGCTAACAGATTGGGTCATGCAGGTGGATATTTTTGGCACAGACAGACAGGATTTGGGGAAGAAAGGTCTACGTTAGATCATATTTTTGTCCTCAATCAACTTATAACAAAATATGTTGGTGCTAAGTTCATGTCTAACGCAAGCTTGTACCTCTGTTTTATTGACTTAAAGGCCACCTTTGATATGATCAATAGAGATTGCCTTTGGTTCAAATTATCCCAAACTAATATTGATTCTTGTTTGCTTTTTCTCATTAGGTTAATTCATCAAGGGATTTCTCTTCAAGTCAGTTTAATCGCCAGGGATCTCTTTCTGCCCCAGTACCTACGATGGAGGGGGTGCGGCAATGGTGTCTATTAGCACCACTGCTTTTTAATATTTTCATTCATGAGGTAGTTGACACATTGAGTGCCCCAGCCTATCATCTGGTTACTTTGGGTACTAAATCACTTTCAGTTTTATTATATGAGGATGACATCGTCCTTATAGTTCGTACCCATGTTGGATTATGTCCCATAATGACTCAGTTCACCTTGTTTTGTGAAAATGATTACCTGACAATCAACTATACTAAAACCAAGGTAATGGTTGTGGGCAATTCCCGTATTAGTCAAAAATGACTAATTAAAGATAATCAGATAGAGCAATTCCCTGTTTATAAATACTTGGGTGTTACTGGACACATTGTCCGGACAAGGTTGGTGATGCAGCACAGGCAAAGATTCACCCAGCTGGGAAAATCTGAGCTAACATGCACCCTCCCATCTGTAAGGCCCCACCAAGTCCTGCCATAAGGCAAGGTCTGAGGATTGGGCCCAGCGGAGCGTACTCACACCGGCTGCCAAACATCTGATGAGGAGGATCAGGCGTAGTGGAAGCTGAGTGGAAGAGCACACTCATGCAGTCTGCCAACAACTGATTGGGAATGGAGGAGTGTTCTTACTTCAGCCTGTCAGACAGCTAATCTGGGGGACCTGGAGGAATGTACTCACCTGAGCAAGCAAACAGCTGATGGGAGGGCCTGGAGGAGCATGCTCCTCAGCCCCCCCACCCCCTGGTCAGCTGTTTGGTGGATTGGGTGCGTAAGTCTGAGACAAGAAATCTCAGTGAGTGTTGCTTTCATCAGAAGCAGGGCATTCATCAAGATTCACGTGGCATGGAAGCTTACTAGCTTTCCTGCTGTTTTCACCATTTCCCATTATTTTTCACAAGTTGAACTAGGCTGCCACAGGCCAGTTCTAACTAAGCCCTATGTGCACCCTGCACACACACCCAGGGGCTATAGAGACAAAAACATGGCAGCTAGTAGCTGGGGACGTGCTGGAAATTGCCATAAAAGTGCTGTAAAACTGGTAAAACTGTTGTAAAATTCCCAGAAAGTGATGAAAAAGTTCCAGAAAGTGACAAGAAGTCCCAGAAAGTGATGAAAAGTGACAAAAAACATCCTGGAAAATGATGCATAGTTATTTTTTTAAATGTTCTAAGCTCAGAATCAGTGGAGTCTGATAAAGACCCAATGGACACTCGCAACCAGTCCCAAAAGTCAATATTTCCATTTGGAACAGGAACACTTGCTCTCATCTCAGCCCTGTGGGTGAGCATGCTCCTCCTGGCCTCCTCAATCAGCTATTTGGCAGGCTGGGTGATCACGCTCCTCCACACTCCTGATCACCTGTCACAGAAACATTAGAATCATAGGGGCCAATCCTATGCCCTACTGACCAGCACAGAATAGAATGGAACTATGACTTCTCATGACTAGGAAATGATGCTTCTGTTATTGCAGCCTAAAATTGCGTTAGCCTTTTTTGTGGCTGCATCACACGGCTGACTCATATTCAGTTTCTGATTGACTACAATCTCCAGATTCTGTTCATATGTATAGGTGCCAAGCCAGGTATCCCCTATCCTGTAGTTGTATATTTAACTTTTCAAATCTAAATGCAGAACTTTATGTTTATCTCTGTTGAATTTCATTTTGTTAGTCTCAGCTCAGTTTTCCAACTTTTCAAAATCATTTTGGATTTTATTTTCATCTTCGACGGGTGTTAGCTAACCCTCCCAGTTTTGTGTCATCTGCAAATTTAATAAGCATTGAGTCTACTCCCTCATCCATGTCATTAATAAAGATGTTAAACAGTACTGGGTCCAGGACAGAGCCATGTGGCACCCCTCTTGACACCTCCCTCCAGATTGATGGGGAGCCACTGATGAGCCCTCACTGAGTACGGTTCTTTAATCAGATGTAAATCTACCTGATGGTATTATCGTCTAGCCCACATTTTACCAGCTTGTCAACAAAGATATCATGACGGACTTTGTCAAATGCTTTGCTGAAATCAAGATATATTAAGTCCACTGTGTTCCCATGATCCACAAAACTAGTAACTTGATCAAAAAAGGAGATAAGATTAGTCTGGCATGACTTATTCTTGACAAATCCATCCTGGCTTCTAGTAATCACTGCATTGTTTTTAAGCTGCTTACAGACTGATTACTTTATAATATGTTCTAGTATCGTTCCAGGTATCTATGTCAGGTCTATAGTTTCCCTGAATCTCCTTTTTCCTCTTTTTTGAAGATAGGGACAACATTTTCCATACTTCTTGCATCTCACCCATTCTCCAAGAGTTCTCAAAGATGATAGACAGGTTCTGAGAGTACATCAGAAAGTTCCTTCAGTACTCTAGGATGTAATTAATCCAGCTGTGAAGACTTGAACTCGTTTAGAGTAGCTAGGTATTCTCTGACTAACTCTTTTTCTATCATGAGTTGCAATCATTTTTCTTCATCATTCATGCGACATTTGCCAGGTAAGATTTTCTGTTTTGGGAGAAGACAGAGGCAAAATAAGAGTTAGATAGTTTGGCCTTCTCTTTGGGTGTCTTCAGACGTTACGAGATCACGCTGAACCACACTGAACCACGCTCAACCCCCCCGTGGGGCCAAAGGGCCCTGAACGTCTGAAGGGAGGCGCCCCGGGAACAACACCCACAGCTGCAGCCGGGTCGCGCGGCCCCGGGGAAAGCGGGTGGAACAGGCCCACAGGAGGCACACAGGAAAAGGCTAAGGGCACCCAACCAGAGGGGAACAGGGGGCACGGGGGCACCCCCTGTGGGGGGGCCGGGGGGGACCCCGGGCGGAAGGCAGGGGGGCAGGGGGTCCCCGAGAGGGGCCACACC
>QEPC01009522.1:151738-201866 GCA_003113815.1 Sphenodon punctatus
CGCCCCTGCCCGGTGCCTTGTGGGGGTTTAGCGCCCGGCGGGGGTTCGGCTGCACATCTTTTGTGCTGCCACGGCCCGCGATGGTGCGGCCCGGTTCCGGCCCGTGGTCCTGTTCCCGGCACGTCTGTTTGGGTCGTTTTCCCAGCCCCGGGCGTGGTTGCGCTGTTCACCCCCCCTGGTGGTTCGCTATGGTGAATCAGCCGCCCGTAACGTCTGAAAATACCCTATGTGTATTTTCAGACGTTACGAGAGCACAGTGAACCATGGTGAATACCCACCTGTGGTCACTGTGACTCGCACGTCTGTTTGGCGGCCGCCAGATGTTCACCACGCTCAATCCCCACATGGGGTCACTTTCAACCACACTTCCCGGGCTAGCCGCACCAATTCCCCAGGAAGTGCGGTGAAAGTGAATCACAGTGGGGATCAAAGAAAATTAATGTCTGGTCGGTCGCGATGACCCGGAATCACCGGCGGGATTTCGGGCTGTGGCGAAGTCAGTCAGACGCTGCGGGGGAATCAATGTATTGATTTCGTGACGGGGACAACTGGCCCCATCACATCTGAAAACACCCCATGTCAGGAAAGCCCAGATATTAAGCAGGGCACTTTGTAGCAAGGTTGTGACTCATTTCTTGGGTTGAAGTAGACTATTGGACAGTATAACAATGAGGATTTGGCAGCAGGTAAAAGTAATAATATTTACAAAGGGATAGATACAGAAAAAACAGTGATTCATGCACATAAAAGCAGGTGGGTAGCAGCAGCTGTATCAGTCAAATAGCTCAGTGTTGATATACTTTGAATGCGTGATCTGTCATTCACTAATGTTAATTCCGTATTACTGTTTTAGCAATTTGGATTTTGATATTTAAGTATTTTATCACAGAAACTAGGCTATAAATATTCTGGTATTTAAAAGATGTTGCCACTAATCTGTGAGCAAACTTTGAAAAAGCAAAGATGCCAGTTAGTCTGCTAAATCAATGAAACTACAGCTGCTTAATATTGATGCTAACCAGACAACTTTTACCTAGCGTGCCCTAATTTAGTTTTTTCCTACAATTTAGAGCAGTAACGGGTAGCAAATTTTGCACCAATAGGTAATGCACCAAAATTTGGGTAATTTACTGAGCACACAAATAGGACCCAAATACTGAGACTGGTACCAGGCTACTGAATACATAATGTTACTGTTATCCAGTTAATTACTTTCTGTCTTACCATTATACCATTTGTCATTTTGCTGACCCATTCTATGGGTGTTTTCAGACGTGCCAGGGAGTCCATTGGCCGGGGCATGGAATTGCGTATTGATTCCCCTCCGGAATCAGAACGACCCATCAACAGACGTGCCGGCTGATTCCGGAGTAGGATCAGGGAAAGGGGTGGGGCTGCACAGCGCAACGTGCAGCCGCACCTGTCTCTTATACACATCTAGATGTGTATAAGAGACAGCCTGCCCCCTGTGCTCCCCCGGCCGACTGCCCTCTGGGAGATGGGCGGGCGCAGTGGCCAATGCGGGCGCAGTGCCCACCCGCACCCTGCGGTATTGGCCACGGCCCAGAATCGGTGGTGGGCATGGCCACCAATTACAGGCCGTGGTGTGGTAGCAGATGTGATGTTACCACGGTGAACCATGGTGAATCCTGCTTTGACCACACTTTCGGAGCTCTGGCTGCCTGGATCTCCGAAAGCGTGGTCAAAGCGATTCCCGCCGGGGGTGAACATCTGGCGGGAATCACTTTTTGGCCCAACAGACATTACGCCCCCATGGTCCTCACAGGGGGATTCACCGTGGTGGCGTAACGTCTGAAATTACCGTATGGCCCTTTTAAAACAGACTGGGGTAGGGTGGGGATGGATGGGCGGCCATGGTAGGTGGGAGGTGGGAGTGCACCCATTCTCATGGGCGCACACACACCTCCACCCATGGAGCTTCAGGCATTGGAGTCCATTGCTCCATTGGTGGGTGATGAGTGGAGATGGGTGGACATGAGTGTAGTGAAGGAGTGCACATGCACCTCCACCCATCTCCATGCAGTGAAACTGCATGGAGATAGGTGGAGTCATCTCATGTGTAAGGGCCTAGCTTTCCATGTTACCATTTTAATGTATTGCTGACATAAAACTATCAATGGATTAATAGAAATGGACAGAAAAAATGGTAAACTGATAATGGATAAAATGGCGCAACATGGTAACTCAGTAAAGGAAAATTCAGCAATAGTAACCATAGTTCAGTAATGGTAATGGTAATTCAGCAACAGTAATATGGTAATTTGGTTAACTCATTGAACAATAAACAGCCCCACGTAGAACGCATTACAGTAGTCTAGCTTCAAGGTGATGAAAACATGGTCTCTAGTACAACTCTCTAGTACCAGATTCACTCCAAACAATTTGGGTACTGTATTTTCAACACGTATATCTATTTTTGCGGGTACCAGTTTCAGCTCTACCTTGGCTTTGATTAATACTTTTGGCTTTGTGTGTCTTTACATTGTACTTGAGTATTGGAAGATTGATTGACTTAGGAAAGATCAGAGCCTTCAAGAATAGAAAACATAACCACTAACTTGGTGTAAACAGCACAGCACAATTGCACATGATGGTTAAGTCATCAGTTGTAGCACCAGTAATTGCCACATTTCCCCACTCTTATATTCTGTGCATCTATAGATGGAAAGTATCAAAAATGACATCCCATAAAGCAGCTTTTCCAGTACATGGACATGCTTTCATGTCCAGAATAACTTTTTATGCACCAGCAGAAGATACCCCATCTGTCTCAAGAGCCAGATAGGTGGAGAAAGGTAGTGGTTCACACCACTCTTTCTATCTTCAGGTCAATTTCTTCTTCCTTTTTTTTTGGTAACTTCTTTATGACTCTATTTTATGTTTAGGCAGCTTGTCAGGGACTAATGGTTGAATGATACTGATCTGCATCTTCAGAAACTGAAGATTTTCCAAAGGTTCTAAATTATTTCTGGTTTCTAGTAAAAATCAAGTCATCTTCCAAAACTCATGCTTGAGGAATGAAACTAAATAATCTATCTTGCTCACACAGTGGCTGGGGAACTTATTCTTTCTTGATAGTGTACTCTTCTGTTTCCTGATAAGAAAATAGCCTTCTGCCTTTGTCTCTATGTTCCCATTAAGGCATTGGTACTGAAGAATAATGCAAATTCAGCTTTCTTTCCCAAAGATAATGTTAAGATCAAATTAAGCTTTAGTGAAGGGTTGAAGATTTGCAGGGAAATGGTCTCTAATCTAATTGGAGGTTAAAGGTTTAATAGAGCTCTCCAGTGCAGCAGTTTGTCTAGAATTCTCTTCCTATGTCCCCCTTTCCGCCCCCTCCAAACGACACGTTGCAATATGTTATTATGTCAGGGTAAATGCTCTGCAGGTATTTCAAGTATTCTGCTTGGTCTTCTGCAATGCCTTGTTAATTTGAAGAAAATAAAAAACTTCCTCAAGGCTCTTTCACCTACAGAAGAGAGATCACAAAATATTGAAGGGTTAACAGAACCATGAAGAAAAAGTAATTTACGTTCATAAAGGGTACAACCTGCCAAACAGAAGTGATATTCTTTGACACATTTACCAAAACAAAGAAAAAAATAATGAAAGGAATTATTAGCCTTATGAAATCCCAGGCTCATAATTAAAGACTTAACAAATTATTATGTGAGTAAATAATAATTCCATACTAAGGGTTTCACACAGTAACATTTTGTACCTACGAAGGCAAAAGGTAAGAACAGAACTGCAGTGATTTGAGGGAACTTCATGGCAAAAGTGCAGGGATATGTGTGGATAAAGTGAATAAAGTCACTAAATACCACTGTTTTCCCTACATCAACATACACAAGCATTTTAAAGTAGAAAACAGATATTTTTAATGTGGTGGACTGTGTTAAGGTAAAACTAACTTACTAGTTATATACTCTGTAGTTCAGAAAGGGAGTATGAGTGGTTAGAGGAAATGTTATAAACATATACATGGAAGTTTTCAGCAAACCTGGTTGAATTACAATTATGCCAAACTGAAAGCGGCTACACCTTGTTTTGGTGTTACAGCTTTTAGTCCGTTGGCTGAAGATTAGTTTTGTAATTTTTACCATCAGAGGAACATATAGAAAACATAAAATCCACCACTTATGGATTAGTGTGTACCTCATGCTCAAAGCCAACCCGCCACAACTCAAATATTTTTACTGTCAACCAAACACTCAAGTTTTTTTCACATCAAAAATCCATAAAATTCAAATCGAAATATTTCTCTCTCTCTCCCAGGAATCACTTTGGAAAAGAAAAAAAAGGGGGTGGGGGAATCACATTTTCCTCCCAGTCAGCTCTACTTAATTGTTAATTCTAAATGTGCAATCGGAATAGCTGAAGGCTATTTCTAACTCCAGCCTTGAAGTCTTTAACTGCATGTGAAGATTGACAGCTGTATCTTGGTGAGTAGTTAATTATTTTGCCTTGCCACAACCCATCCAGACCTTTCGTGGACTAGGTGACTTTTTCCCAGGAAGCAGAGATGAAGATTAAAGACAGTGAGCCTGGCAAGTGATCATTTTAAGGTCCCTCCCCCCCCTGCCCCGATATGCTACAAGTACATGAATGTATGNACTGGAAGGGGGAGGCAGCTGAGGAGTAGACTTCCTGGCACCAGGGGTGGAGACCAGGGGTTGTTTCAGGGCCAAATGATACTGATACTGAAAAAAACCCATCAAATTCTGTATCGGTATTGATAGTGCTATTTTTGAATGTTCGGCCAAATTCGGCCAAACCGAATTCTGCCGAACCAAACAACCAAACCAGAACTCGGGTTTCGAACTGAATGACCTAACGTCAGAACATCCGAACAGCATTCTGTTCGCACATCCCTACTTGTGACCCCCCTGCCCAGATTCCCCAGAGATGCTGCTCATTTGAACTGGCCTCCTCACCGGTCCATAGTGTGGAGGCTGCAGTGGCGCTCCCCAGAGTGACCAGGGCATTTGGCTCACTCCGGCTCATTTGTTTTCACCTTAATGGCAATGGATCTCTTGATTTGAGTTGGAGAGGAAGGCAATTCCCAGGAAGATCTGAAAGTTGCATATGGTTATACACACAGGTTAGGGCACAACCCTCCACCATTACAATCAATGGCACTTCACTCATTGACTTTATGTACGGAGGATTATGCCCATAGACACATGAATAAAAAGGCAAAATAATTAAAAGATAAAATAACTAATTTCCACATTTTTTCTGTTTGTTCATTAAGCATTTTTGAAAAAAAATATTCATTTGCAAATCAACACTTGGTGAATTTGAGAAATTACTCTGCTTTTTTGTTTAGACCAAATTATATAGGAAACCACTTAGAGTCCTTAATTTTCTGACATATGCTATTCTTTTTTTGCTTCAGTTTCAGTATCAAATGGCAAAGTTGTGATGAGAGTCAGGAGATAAAATGTAAGCTAAGCAATTTTTTGTGTAATGTCATTAATATAGGTGAACCTAATTTAAATGATGTTGTAAACACCTGCAGAGTGGAGACAGCAATACAAAAGGAGTATTTGAATGAGTTTGACCTTATTTGTATCCCTTTTAATTCAGCAGCTGCATGTAACTAATGAACGGGAAAGTATTCACCTTTAGATTGAATAGTTGTCAAAAAAGCCCTCCTTTCTCTTTTCTAATAAAATAAACACATTTTTATTATTATTTATTTTTATTTTATTTAAATAAACTTATACCATGCCCCTCCTGCTAAATCAGCTAGTGGTGGCTAACAAAGCATAAAAATATAATAAAATATAATAATAAATACAAGTATAATTTAAATACAAGATAAAACAATCCGGCCAGCGGGTATAGTCAAAACAACAGCCTCTCCCACCCTAACCCAGTCCCCCACACCCATATCGCTCACCAAAAGTCTAATGGAACAGTCAGTCCGATGATGGAAGTAGAGCCGGTGAGAATGGGGATATGCTGTAGCTAGTCTTACACATGACAGAGCTAGATTTTGCGCCCTGTCATGCGCGAGGTTGCAGCATCTGTGCCTTGCATCACTCTAACAGCGCCGGAGTGTCAGGTGTGAATGTGGCCTGAGATAACTGACCTGTGCATCTCAAGCATGGGGACACCCACAAAGGGTATGAGTCACATGTTTCTTAATTCAAATCCAGGGAGTGTTGCATGGTCTGCTGGGAATTGTAGTTCTGCTTGCTTATTGCTGGTCACAGCAAACTACATCTCCCAGCATGCCATGCATCTCCTGGCAGGGCTCAGATAGTCAAGTCCTTGTTCCAGTTGCTAACAGAGCCTGGCTTCCTGGTACTGAGGTAGTATGTGTGGGGATGGGAAAACGGAGAGGAGTCATCTTCNGTAGAAAAGAAAATATGTGATTTGTTATATACTTATTTTGTGTCCTTTAGAGTTTTCAGTATTTGCAGATCACTAAACATGGTATTATAAATAACATTATACTCAGTGTGTTATCTCTTGAACACTGAAATAAATTTTATGGTGACTGAATTTGTACTTCAGTGAGAAGATGGTACTGACTTGGAATCAGTCACGTGACTGATTTGGAATCAGTCGCAGAGTTATGAAGCAGAACAGGGACGGAATACATTTGAATGTATCAAAAAATGAAATAAATGCAATGAGAGTTTTTGGAATACTATTAATCAAATAAGGTATATAATGAATGTTGAGATGTTTTAAAAACAATGTATTCATTTTTTTCCACCCAGCTCTATACATGTTGACTAATGACAAAAGAATGAATAGATATTCACAGTGGTCCATGTGTGCAATGGAGACTTTCAAATTACCCAGTAAATTCTGGGAAGAGCAAATTTGTTTTGATGGCCCAATCAATACTGCTGGAAAGTAGAACTCACAAAACTTCTGTCTAGATGTGACTTTTCCCATGCTCATAGATTTGGCCTGGAATCTAGGACCCGAGAGTTAAGCAAAGATTATTTGATATCTCTACCCAGGAGATACTGGACAAAGTTAATGCTGCCAAAGTTGCTCCAAGGTATTCAGTGTTCAAATCTCAGATTCTTCTCTAACCGTATCTAGTTAATTTTAGTGATTACTACCTTCGTAGGTCAATGACTCTGGCCCGTTTTGAACTTTTTAAGTCTGCTGTTACTTTGGGTAGAACCAAGGGAACTAATTACAATGGCAGATTGTGCACTTGTTATCTAACTGAGTTGGAATCTCTCTCACATGCTTTATTATGAGGAGTTGCGCCTAACTTGACTCATTTCTCTGTTGCAAGCCGGAGCTCCCTTTACTGAGCAAGAAAAGATTATCTAATTATTTATAACCACAGATTTAGAAGCCATGAAGGCAGTTGCTCTCTTTTTCCTGCTGGTTGCTAGGAAAAGGAATTTGGTCAATGCTGATTAACTGGAATGCTTTTTTGCCTTTGTTTTTAATTTTAGCCATTTAAATTTAAGTTTGGTGTATATGGTATTTAGTGAAAAGATGAAAACCATAATAAATGAATGAATTAATGAATGAACAAATGAGTCCCACAAGGTTCCATTATGTCCCCTCTCCTGTTCAATGTGTATATGCAGCCGCTGGGTGAGATTGTGAGAAGGTTTGGTGTCCGGTGTCATCAATATGTTGATGAAACCCAACTATACCTCTCTTTTTCATCCGACCCAGACCTGGAAGTTTTGGTGCCTACTTGGTGTTTGGCGGCTTTGGGGAACCGGATGAGGATGAGCCGACTGAGCCTGAATCTTGACAAGACAGAGGTGATGCTAGTGGGGAGGGTGGTGGGGATGGCATTCCCCATCATTGATGGGGTTCACCCCCCCACTGGTTCCCCGGGTTCGCAGTCTGGGAGTGCTCCTCGATTACCAGCTCTGCCTGGATGCCCAGGTGGATGCTGTGGCAAGGAGTGCACTCTGCCAATTACATCTGACTCAGCGGCTTCAATCATTTGTCTCAGACTCCAACCTGGCCACTATCATCCATGCTTTTATCACCTCAAGACTGGACTATTGTAACGTGCTCTACGTGGGACTACCCATGGTGACGGAGAGTGCATCAGATGCAGAATGTAACGGTCCGTCTCCTGATGGGGACAGGTCACTGGGAGCACATTACACCAGTGCTCCAAGCTCTGCACTGGCTGCTTATACTCTTCCGAGCCCAATTCAAGGTGTTGGTGCTTACCTATAAAGCCCTATATGGCCTAGGCCCTACCTACCTGCAGGACGGCCTCACACCCTGGGCTCTGGATCGACCCCTGTGGTCAATCAGGGATGCCTTTCTCGAAGTCTGTCCTCCTTCCGACGAAGATGCAAGATATGGTGTTACCCTTGATGATGCTGCCCATGATGACTTTTCAGGAGCTGCAACTCATGTAGAACGTAGCCGCTCAGTTCTTCGGGGGTGGGGCAACATGAGCACATTATACGTGTGCTTCAGAGTCTCAACTAGCTACCAATAACTTTCCATTAGTAATTCAGGGTGCTGGTTTTGACCTTTTAAATACATAAACAGCCTGGGTTCCACATACCTGAAAGACCACTTTTCTTACTATGATCCATTGCAATCCCTGCAGTCAGCTGGGAGCACTTTCTTGCAGGTACCATCAACCAGCCAGGTTCATAGGATGAGGGCACACAGAGAGGTGTTCTCAGTTGCTGCTTCAGTGCCATGGAATTCCCTTCCCCTGGAGGTTCATCAGAGTCATAGTCCGAGCATTTCCTGGAGGCAATGTAATGTAAGACATTACTTTTTGGTCAAGCTTTGTCAGGAGGGGATATGTGTTGGGGAGTGGTGGGTGGTTCTAGAATATTTGTATGTACTTTTTTACAGTGTTCTTAGTTTTTAAGCTGACCTGAGCCATAGGGAATTGCCATATGACCTACTGTATATTTCTCTTGTACGTTTTTAAAAGTGACAACTTCCACTTTCCTATGCCTTTTCTCAGTAGAAAGAGCTATTCTCTTCTCTGCATGGAGAAGCTTGCTTTTAGGCTGCCTTTCCATCAATCTTTGCTATGGAGACCATCAACTTCCAGCAGGCCTGTGTTCTGGGCAGAGTCCAGGCTAGACCATACACTTAGCTGTATCAGTTAAGAACACATTTAGCTCCATCAGATCCTGTTACATTATATATAGTTGTACAGTATGTGGACATGGAGACATGTAATTGCACATAAATGCTTGTATTTATGTGCACTCTTTTCACTCTTTTCCCCATTGGTGGTAATGGGGAACATGCATCAAACACAGTTCCTGACATATCATATTCCTGGACCAGTATAAACAAGAAGATTTTATTTAGCCACGATTAGCCAGATTATTTTTCTTAAAGCCTTGTTGAGATCCTGATTTGGCTGGGATAAACATGCAGCTCGAGCTCACAACATGGTGTCATCCACACGCACTGCACCAGGTGCTCATGCCCTCGGACCACTTCAGCAGAGCTCTAATTCTTAAGGGGGTGTTGACATGTATTAGTTTCACAATGCAACACTCTAGTTCATGTTGTAGACTCCGGGTGCAACAGTGGCTTAACCAAGGTCTCTCACATGACTTTTCTTTGTTGAGAGGTGGGGCAGAAATAGGAGAAGGGCAAGAGCCAGACAGGAGAGAAATTATGGGGGGAGGGGGCAGGCCTTGAATGAGAGGTTACAGGTTTCCTCCCCCCCTTGTTTACACTGCTGGGGTGCAATTATCCAACTTTAATGTTAATTGCAAAATTCCCACTTTCAATGGCAGAGGATTATCTTGCCCCTTTCTGTGTTATAATTTCATGTTGAAGGACCTCATTAAAAAATTTGATTGGGGGACATGCTCTGAGCCAGTGAGTCATTTTCAGGTCTTTCAAAATATTGTTTCATACTGAAAGCTTTTGTTTCATATGAAAGCTTGGAGTATTTTTTTTTTCTTTTCCATTTTGATGAAATTTTCCCCTGAAGACAAGCAAAGACATGTTTTGACAGTTCTCTGTTAATTACTCAACTTCTCTCTTCTGAGTCAATTGAGATGTCTTTCCTTGCCACATACTTTTTCCTTTCCCCAGCCTGAGTGGTAGGTACTTAGCTTGTTGAATTAGACACTTGGCACAACCTTCTACTTTCTATTATTTGCAGCTAGAGAAATAAATACTTCTCACGTGTTGAGTCCCGCAAGGTTCCATTTTATCCCCTCTCTTGTTCAACATGTATATGCAGCCTTTGGGGGAGGTCATTAGAGGGTTTGGTGTAAGGTGTCATCAAGACAAGAAACAATAAAAATAGTTCTATTAAATGTTCTCATTAGCTTTTAGTATTATGAATAATGGGAGACTCACCCAAAGCAATTGAAAGAAAATGTATTCATAACCCTAAATGTGATGCATAACCCTAAATGTGATGCATAAGCTGCCTGAGGTTGAATCCCGACAAAACAGAGGTGAGGGTTGTGGTGAAAGCTGGGAGAGTGATAGCCCCCATCATTGATGGGGTCCATCTCCCCCTGGTTTCTCAGTTCCGTAGTATGGGAGTACTTCTAGACCCAAAGCGCCGCCTGGATGTTCAGGTATTGACTGTGGCGTAAGGTGCAATCTGCCAATTACATCTAGTGCAACAGCTTAAGCTGTATGTCTCAGACACAGGCCTTGCCATAATCATCCATGCTTTTATTACCTCAAGAGTGGACTACTGTAATGCGCTCTATGTGGGGCTACCCCTGGTGATGGTCCGGAGACTGCAGCTGGTACAGAATGCAGTGGCTTGTCTCCTTAGAGGGACGAGTTGTCATGAGCACATTACTCCGGTGCTCCAATCTCTGCACTGGCTGCCAATAGTTTTCCAGGCCCAATTCAAGGTGTTGGTTTTGACCTTTAAAGCCCTGAATGGCCTGGGCCCCACTTATCTGCAGGACCCCCTCACCCTCCAGGTCTTGGATTAGCCTCTGTAGTTGTCTGGGGGCGCCCTCCTTGAGGTCCCCCATGTTTCCTGGGTATCGACTTTACAGAGGTGGTTCTCTGTGGCTGCACTGCGGCTGTTGAACTCCCTCCCATTGGAGGTCTTCCTGTCCTTAGACCTGTCATCTTTCCATAAACAGTGTAAGACCTGGCTGTTCTGCCGGCCTTTGATGGGGAAGACAGGTGATGAGTGGGGGGGTTGGGTTAGGGTTGGTGTTTGTTTTGTTTTTCTTCTCTGCCTAGGTTATTTTAATGTCTTTATGTTTAATGATTTTATGTGCTTTATTTGAGATGTTGTTAGCTTCCCTGTGATGCCTAAGCAGGAGGGAGCAGCATAAAAATGTGAAAATAAATAAATAAATAACTTAATTAAATTGATATCTCCTGGCAAAATTAATTCCCTTTAGTATGAGGTAACATTTTACACAATGTGTGTCCATCTAGACAGTCTTACATGCACCTATATCAGTCCCCCTGGGAAGGGGACCCATTAGGGTTTTCACATAGGTGGGAAGAGGCCTCCCCGCTCAGAAAACACCAAGTAGTGAAGTCCCCAAGCTCAGCTGTGCAGGGTGAGTCAGCCCAGGGAGCGCAGGTGCTGGGTCTGGCTGCTGTAAACTTCCCACCAACAAACAGATGTTTGGTGGTGGTGGTGGAACTGGGCTTTGAAATTGACAAGGACCCAGCTGGTATTTGTCAGTTGTTTTTTTGTCCCCCCCGCCCCATGTTTTTACATCCTGGTGCTTGGTTCATCCCAGAACAGAATCTACGCCAGGATTTCGATGAGATTACTCAGTTTACCAAGATTTCATTTCAGCCTTAGTGGAAAGTGGGATCTCTAGGGGGAGAATGAGATATAGGGCTGGCAGAGGGTGGAAGAGGAAGTGGGTCGCTGGCTTGCAGGAAATGTCACTGGGTTGGGATGGGGGAATGAGGCTGCCACATACTCACTGTTTCTGCCTGGCTGGACTGGGCTGCAGTGTTGGAGACTGCAGTTTTGAGACAATGGCAGTCCCTGCAGGCAGTAAGGACTCACTACAGGCTCCCCAAGGAGGCACCTAAGCTGAGCATTGTAGAACAGGACAATTCCAATCTGGATTTGTGCTGCAGTTTGGGGGGCTCCAGTTCGAGACTTCAGATATTATGTTTTTCAGGAAATGTTGGGTTAACGTGAAGCCCAAATACACATACCTCGTATTTGTGTTTCAAATGTGAAAGTCAAAAGTGGCTTTTTCTGGCTTATTTGGGGTTTTTAGAAACCTGAATTCACAGCCCTATTGTCTGCTTCAATGGTGTTATGTCTCTCTTCCTTGATTCTGTTTGTTCTCTCTTAATATCTGTCCTAAGTGTTTGAATCTCTCATATTCGTTGAATTATCTTCTATAGATGCACAAATCCACTAGTAAGAATTACTGTAAGTTTTTTTTATTTTTTTCCTCTTTCCACTGTCTTTCAGATTTTGTGAAACAGCTTTTCTAACCTTCTTTTGAACAATTTTCATGTAATTATTTTTAGTTGATATTGCACCAGGTTTTAGATACTTAAATGTAAGAGAGAGAAGTGTGCTACTAATAACCCTAACAAAGACAAGAAACAATAAAAATAGTTCTATTAAATGTTCTCATTAGCTTTTAGTATTATGAATAATGGGAGACTCACCCAAAGCAATTTAAAGAAAATGTATTCATAACCCTAAATTCATTCACATTTCATGTGGAAAGGGAATTTAGAGCTGACTCTCAACATTTAAAACGGAAAGATGTATAAAGAAATACTTGTGAAAATTATGGCTATGGCTGCTATGGCTTATGGTGATTATGGGTGATTTCAGTATTTACGGGTGCCCGATTCACCACATTGGATTCCCAGTGGTGGCAAACCGGCTAACCATCCCCCATGGACAAGAGAGGCCCCAAACAGACATGACAGGAGCGGGACCACGGCAGAGAATCAGACCGGAAGACCACGGCCCGGGGCAGTGCAACAGATGTTACGCCGATCCCATGCCGTGCCGTGGTCAAAGCACCCAGAAGGCTCCGGGGAAGCTCATCCCGGCTGCTGCCGTTTGCCCTTTAAATCTCCCTCCCCGGCCTGTGTTGTTGCTGGTTGCCTGGCAGCGACGTTGCATGCTTTGTCCCCGGCTGGGAATCATTTTGTTTGATTCAAGTCGGTGGTTTCCGTTCAGACATTACTTTTTTTTGTTTCCCGCTGGGAATCTCTTTGACCACGCTTTTGGAGATGGGGTATTTTCAGATGTTACGAGATCACGTTCAACCACGGGGAATTCCCACAGGGTGATCTTGGTCTCGTAACATCTTTTGAGGTGAATGGAAGCTGCCCGCCAGAGGTTCACCCCCATGAATCACGGGGGGGGGGATCACATTGAACACAGAAATGGAGGTCCTGCCCGGACCATCTCCGTTTGCATGTCCAATGTGATTCCTGCCTGTGATCAAGGGGATTGTCTCGTCTGTCCCCCGACCATGGCCCAGAATCAGCGGTGGGATTCCGGGCCATGGTCAATGCCCCGGGGGGGCGGGCGGGTGCTGCAGTCGCATTGGCCGTGGCACCCACCTGTCTCCCAGAGGGCGGGCGGCCTAGGAAGCATGAGGGGGCGAGACTGTGTGGCTTCACGTTGAGCTGCATGGCCCCGCCCCCTCCCCAATTCCCCACCGGGATCAGCCGGAACGTCTGTTGGATGTGCCGGTTTGATCCCGGCGGGGGATCAATGAGTATTTCCATGATGGGGCCAATACAGGCCCCGTCACGTCTGAAAATACCCATGGTCTGGGCCAGAGATCTAGAAGCATGGTTGATTTTGACCCCATGTGGGTATTGACCATGGTGAACATCTGGCGGCCACTGAACAGACAATCCCTACCATGGGATTGAATGTGGTTGACTGTGGTTGACTGTAATCTCGTAACGTCTGAAAATACCCTATGACATTGGGTGAAAACAGACATGACGCTAACCACCCTTTAACCACCCTTGGTGGTTATTTATTCATGTTGCAGGGCTGTATTGGTGCCCTATGCAACCCTGAACATGCATAAATGACCACCAAGGGTGATTAAAGGGTGGTTAGCATCATTTCTGTTTTCACCCATCATCGGGTGTTTTCAGACGTGACGGGGCCAATTGGCCCCGTCACGAAATCAATGAATTAATCCCCCGCCGGGATGACTCGTCATGCCCTAACAGATGTGATGGGGGATCCCGGTGGGGAATTGGGGAGGGGGAGGGGCCCCGCAGTGCAACGTGCAGCCGCACGGCCCCGCCCCCTCCACGCTCCCCGCCGCCCGCCCTCTGGGGAGACGGGAGGCCGCCACAGCCAATGCGGCCGCAGCGCTCGCCCGCTATGGCCACGGGCCGGAATCCCTGCGGAGATTCTGGGCCGTAGCCACTGTCCAGACGTTATGATGGGGGTCACCATGGCGGGGAATCGCCTTCACCACGCAACAGCCTCTGGCCCTGCCGCTTTGGCCACTTGCGTGGCGAATGTGATTTCCCACCGTGGTAACATCTGGGTGGAACATCTGTTCCCCCCAACAGACGTTACGTGGTCCAAGCTACCACAGGGAATTGACTGTGGTTGACATTGACCACGTAACATCTGAAAATACCCATCATCAGCTGGCACAATCACTTTTTTTCTCTTCTAAGCTCATTTACATCCTTGGTGTCTACTGGTTGGACAAGTCAGGAGACAACAATTTAAAAATATTTTAGACTATTATAGGGGTGCAGGAGCAAGGAGCAAGCTGCATTAAAATATTAGAAATTCTACTGCTTATAATCTTGAGATGGTAACACCTATTAGTTTTTAATTTGACCTGGAGGGTCCTTTGAGTAAAGGGTGGGGGAGGGTGTGTCCAAGTTTGAAGCAAATAGGTTGGAAAAAAAGAAAACTGGAGTCATTTAAACTTGACAGGGAAAGGGGCTTTGCCTTCCACTAAGCATCTTTTGATTCAGCAAGAGTTTCATTGTGGTGGTGATGTCACAGTGTATGAAGAAGTGTAAGAAAATTGAGTTGTCAGGTTCTGTGTCCACTTTTCTGTTTGGTTTGTCAATATGTTCTTTACTTTTTGATTTGGAAGGTGTTACAGTCCACACGTTATGCTATGGTTGGAATGCTGCAGCCTCCTTGCTTAAATATCTGGGTAGAAGGTCATGATGTCAGGCTGCCATGATGTCAGCCCCCTTGCTAGGGAAACCCCCGCTACTGACTGGAGACAGTATAAATGCTTAGAGTCTCAAGGGGCAGCACATACTGTCCCGAGTGCACCACAGAAGGGAAGGGCGTCAGGCTGTTTAAAGTGGTTGCCATACTGGAAGTGGGTTTGCGAGTAGAGAGATGGGACAAGGGGGCTTAAGTGAGGGATGGGGAGGGCGGGGGAGATTGTTTCTCTTCCCAGGAACCCAGGGTGAAAACAGACATGATGCTAACCACCCTTTAACCACCCTTGGTGGTTATTTATGTTGTTGCAGGGCTATATTGGTGCCCTATGCAGCCCTGCAACATGCATAAATAACCACCAAGGGTGGTTAAAGGGTGGTTGGCGTCATGTCTATTTTCACCCCCAGACACATTCTTCTAATCCAGCTTGGAGGAATCTGGGACAAACCCTTCACGTATCACTCTCACCCACCCAACATTGGAAAAGAGACGGGCCTGGGAAGTGAGTGCGACTCCTGGAGTGGAGAGTGAGAGGATCCCTCCTAAAATCACACCCAACATGGAACTAGATGACCCCATTCATGCCCTCCTGTCCCCATTAGCCCTCACTGATCCCATCCCCTCCACACACCCTCCCTCACCTACTGACCCCTAGCCCCCACATCACGGTCTCCCCCATTAACCACCAAACACCATTCCACTCCCACTCAACCCATCCCCCACATCCCTGTCTCCCCCATTACCCCCACAATACCCCCTTCCTTTCCATTGATCCAAAGGCCCCCACACTTCTATCCCCATTAACCCTGAAACACTCCCTCCCCATTCACCCAGACACACACCCATTTCCCCATTAACCCCCTCAAACCCTTTCCCTTCCTATTTACCTCAAACACCATCTTCCCCACTCATCCCAAGTCCCTCCACATACCCCTCCCCGTTCATTCCTGACCATCTCTTCCCTCCCCGTATTCACCCCAGTTTCCCAAACTCCTATCATTAACCTTCAAATGTCCCATTCACCCCACCCCACCCCCTCTTTTCTCCTCTCCTCCCTCTTCACCTCCCATCACCTCCTCCCTTGTATATTTACCCTTCCTTTTGTCCTACCCTTCACCTCCCACTCCCCTTTTTCCTCTTCTCCTTTTGTTCTTTCCTCCTTATGAGAACTTTCCCCTCTCCCTTTATATGTGTTTATGAGGAGATGGATAATCTTGCTGGCACTCCCTGACAGTTGAACCTGCAAAATAAAAATAAATACATTAATACATCCTGCTAGATCTCTCGACCGCTTTTGATACTGTGGACCATGGACTGCTGTTGAGATGGCTGCATGACCTGGGGGGGTCTGGATGGGACTGTTCTTGAATGGTTCCGTTCATTCCTCTCGGGGAGAAGCCAGTGGGTGGTGCTGAGGGATGAGACATCTTGCCCCCGTGCTTTATCATGTGGTGTTCTGCAAGGCTCCATACTGTCTCCATTATTATTTAATGTATATATGCAGCCCTTGGGGGAGGTCGTGAGAGGGTTCGGGGTGCAAAGTCACCAATATGCTGACGATACTCAGCAGAACCTCTCTTTTTCAACTGACCCAGACCCTGCTGTCTAGTTGCTATCCCAGTGTTTGTAGGCCGTGGCTGAATGGATGTTGCAGAGCACACTGAAGCTCAACCCCGATAAGACGGAGGTGATGTTGCTGGGGAGAGTGAGGGAGGTAGTGCCCCCCCTGATTGGGGGGGTTCGTCCTGCAGGTCCGGAGTCTGGGGGTGATACTGGACGCAGATATTGGCCTGGAGCAGCAGGTGGAGGCATTCATGAAAGCTGCCTTCCACCAGTTGCACCTGGTGCGGAGGCTGCATCCGTTCATCTCTGGCCCGGACCTGGCCTCCCTTATCCATGCCTTTGTCACCTCGAGGCTGGACTACTGCAACGTGCTCTACATGGGGCTTCCCTTGTTCCTGGTTCAGAGGCTGCAGCTAGTGCAGAATGCGGTGGGCCGCCTCCTTTTGGGGACAGGTCATCGGGAGCACATAAAATCAGTGCTCCACACTCTGCACTGGTTGCCAATAGTGTGCCGAGCTAGGTTCAAGGTTTTGGTGCTGATCTATAAGACCCTTCATGTTCTGGGCCCCTGGTACCACAGGGACTGCCTCACCCTCCGCGCCCCAGAGTGGCTCCTTTGGTCTGCCAGGGATGCCTTCTTTGAGGTCCCCCACATTTAGCGGGGGGCCACAATGGAGTGGGCATTCTTGGTGGCCACGCCACGCCTTTGGAACTCCCTCCCAGAGGAAGCTCGCCTGGCCCCAAGCCTGTTGACATTTTGGCAAAGTTGTAAAATCTAGCTGCTCGCTCAGACCTTTGGGGAGGGGGGGTTAGAGGGTTTTATCCCCCTACCCTATTTATTTGTTTTATTTAGTTCCCGGGCCCTGTTTTAATACATTGAATTGTATTTTGGTATGTTTTAAATTGTTTTTAGATATATTTTATATGTACTATTTTATTGTTGTAAGCTGCCCCGAGCTTTTTTTAGGAGGGGTGAGGTAAAAATCTAGTAAATAAATAAGTACTATTAATTAAATTAAATCCTTTGATATTTTTTTTGATTTTTTTTTTTTTTTTTAAAAATTGAAATACTGAAGTACAGGGGAGAACTTTACAAGAGAAAATTTCCCTTACAGAGTATAAAACTTTCTGGGGACTGTTTGGGGTTTCAAATCATAAAACGTCACTGTTATGATTATTAGGAGTGGGAATTCCAGTTCTCCCGAGATCTGATATTGCCTGTATTTGGGTGTATCAGCTTAATCTGATAAATCCGATATTTACCTGCACCGGCATACCGGATTTTTAACATTGGCCACCGTACCGGATTTTTTACATTGCGGCCATTGAAGTGAATAGCCGCAATGTAAAAAATCCAGTACGGCAGCCAATGTTACAAATCCAGTATGCCGATACCGGTAAATCCGGTACCAGGGAGATCCGATACCGGTACATTCGGTATCCGGTATTCTCCCTGGTGTCCCACCCCTATTTTGTAATGAAACTCAGGTTGGTAGCGCATCACCCAAGAGAATGTAGTGCATGGCACAAGGAAATTCCATGTTCAAAAAACCTCCCTGTTTAAGACAGTAGTTAAGGCTCTTACAAATGTATCAAAAAGCATAGAAATTGTTAGTTAAGGCTCCCATCTTAACTTGTGCATCCTGTAAGCAGTAAAGACGTACAGTCTCACACATTGTGCTTGCTTCCAACTTAGCCTCTATGCACCCACACTTTCCCAATCCTTCCCCAGTCCTATTCACACACCCTCCCTCCCCTACTGACCTCCAGCCTTCACATTCCTGTCTTCCCCATTAACCTCCAAATTTCCCCTTCCTCTACCACTCTTCCCCAGACACCCCACATTAGTTTCTCCCATATTAACCCCCAAACACCAATTTCCTCCCCCATTTTAGGGGATGGGGTTAATGGGGGGAATAGGGTGTTTTAAGGGTTAATGAGGGAAGGGGGAGGTGGCCCCTTTCTCTTGGAGCCTAGAGACTTTGGCTCAAAACCCAGATAAGTAGCAACCAGAGGCATAACGAGGCAGGAATGGGGCCCCTGCTGCTGACGCATCCCTCCTCACTGTCCCCCCTTACCCCCAGGGAGAACTGTGGGTGTCTGGGGAGGCTGGATTGTCTCTCTCTACACATCCCACATCCATCAAACCTCTTCCCACATATGCAGGCCACACAAAGACTGACCTCTCCTGTTGTCTGCACCCAAATGAAAGCAAAGACAGAAAGCAGGACATTAAGGGGCAGCCCCTGCAATGGGCAGCCCTTGAAATTGGCAGCGCCAGCTTCAGTGTTGTCCCCAACCTGCACAGGAAGTGGATTGGGGCTGAAAGGGTGCCAGCATGGAGGCTAAGTTGGATGTGAGCACAATATGTGATACTGCCCAACATCTGCACTGCTTACATGGTGCACAAGTTAAGGCCGGAACCTTAACTAACAATGTCCATACCTTTTGTTGCATAGTTACATTTGTAAGAGCCTTAACTACTGTGTTAAGCTGGGAGGTTTTTTGAGCATGGACTTAATATGCAGAGAGCACATCAGTTCTAATTATTATTATTATCATACAGCCAATCAATTTCTTAAACAAAAAACAAACAATTTTATCAGGAAAGACTCTATCTGGGGAAAAGTGCAGATATACACACTCTTCTCAGTCTTGAGGTCCATATTCTATCACTGACAGCTTAATTAGCCCATGGAATTTTCTCACCTTCTCTTTCTTCCATCTAGGGCTGAAACTCAATCTCATTTTTTTCTCGATTCTCATTGAGAATCAAGCTTCTCGACAAGAAATGAGGAAAAAACACAATAATAGAGAAAACACCCAATCTTGACCATTTCTCATTTTGATTTTTTCTCTCGATTTAAAGCACACACACACACACACACACACACACACACACACACACACACACACACACACACACACACAGAATGGTGCATGTGCAAAATGGCCCCTAGAGCTGTTCTGCACATGGTGACATGCACAGTCATTTTCCAAAATGGTGCTGGCAGCGTCACTGCCAATTTGGAAAAGGGCAGCCGTTCTTTCCAGGCGCGGTGGCCATTCTTCGCACGCACAGAATGCCTGCCCCTTTTGGAAAGGCTGCACATACACTGAACGACCTGGCATCCACTTTTCGTATGGACATATTTTTTGGCGAGATTCTCATGATAATTTTTTGGTAAGAATCTCAAACCGTAAGCAATATCCTGACACAATCTTGCTAACAGTTCTCTATTCTTGTGAGAATCTCATGAGAATCTAATTGATTCTCATTTTAGCCCTACTGTCCAGTCAAGCTAGAAGCAGTGGTTTTCAACTGGTGAGTCACAACCCACTAGTGGGACCTAGGAGGGTCAAGACACAGGGCACAGTGAGGGTGGTGCAGATGTGGTGGTGGCGGCATTCCTGGGGCATCGCAAGCCCTGGTGCTTGTTCTGATCACCTGTGCCACTGAGGGCCAGGACAGTATTGGGAGAGGAGGAGTGTTGCATCCTGTAGTTTCCCTTCATCTCTACTCTTGCTGCCTGATGCTTCTTGTTGCCACAGGCTGGCTCCCCACTGCTATTAAATAAATAAATAAATAAATAAATACCACTGGGATCCACCAACTTGTATTTTTTTTTTTAAAAAAATGGAGGGACTTGCCCATAAAAAGGTTGAGAACCACTTCATATTTGTCTCAGCAAACCACAGTGGAATTTGATGGTTGAACTTACCATGATGACCAAATGCTTGCTTTTCCTCATTTCTCTAGCACTCATTTATGAGTGTCTGTGTAACCTGCAAGAACAGCAAGAACATCCTATATTGTGTATACTCTTCTTTCCCCTTTCCAGCTCTTCAGTTAAAGCATATTTTTGCTTGATTAATAGATACTGTGGTCATCCCCCAAAACCCACAGTCTACTTTTACTACTCAAGTGTTATCTTTCCCCCTTCTCCCCCAAAAATGATTGTCGGGAAGACCAGTTATTAAATAACATTATGTATAATCTGTTAGTTGAGTCAATTGAGGCATACAAACATGGACACGTTGAGAGTTAACTCTGTGTCCTTGCTTGGTGGCATTAAAATTATTTCTGAACCATTAAGCACACTTCTAATTTCAATTGCCCCTCATTATAGAGAAAAGGCGTAACATTTTATATCCAAGCATTCCTCCATTTCACCTAGACCTAGTATCATTCTGCATTTTGTTATCTGTAATGTAATAACATCTCGAGCATGAAATTATAAAGCTAAATGTACAGGGAAACCTTCTATATGCAAAATATGTTTCCCCCCCCTAGAATTAATTCCCCTTTTGTAGTATTTTTGGTATAGGTTGGTCTCTCCCCCCCCCACCCATATGGGAATCTGCCACACTTTTTTGTAGTGTAATGAATGGGTCACTTACTGTATATCCCGAAGCCTCAAAAGTATTGTGGTTTTCCATAAGATTAAATAAATTTATCTCAAGACTTATGTGTGTGTGTGTGTGTGTGTGTGTGTGTGTGTGTATAAAGTTCCCAATTGAGTAAGATGTCAGATGTAATATTTTAAAGAGCATGTAACTCAGGAAGCCTTTCCACAGCCTTGTGAATTTATTTCTCCCTAGCTCTCAAGAAGCTAAACTAAACTAGGTTTTAAAGTAGTGGCTCAGTCTCAATAAAATAACTATGAGGAGAATTTCCAAAGGATATGGGATCTATTTAATTCATAATTTCACTGATTCCTTAATTGTCTCATCCCCTATTATGCTTTACATCAGGGGTGGGGAACTATCAGACTGTAGGCCAAATTTATTTAATTTATTTTATTTTCCCCCTTTCCAGTTCCTGGATAAAGTCTGTAGACCAAGTTCCTACCCTCAAGCAGTGAAAGAGTGAGCTCAGTCAGGAGAAGGGTACAAAGATGTGGGCATAATTCAATATTAACATAGCATAGATCCATGTTCTCATTTCTTCCATTCTTCACCCATTCTGAGCACATCCCTTATGCATGCCTCCCTCAATTCCATTCAGGCTCATGGTGTTTTTACTTATTTTCAAAGTGGTCACAGGAGGCCACTGTCTTACTTTATGATCATCTTCATAAGAAATGCCTTATGAATCATTTTTTCAATGAGTCCAACCTCATAATTCCATGACTTATGCATTAGCTTATACTAATATGAAGCACTGTTGATTCACAATGGTGGGCTGGCAAAAATGGCTCCTCCTGGGCCTGAAAAAGAGATCTGAAAAGAAAAATATTTGCCCTATGGTTATATGCAGTATGCACCCGATTGACCCAAGTGGCCTTGAAAGGAATGGGCATTGGGTACCTATCTGGCAATTGTTACAAAGGGTAAAAAAAGACATGATGTTGGGCCACAGTGGCCCACTTTCACCCACTTTGCACTGGACCTCACCAGCACGTTTTTCAGGCACTTCCAAATGTTGCCTGGGATTGCTCTGGGCCATTTTGGCAGCTATCCTGGGCTCTCACCCCTGTATGATGTCCATGTCACAGCCCGGGCTAAGGTCCACCCAATCGGGATATCACATTTTCTGTGGCCTGGAAGACAGAACCCTAATTGGGTCTTCTATGTCCGGCTGTCATGACTGGCCATCATTGACCACCATGGCTCCTCATCATGGGGGGGGGGGGGCTGACTGATTGAACGTTTGTGTGTCTCCCTCCCCTCCCCAGTGGCCCAGCCATGGGCATTTTTGTTGTGTGGCCCAGCCTGGTCTGGACGAGGTCTGCTGTGGCTTTTTGACTTGGCCTGATTTGGGCTGCTGCGGTGTGGTCATCATGTCTCTTTCCGTTTCTTCCCACTGTACATGATATAGTAGTCAATCAATATGTGGCTGGGATTTAGAGCTAGCAAGGCCCTGAAAGAACAGAAAAAGAGAAAGAAAAGAGAGGAAGAGAACAAATTTGACTCAGTCCCTAAATGAACTCAGTTAAGATTAATACAATTTTGTTGTAGGTCACATAGAATAATAAAGATGGAATAACTTTAAGTTCCAAACTTTATAACTCCAAAGAGGTGAAACCTCACAGATTGTGGTCAGAAATTTGTCTATTTATGCATATTGGGAGGGAATTGACATTGGGTTGCAGGCCGAGATGTGAAAGATGGTTCTGTATGCTTCCCTACTAGGCTATAGCTCATCTTGAGTTGTGTGTACATTTCATGAGCAAGAATTATTTTGGCTTTATATGACCTCAAACCGTTTGGAAGAGCTATTGTGCAATCTCCTGATGATCTTTCTTTCCAGATATATTATCTACCCCTTGATCCAGCTACATAACTCATCCATCCACTTTGCACTAAGCTATCTGTGTGTATACTCTAGTGTCCGTTAAAGAAACTGGGAAGGTCATTAAGAAATAAAAACATAGAGATCTAAATATTTGATTAAATTAATTATGCTTTCTTTTTCCCAGGTACATTTTTTTCTTCTAAAATAATTAAACCTGTAAAAATTATCTTTTAAAAATAATAATAATAATAATAATAATAATAATAATAAAAGACTGAAAAGCAATAGTGTATGAAATTGTGTTACTGATTTAAAGAAGAAGCCCCCAAACCTTTTGGATGAATGGACCACTTTCAAACCTCAACATTTCTTTCTATGTGATCTGGTCACTGCTGCATAAGACAAGAAGCTGTGATCCCAGTCAGTCCTGACATTCTCTGATGGCCAGCATTTTTTTCATTTAAAATTATTTATTTATTCACATATTTATTCTGCTCTTGCTGATAAGGCTCAGGGTGGGTTAAAAACATGTTCAAATGTCATCAAAAATTTATATAATTCACAAAACATATATTTAAAATATATGCATTACAGTCACAATAAAGCCAGTGTAGCCTACCACATAAAGTGTTAGACCTGGACATGGGAGACTAGGCTTCAAATACCATTGTAGCATTGAACTTCCTGGCAGGTACTGGCCGTTACCTCTCATCCTCATTTCTATATCTGTAAAATGGGAATAATAATCACCTACCGCTTTGGGTTCTAGTGGGTAAAACCCACTATGCTATAGTCATAGCCAACATTGCATAGTTAAGCAGCTTCTGGAAGAAAAGAATTGTACATTTCTTGTTTAATACAGTTGCAGAGACTAGCTGCAACCATGGTAGTCAGAGACACGTGTTCACTGTGTATCCCCCCATGGTGGTAATGGGGAAAATGCAATGAACATGGGCCTCGGCGGTTGTCCGTATACTACAATATGGGAACCACAGATTTAAAGCATATCAAGGCACAGGTATCAAAGTTTATTCAAACTAAATGTCACATCACATGGGTTAGCTCCACAAATAAACAGACAAACAAACAAACACACAAGAACACCTGAATCTTGCTCTCATCCATCAAGTAGCTCACAAATTCCAGGAGAGTGCACGGTTCCCACCTTAGGACGTCTCCTCAGATTTTGATGCTACAATTCCCTCTCCTGCACAATATTTTTCATCAGAAGTTAAACCTTTATCCCCCACCTCTGTCCCCAAGGCTCAGTGAACTGGGAATGTTCAGCCTTGAAAAAAGATGACTGGTGGAGTGGGGGAGATGATAGATGTTTTCAAATATCGAAAAGGCTGCCACACACAAAAAAGATGGTGAAAACATATGTTCTGTATTGTACCAGAAGACAAACCAAGAAATGAATGAACAATTTTGCTGAAATAAAAAAAATAGTGTAAATACGGAGTTCATATTTCTGATGCAAAGGCTGTGGGTATTTTCAGACGTTACGAGATCACAGTCAACCACAGTGAACCACAGTCAACTTCGCTGCAGGGCCAAAGTGCCCTGAACGTCTGTTTGGCGGCCACTAGATGTTCACCACGGCTGATTCCCACATGGGGTCAATTTCAACCACGCTTCCCGGGCTCCCCACGCGACGAGCCCCGAAAGCGTGGTCAAAGTGATTCCCGGCGGGAAGCAATAAAAAGTAACATCTGGACGGTGATCACGGCCCAGAATCCCCAGCGGGATTCCGGACCATGGTCAAAGCGAGTGGGCGCTGCAGCCACATTGGCCGCAGCGCCCATCCGTCTCCCCAGAGGGCGGGCGGCAGGGGGGGCGGGGCCGTGCGGCCACACATTACACCATGCAGCCCCACCCCCTCCCCGATTCCCTGCTGGGATCTCCCGGCAGGTCTGTTCGAGGCTTTTATTGGCCCCAGGGGGTGGTTGTTCTGTTCACCCCCAGCGGGGATTCACTGTGGTGAATCGGGATGGCGTCACGTCTAAAAATACCCTATGAAGGGCTCTTTGCTTGCTTCTTCACTGACAAGAATGAATATATCTGTTCTGAGTTCTTTTTGGTATTTTTTTTCATTTCAGTATGTTCGTTTCATTCATTTGGGTATTTTAATAAGGAGCATTTAGCGCTAATTTAGTACAATGGTTATATTATTTAGTATTCACTGTGATATTTATAACAATATGATACACTCTATTGTCATGATTTATAATATTTATATGGTAGTTGATAAATATGTATTTAAACTATTTATTTATATTGATATAAATATATTTATAATGGCATTTTATAAATGCCTATAATTGCATTTTATAATAGTTAGTTATTATTCTATTGTGCTAATAGCAATAGTGCAAGGACACTGTTGTGACATGAATTTGAAAACCGCTATGAAACAAAATACCACAGTGAATGAACCGAAATACCTAAATGGATGAAAGGAATGAAGCAAAAAATCAAAATGAATAAAATAAATTAAACAAATGAAATGAAAAAACAGATTTTTGACTATTACATAGTGAGGCAAAGATCATTTGCTTATTTGGTGGAGGATCTAAAAACATGATTAATCTCTGTGAATGCAGACCAGCATATCCATTTCAGTTTTAGCTACAGCTAGCCTGCAGACAGAGAAACACTAGTCAAAAGAATGGAGACCCAGAAGAATTCAGGACCCATTGCCTGAATCTATTAGAAACACATTGGTATCACTATCAAGAAGTACCAGAGGCAGTTTGTAACAGAATTCAGCAAATGAAACAAAAACCTCTTTCACCAAATAGTGTATTATCCCAAAGGAAGCAAGGGGAAAGCTGTATGTTTACAAGTCTTGGTGCTGAGGTGTGTACTGATTTGCTTGTTCTCAATTAAGTTTAGCCTAATTCTTCCTGAATATTAGTGTCATGCCTCTCTCACCCTTTTGGATATCTATGTAGCCCTAGCAGTAAATGAACAAGATAGAAGTCTCCCCCTCTCTGACCCTTTTATGTAAAAATGTCCACTTCCCTTCCTGCCAGGAGAAAATTCACCTACCATGTCTCCACATAAGCAGCAAGGACCTGATCCCTGTGCGGTCCTCTGGTGTGCAAGCACACTCGCCGCACTGTGGGGCAAGCGTGGGAAGCAGGACACATAAGCAGCCCCCCCCCCCATGAAGAAACCATGTGGCTGGGATTTTCTTTTAACCATGGCCATGATGTGGTTACAACATGGCCTGTGGCTGTGACATGGCCGTGCATGATAGGTGACAGAGTCCACTGCTCAAGGCCTCGCAGCAGTGCTCCCTGTGTGGCAGGGTGAGTGCACCATGCCTTGAGCAGGAGTAAGGCTGCTCCATGAGGTATCCTAGGAATTTTTCCAAGAACATGTCATGAAAAGCCAGCTGCTCACCCTGCTTTGGTGCAAGGGGAATATTTGGCAGCAACTGGGCACATGAGCCACTGCATCACATGGCCCAGCTGCCCAGACTAAGGGTACTTTCAGACATGACGCTAACCACACTTTAACCACTCTTGGTGGTTATTTATGCATGTTGCAGGGCTGCATAGGACACCAATACAGCCCTGCAGCATGCATAAATAACCACCAAGTGTGGTTAAAGAGTGGTTAGCGTCATGTCTGAAAGTACCCTAAGTTAAAGCTACCCAGGGCCTTGTAGTCTTCCCAAAATGTCTTGTGTGACTGCACCCAGTAGCTCAAAATCTCCTCAAGATTAGCATAATAAAAATATGAACTCTTTGTGATATCATCATAAAAATTGTTTTTTATTGTGTTTTGGCAATACTGGCCAGAGATTGGCATATAGAGTGTGGGGGTTTCTTTTTCCAAATTTAATTCAATATTGTTGTAAATTAAAAGGTAGCATTTTGATTCAGTGGATGAAAACATGGGCTCACTGTTCTTTCATTTGAAGTAGAACATCCATCTAAATAAAGACTTACTAAATCATCATTGTAGCAACAGTAATAATTAGAAACCACTCACAGAGCAGCAAACACATGAAAGGGTTTTAACTCACTCACTTCCTTTAGGAAAAACATGGGCGGACATTAGGAAGAAGAAGAAAAAGACCAAAACACAATTATCTGTACTAGAAAAAATATAGTCCTAAAAAGAGATCAGTGTTGTTATGCTAAATGGACTTAATTCATGCTCATATTTAAAGTGGCTTTCAATGCTCACTGAATTTAAAAAGCAGATATCGATATTTCAGGGATGACTTGCTTTAGTACTTTCACAGGCATAATTCTATTCACCCAGTTACTGTCTGTTAAACAGAATTAACTTTATGGACGTGACACAAGACAGCAAAGAAGTTTACAGTCAAGGGTGAAATGTACCTCATGTCCTTCAGTGCCTGGACGCCTATGTGGTGCATTACAAATGCAATTAGGAAGCTACACCTTTGTGCTTACAAGTTGGAGGGTATTGAGCACATTTGGTTCTTTTCTGTGAATCTCCTTCCTTTTATTAGTTCATGTCAAAGTTTTAATGTTCTTAATGATGCAGAATCACATAAAAGCAGACTATAATTAGATACAGCAATTAACAGGGAATCAGAGGCAATGATCATAACCCCTGCCATAGATGATGATAAATGATACCCTTCCAGAATAAGGCTTTCAAAAATATAAGTGCCGTGAAAGAAATTGAGAAGTGTGAGAGCCAGAAAATAAATTGTGGAATGTTTCAATTTCTTCCTTGAGTTGCATTTAGTAGATGGGTTAGAGGAATGGCCTGCTATAGGTAACAGAGAGGACTGGGTAGTTAATGAGGTCATAGAAACTTTCATTCACCAGTACTTGCTACTACTGGCTCCAAAGGCTTAAGGCAAGCATGCTACGCTCCCCTAAATGCTTGTTTGGGGTTGATCATCATGCCTGTCAAGCCTTAGTTTTGCACTCTGTTGTATTCTTGAACAGGTTTACCATCTAAATCTGACTGCAAAATCTCAATGACCATCACAGGAGCATAACAAAGCTGTGGGAGTCTGGGTTCAGTTATCAGTTATGCCCACCACCCTTATATGTTTGTTTGGGACTGATGATCATGTCTGTCAGAGCTTAGGTTTGACAATGATGAATTGGCTGGCACAACCTAACACACAGTGCATTTTGGTGTGCTTTGATCATGCTTTGATCTTGCATAGGGCAAGGGACCTAACCCCAGGCAGGATCTGACCCAGCCACTGAACAGACATGTCCAGACTGGAAATGGGCGGGGCAACATGTAAATATGGCCCCGCCCCCGTGCTGATGAGCATGGCCCTCCCTCCTCCCTGATGGGTGGCTGTGGCAGCCATAATGAAAACGACAATTGAGAATACCAAAAACAAGAGCCGAGAATACCGATAATGGTAATGATAACGGTAATGATATCAATATCAATGATGATACCAATACCAATATAAAAAACAATACCCAAAATAATACCCAAAACAATACCAAAAATGATAACAAGAAACAAAACGACAATGTCGTTATCATTGTCGTTATTATTAGTGCTGTGGCAGTTGGGTTTTATTTATTTATTTATAAAACTTCTACCCCGCCCCTCCTGCACGCAGCTCGGGGCGGCTTCCAACAATCTTTAAAACAATGTAAAAACAATTTAAAACAACCATAAACATTATACATAATTAATATACAGGGCAAAACAAAACACTAAAAATCCAAAAGTAGGTGGGGGAATTAAAACCCACCCTACTCACCCTCCCTCCCAAAGGCCTGGGCGAACAGCCAGGTCTTACAGTTTCGCCGGAATATTAATAGGCTAGGGGCCAGGCGAGCTTCCTCCGGAAGGGAGTTCCACAGCCGCGGCCCCACTACCGAGAATGCCCTCTCCATCGTGGCCCCCCGCTTAACACGGGGGACCTCCAGGAAGGCACCCCCGGCGGACCGCAGGAGCCGCTCTGGGGCGCGAAGGGTGAGGCGGTCCCTAAGGTATGAGGGGCCGAGACCGTGTAGGGCTTTATAGATCATCACCAACACCTTGAACTTGGCTCGGCACGCTATCGGCAGCCAGTGCAGAGCTCGGAGCACAGGTGTAATATGCTCCCGGCGGCCCGTCCCCGTAAGAAGACGAGCCGCCGCATTCTGCACCAGCTGCAGCCTCCGAACCAAGAACAAGGGAAGCCCCACGTAGAGCGCGTTACAGTAGTCGAGCCTCGAGGTGACGAAGGCATGGATGAGGGAGGCCAGGTCCGGGCCGGAGACAAACGGACGCAGCCTACGTACTAGATATAGCTGGCGGAAGGCAGCCTTAGCGACTGCCTCCACCTGCCGCTCCAGACGCAGATCTGCGTCCAATATCACCCCCAGACTCCGAACCTGCAGAGCTACAGGAGGGCGAACCCCCCCAACCAGGGGGGCCACCACCCCCTTCGCTCTCCCCACCAACATCACCTCCGTCTTGTCGGGGTTAAGCTTCAGTCTGCTCAGCCGCATCCACTCCGCCACGGCCTCCAAACATTGGGAAAGCAACGAGATAGCAGGGTCTGGGTCAGTAGAAAAAGAGAGGTACAGCTGAGTATCATCAGCATACTGGTGACATCGCACCCCGAACCTTCTCACGACCTCCCCCAAGGGCTGCATATAGATGTTAAACAACAGCGGAGACAAGATCGAACCCTGCGGAACGCCACACGGTAAAGCGCGGGGGCACGATGTCTCCTCCCCCAACACTACCCGTTGGCTCCTCCCCGAGAGGAATGAGCGGAACCATTCAAGAACGGTCCCGCCCAGACCCCCCAGGTCACGCAGTCGCCTCAGCAGCAGCCCATGGTCCACGGTGTCAAAAGCGGCCGAGAGATCTAGCAGGATGAGAAATGTTGAACATCCTGCATCCATCTCCCGGCGGAGGTCGTCTACCAAGGCCACCAACGCCGTCTCGGTGCCATAGCCGGGGCGGAACCCAGATTGAAAAGGGTCTAGGAAGCCGATACTATCCAGATGCACCTGGAGCTGGAGCGCCACTGCCCGCTCAATAACCTTCCCTAAAAAGGGAAGGTTAGAGACAGGTCGGTAGCTGGCGAGCGCATCCACGTCCAAAGATGGTTTTTTCAACAGGGGGCGCACCACAGCCTCTTTAAGGCAGGGCGGCAGCCTCCCCTGCCGAAAGGACGCGTTCACTACCCTCGCCAGCACCGTCCCCAACGTCTCCCTGGAAGCTTTTACTAACCAGGACGGGCACGGATCAAGTTCACAACACGTGGCCCTCACAGACCCCAGGACATCCACCGCATCGGCCGGCGTCACTTCCTGAAACTCTCCCCACGAAGCTGGACCAGACGGGACCTCCGCCCCCCCGCGCTCTTCACCTACTGCCATCAATCCAGCGTCAAAGTCGGTCTGAATCCGAGCAATCTTGTCTGCGAAGTAGTTGACAAACTCCTCACAGCAGGCCTGGGACACATCCCCAAGGTGGAGGGAGGCCGGACTAACCAGCCCCCGCACCACCCGAAACAGCTCCGCCGGGCATGACTTCGCAGATGCTATGAGGACGGCAAGGAACTCCTTTTGGAAGGAAAATGTAGAGAGGGGAGGAGGGAACAGAAATCTCGGAGTCTTAATAGGGTTGAACTTTTGAACTATGCCTGTGTTGGGAGGGGCGAGCAGCTCTGCAGTATCCGATGGATGTATCCCTGGCAAATGAGCAGTACAAGCAGGTCCCAACAGTCTCATGGGACTCTGTGATTGCTCAATGCCTGCTGCCTCTCACAACCAATCAGGGAGGTTCTGGGGGAGGGCACTGCAACCCTTTATAATGGGAGTGAAAGGTTTTTTCCCTCCTTTGTGTGAGAGTTCTGCTTGTCAGATTGCATTTACAGAACTTTGGTGCTTGCACATAAAAAATCCTCTCTAGCCCTCATTTTATTATTTTATTATTTTATTTATTTATTTACTTACTTATTTATTTATTAGGTATTCCCATCAATACCTTTCCTTCCTTATACCCTACATTTGACCTTCTCCCTTTCCTTGCCCTTCTCCCACCTGTACATTATATAGAGATAGGTAGTATAGATTAGATATATATATATATTATAGACATATAGATTAAATTAGAATAGTTATATAGATAATTGATAATATTTTTACTTTCCCCTTCCCCTGTCTCCCTTAGATTTAGATAAATATTAGTTATGCACAGGAATCAATAATAATACTGATACCAAAAATAAAATCTTTGTTTGAAATGGTACCGATATCAATAACTATATCAATAATGATAACAAATATCAATACCGATAACAAAAACAATACCGATATCAATACCAATATTGATATGATAACAAAAACAATATCCAAAACGATACCTAAATGATAACAAAAATGATAACAAAAACGAAAACGACATTGTTGTTAATAATGATAATGAAAATAACTTTTTTGAATAATGAAAATGAAAACGACATGAGGGCCTGGTGCACACCCCTATGGATGGGTTCCCCTGCAACAACATGTAGCCTGGGTTATAATTTGGTGATGGGCCTGAGTTACAGCTGGGCTAAAAATTATGGCCTGGGGAAACCCCAGGTCTGGCCATGGGGGAACATCTGGTGGGCCGGTTCAGAAGTGACAGCGCCATGGGTGTCCACACAGGTTAAAGTGTGGCCATCCATTGTACCATCAAAACTGAAAATACCCTAAGAGAACTACTAGTAATAGTTCCACAGCCTATTGTATTCTTGCACAGGTTTATTATCTCAGTCTCAACACAAAAATCAATGGGACTGATCCCAAGCCCCATGGACATGCACCTGCAGCACATGCAAGTCACGAGCACTTCCAGCACAGGGCCCATGGTACCCATGAATGCAAACCATGTGATGGTGCATACACAGATGAGCACGACAGCGCCTGTGAGGTTTGGGATTGAGACCATTGACTGTTTCAGGAGTGTAGCAGAGCTATGGGGAGTCTTGGATCAGTTCTCAATTATTAGGGATAGGTGAACAGATCGCAGTTCGGGTTCGGCCATTCAGTTCGGCTGAGTTCATTTCGTCCGTTTGGTTTGGCTGCATTTGGTTCGTCAGTTCAGATTTTTGGCCGTTTGGTGGTTCGGGTCAAATTCTGAGTTCAGATTTGTATTCAGTTTAGTCGAGATCGGTTTGGTCTTTAGTTTGGTGCAATTGGGAACTGAAAATGACATTTGGTTTTTGAAATAAAAGAAAAAAACTAAAAAGCATATTTCTGGCTATAACTTTTTTATTTCTTATTACTTGTTTATGAAATTTAGAGAAATTATACCCCCAATGGAGGACACTAGTTGTACCAAATTTTGGAACTATTAGATAAAGAAAACTGATTTCAGAAACAATTAAGAAAAGCTCCATACACATTCATGGCTACAACTTCTTTATCTTGCACCCAATGTTCATGAAACTTGTGCATATTACATCCCTCCATATGCTTAATATTAATGCCAATTTTAGGAAATAGTGCATAAAGGGTCCCAAGGGTAAAAGACATTAACCTGAAAATACATTTCCAGCTGTTACATTTTGATATTCCATTCTGTTTACAGGATATTTGACAAGTTTGTATCAAATACCTTTACTGCCATTTCAGAAAAATGTACAGGAGATTTTGATAAAGGGACCTAATTATATAAGCAATTGATGTTGTCCCTGTGAAGATCATTATTCACATGAATATCAGCATATTCAGTGCCAGTCAGAGGCAGGCACCCTGCATGGCAGGGGGAGAGAGACTGTAGGAGGAAGGATGTGGAGCAACCACAAAGACTGACAGACACATTCAATGGCCAAACACATTACTGCAAGCTTCTAGCTTTACAGGACCAATTGGTAGTGGCTTCGAGGTGGGCATAGGGGGCGGCCCTGTGGCGGGCATAAGCAACATAACTGGGACTTCTGAGATAGCATCCCAGCAGTCAGGAGACATAGTTTAAACACATCCAGGCTGGCCAACTATCAATCACATCCTGCAGCACTGAGACAGAGGACATAAGAGAATTTCTATTGACTCTTTCCTAAACAGATGCTTCTGACTTCCCAGAAACAAGTGGGGGAGATATGTTGGGATGGTCCCAGCACAGAATGAGGATATTTGGTTGACATTTCTGTTGGCCAATTTGCATCACAAACCGATCTTATACCACAGTGACATAAGAGAATCCCAGGCATAGGCCCCTTCTCTACATATGTTGTACAGGCATATAAAATTGGGACCCTTTATAATATCTTTCTGATATTTGGCAGAGATGATCATGAAAGTGAAATATATAGTCCTGCCAAATTTCATGTACACTGGTTGGACTACAAAGATGTTATAGTCAGACATACATTTATATGTTAATTGCTTATACTACCAAGACCTTTTTTCCAATCCTTCTGAAATTTGGCAAAGATAGTTAATATGGGAAGGGGTATAAACTGAACAAGTTTCACCTACATTAGATGTGAGGCAAAGAAGTTACAGCTAAGAATGTATATGTAGAATATTGCAAAATACAATAATTCAACTGCTTCTAAAATCGGATTCCTTTATCCAATTGTTTTGAAATTTGGTGCACATAATGAGTTCTATTGGAGGTAGAGGCACCCCAAATTTCAGCCACATAGCTTAAAAAACAAAAAAGTTACAGCCGATAATGTGTTTTCCATTGAAACCAATGGAAATTCAATTCCGAACTCACCGAACGCATCCGAACCGAACGTTCGAATTCGAGTTCGGTTCGACCGTTCGGTTCGGTTGACCGAACTGTTCGAGTTCGGTTCGAACTCCGAACGTTCGAATTCGAGTTCGGTTCGACCGTTCGGTTCGGTTGACCGAACTATTCGAGTTCGGTCCGAACTCCGAACTTCCGAACCGCGTTCGCCCATCCCTATCAATTATGGTACCACAAAGGGCAAAGTGGGCAGGGTCTCTGTGGGGGCACATCTTACCTTGGAGGACTGAGAGTCTCTGCTTGAGGTTGGTTCCACTGTAGAGGGGCTTCAGTTTGAAATTTTCAAAGCTGGTGGAGGAGGAAGTGAGGCCAGCACTGCACCCCAGGCCCACTCTAAAAACTTCTGGAGGGGCCTTTTTCAAGTGACCTGGGGTCTGCTAGGAAATTCTCAGAAGGGGAGTGATGACCCTGCCTCATCCACTCTGAAAATTCCTACCGGTGCTCATGCCATTTGGAAAGGGCCCTGCCAGAGTCTAAGGCCACATGTTCCATGGTAGTTAAGTCTCTGGCCCATTGATGTCAATAATGGGCCTTAGATAAGTCTCCAAATTTGTTCATACCAATGTAAAGCCCATTCTTTTCCACTGGGGATAAGAGTCTGTTTGGTTAATTGTGTTAACGTGCATAGACTTAAATATATGATTATTTCTTCAAGTCCTTATCATAGTATGCAATGATAAAAATCCAGGGTAAATGAATAATAAATCAATCAATCACAAGCCTGCTTACTTATTTCTCCTCCTGTCATTTAGATTACCAGCTCCCTGCCTTTTCCCCAAGGGTAGACCTTCAAAAATGTTAACATGATTTATATAGAGCAAAACAACTAATGTGAAGCAGTGTGAATACCACAGATTGCAAATGCATGCAAAACTCAGGTTGGACCTCAACTCAACTTATAAATATAAAATTAAAAAAACAAAAAACAAAAAACAGTAATGGGACTGATTTTGGAAGGTGTGTATGAGCAGTTCTAAGTGAAAAGATATAACCATATTTATTTTATTTATGTGAGGTGTTATTAGTTTTTTATGGGCTTATATTGTGTGTATATAAACATAATAATAATGGTTTATATGTACACAATATGTGTTAAACACAATGAGTTTATATATATACACAGTGTAAACCCATAAAAAACTAACCACACTCCACCATCTCCCCCTGTCCATTAAATGCCTGGCCAAATAAATAGGTAGTTACATATGGGACTGGCCAATTAAATACATAGCTCTCCATACAAACAAAAAAATTACATGTCCACTAGTGATATTTGCACAAACATATTCCCAGGTGCAGGTGTCCATCTTTGAAAACTAGTTCAACGAAGGATTTTAGGAAAGGATATGACTTATTCACAAAGAGTTCAATATAGTTTTTATTAAAGCAATATGATTAGGACAGGTAGGCAATTAATTTCAGGTTAGTTAAAGGCTCCCGGAGGCAAAATCTTCTTGTAGAGGGGCAGTTTAAGGTGAATCCTTGTGCAGCTTATTCCTCACATTAATGAACTGCGAAGACATTGAAACTATAATGGCAGTAATGCATATTGCATGTGTTTTGGGGGTATTAATGTAAATGAAAACATTCTTTCCAAGTTTACATATTTGTGTAAATACCAAATTTACATATTCATACCCATTATAGTATGTGTCTCTATTTTATATGCAGGAGTTGGACACTAAGAAACATAGCCTCTTTCTAATGTAGAAAATATTAAGACAGATGACGGCCAGTGCTAGTTCAGCCGTTGTTTACCTTAAGCAGAAAATATTCAATTCAATGTGCAGGAAATCTATGCAAATAAAATGGAGATGAATTATTTTTATCATAAATTTACAAAACAATACTGCCGTATAACATGGCCTTTACCATAATGGGCTCAAGTGAAAGAAAAATAAATCAATAATATTTGGATAATGAGATATTTTAAGTATGCAAAGTTAGTGTCATACACAATTAGACATGCATTCAGTTGTACTGTGAAAGAGAATTATATTATTAAGCATTTAATAGTCCTTTCCGCATTCAAAGTGCTTTACAATCCTTATCTATTCCACCCTTACAACAGCTCTGGGAGGTAGGTCACAGATGGGGAACTGTGACTTGGATAAAGGAGTAGAGGGGATGCTTATCAAATCTGCAGATGACACAAAAATGCGAAGGATTGATAACACCTTAGAAGACAGAAACAAGATTCAAAATGATCTTGACAGGATGGAAAGCTGGGCCAAAACTAACAAAATGAAATTCAACAGAGAGAAATGTAAAGTTCTGTGTTTAGGTAAGAAAAATCAGGATGGAGACAAGGTATTGTTTTCCAGGTGTATAAAAACGGAGATCAGAATTACCCAGCAAACTTGGGACATATACATTTGCTGGATGTAATTTCAAAATGATTTGCCAGGTACCTGCTTGAGAAATTGATAAAGTGGGCTGAAAAGGAAAAATTGATATATGAGCTGCAAGTAGATTTTCGAGCAGGTTATAACACAATAGACCAATGCTTTGTGTTAAGACACTTAGTACATAAGTATATTGATGTGAGGAAGGAACAATTGTATGCGGCATTTGTGGATTTTAAATCTGCCTTTGATACTTTTAATCGTAATCTATTATGGTCAAAAATGGCCAGAACTAGCATAGATAAGAGACTCCTGCACCTTATTAGACTATTGCACATGAACACCAGCCTACGAGTGCGAGTGTCAGTGACAAGAGAGGGTCATCTGACAGTTCCGGTGAAAGTCAAACAAGGTGTTAAGCAGGGGTGTGTCTTAGCTCCCTTTCTTTTTAATTTCTTTTAAAATGATATTGTAGAGTACTTGAAGGATGACTTATTGTTAGTCCCATCGGTCACCAAACAGCGAGTTCTGCTTCTTATGTATGCAGACAATTTGGTAATACTATCACTGGCCAAACCCGGTATATGATTAGCATTGTGGACATTGGGTGTGTATCCCAGGGAAATTAGTCTTCAAGTTAATTACTCCAAAACAAAGATTTTGGTCTTTGGAGCAAGATCCCAAAGCTCTAGTTGGGAGATAGAAGGACATGAAATAGAACAAGTACAATTATACAAATATCTGCGCATGGTGTTTTCAGCAACTGGTTCGTGGGTTAAACATAAAGAGATGGTAAAGCTGAAAACGTTACAGACTGCAGCTTGGATAATTAAGTTTTGGAGTATGTATGGTGGAAGGCAAATTAAATCGGTACTTAAGTTGATTACACATAAGTTGATCCCCCAGGTTATGTATGGGGCAGCACTATGGGGGTTTGATACATTGCAGCTGGAACCTGTATTAAATCTGGTTCTGAGAAGGATCTTTGGGGTTCCTAAGGGCACCCCGGTGGCATTTTTGAGATCAGAAACAGATATACTGCCTCTTGAGTATAAGGCAAAGATGGAAATATGTTCATACTGACAGAGATTGAAACAAATGCAGGAGGATCAATTACCAAAAAAGTGTCGGGAAGAACAGGCACATTATACAAACAGACATATCTGGAGAAATAAAGTACATGCATTATTAAATAGGGCAGGGTTCTCCGCAGTTTATCTGCAGGGCTGTTCAAAAGAATTTATATCTGACCGCTTGAAACAGAGGTTGGTGGATATTTATATGCAACAAGATCTAGCTAATATATGAAGTTCAGTGATTGCCCCATATTATGCTAAAATAAAAACTATGCATGAATGTGAACAATATCTCTGTGATATTACAAACTATGTGTTATGTCGAGCATTAACCCGCCCTGAGCTGTTTTCAGGAGGGGCGGGATATAAATTGATAAAATAAGATAAAAATAAATAAACCCAAGTCCGCTTCCAGATGATGCGGTCGAAGGTCCTGGAGGGCCGTTTAACTAGAGTGGTGTATGATGCTAGATTCTGTGAGTGTGGACATAATATAGAGGATCTTCCACATTATCTCTTTGATTGCAAGCTCTCTGCCGAGATTCGAGCTCACTACCTTTACCCGATATTAAAGGAGAAATGTTATTGGAATGTTGAATGTGAAATTAAATATATGTTGACTGATGTAACAGGAAGTAAGAGACTTAAAGTAGTACAGTATTTACATGCCTTGGCCGTATCCTGGGGAAAATGGGACAAAATTTGATGTATTGGTAATTTGGTCCCATGTAAACGGAACCAGTTTAGTAAAGTAAACAAATAAGTATGAGGAGCCCAGTCATTTGGATGTTTAATTGGATGATTATGTGAATCTTGAAAAATGGTTTTTGGTGTTAAGTTATAAAGTTTTTAAAGTTTTAAACAAATACGTCAGTATTTCTGGTTGTATTATATTTGCATCAACTTATCAGTCATGACAATAAAATTCTTCTTCTTCTTAGGTAAGAAAAATCAAATGCACAAGTATAACTGGCTTGGCAGCAGTACATGTGAAAAGGCTGAACATGAGTCAGATCACAAGAAATTCTAGTTTCACTCTATTCTGCACTGGTCAGACCTCATCTGGAGTACTGTGTCGAGTTCTGGGCACTACATTTTAAGGAGGACATTGACAAATTGGAACGGGTTCAAAGGAGAGCGACAAAGATGGTCAGGGGTCTGAACACCAAATCCTATGAGGAAAGGGTGAAGGAGCTAGGTATTTTTAGCCTGGAGAAGAAAAGACTAAGCAGAGACATGATCGCTATCTTCAAATATCTGAAGGGCTGTCACATAGATGATGCAGTAGACTTGTTCTCTGTTGCTCCTCCTGAGGGCAGGGCAACTAGAACCAATGAGCTCAAATTACAAGAAAGATGATTTTGGCTAAACATTACAAAGAACTTCCTATGGGTAAGAGCTGTTCAATGGTGGAACAGACTGCCTAGGTCAGTGGTGGACTCTCCTTTGCTGGAGGTTTTCAAACTGAGGCTGGATGGCCACCTGTCATGGATGATGTAGGTGTGGATTTCCTGCAGTGAGGAGGGGGTTTGACTAGATGACCTCTGAGATCAATTCCAACTCTAAGATTCTATGCTTCTATCAGACTTGGGCACTGTTGTCATCTCTGCCGGCAAGGAGGGGGTTCCTGTGCTGCCGCCGCTCATACCGCCGCTCACTCTGCTGGACCTGCGGGGACAAAAGAAAAGAACTTTGTGAGTGCTTGGGAGGGCGGAGGAAAGCGAAGAAGTCAGTCGCGGGGGTCAGCTTGTCCCCTCCCCCACAAATAGCCAGGGCTTTAAAGCCCAGCAGCCAGTGGCTTCTTTCTCAGGCCGCGAGCCACAGGTCACAAGCCGAAGGGCCGTGGCCAAAGGATGCAGTGCTTTGGGGCACTTCGGGGCCACAGGGGGTGGCAGGGGGAACATTTTTGTGTTTTTGTGGGATTCTTTTTGCGCAAGGCTAGGGAGGTAGGGTGGGAGTGTAGGAGGGGTGGTTAGAGGGAGGAGAGGGAGGGTGTCCCAGTGACTGACCCTGGTGGCAGCAGGGGGAGCATTGGGAGGGTTATTGGTTGGGGAGGGGGGTGGAACCCGACCCCTGTGAAAGAGGGAAGTCGGGCGGGGGGATATGGTCCCTACCAGCCCCTGGTGGCAGTGGGATGGCCGGGGGGATGGGGGAAAAAGATGAAGCCTAAGCTACAGGCTTGGGGGACAGGAAGGTTGGAGAGACAGTCGATGAGAATCGACAGAGAGGAGGGAAAGGAAGGATTTGGGGGGTGGGGGGGAGGTCATGGGGCAAGAAGCCAAGTTTTGGGGGACGGCATTTGGTGGACGGGGGAGAGGATGCGGCTATTGGGGTGGTTCTGGGCCAAGGACGTTATGGTCCATGGGGTTGGATGGCTCGCACCCCTAGGGGACCAAGGTGCCTGAGGGAGGTGTCGGTTGCCGTCCCCCCACTGAGGGTGAGGGAGGAGCCGGGTCCAAGATCCACACGTGGGGGGTTATTGCTGCTGAATACGAGGTCCGTTGTTAACAAGACCCCAATTGTCCAGGATTTGAACTTGGATGGGGCCGTGGACTTCGCATGTATTACGGAGACCTGGCTGGACGAGCTGGACGTTCCAATCTTGGTCAATCTCGTTCCAGCCGGGTATGCCGTGCAGCATCCACACCCCCAACTCTATAAGGCCCTTCACAGTCTGGGCCCCTCGTACCTCAGGGACTGCCTCTCCCTCCGCGCCCCAGAGCGTCTCCTTCAGTCTGCCGGGGGTGCCTTCTTGGAGGTCCCTGATGTTAACTGGGGGGCCACAATGGAGAGGGCATTCTCAGTGGCCGGGCTGCACCTTTGGAGCTCCCTTCAGGAGGAAGGTCACCTGGCCCCGAGCCTTTTGACATTCTGGCAAAGTTGTAAAACCTGGCTGTTCACCCAGGCCTTTGGGGAGGGAGGGAGGGTGGGTTAGAAGGTTTTATCTCCCCTACCCTATCTATTGTTCTAATGTTTTCCTAGGCCCTGTTTTAATTTTTTTGAATAGTTTTGATGTTTTTAAATGGTTTTATATGTATTTTAGATGTGTATTTACTATTGGAAGCCGCCCCGAGCTGTTTGCAGGAGGGGCGGGGTATAAATACAGAAAATAAATAAATAAAATAAATATAATGACCTGTCCAAGACCAGTAGACCACCTATGGGTTCATGGTTAAGGTGGGATTTGAGCCTTGGTCTTCTAGCCCAGCATTTTATCCACTAGACAACACTAGTGCCTGTAATACTCAAACTGCTGCATAGGTGTAAGCCCTATTAATTTCATGAGGGGTTGTGCTAGCACAGCACTTTGAAGATCAACATCTATGGCAGTAGTTCCCCAAATCCTTTCCATGTGACCCCATTTCAAGACTTAACTATTATCCCATGACCCTAGATAGCAACAAACACATTCAAACCGTATGAAATATCTGTTGAAACTGCAACCCCATCTACAGATTGTGGTAACATTTTGGGTTCCAGACCACAGTTTGGGAACTCTGCTATGTGTATGCAAAACAGTTCTTCATATGAATTTGAAGAGAACGTGAGAGTAAGGCGGCTTTCCCGTGAGCTGCTTTTGCACTACGGGAGCGCACACTATTCAAATCTAGTGCAGCTCCTGTCTCGTGGGAAAGTAGGAATTGCGACTCTCCTTCCAGGAGCTCATACAATGGACAGGGTAGGATGCGCGAGCTTCCCGGCAGGAGAGCCGCAATTCCTACTTTCCCATGAGATGGGAGCTGCACTAGATTTGAATAGTGCGTGCTCCCATGGTGTGAAAACAGTGCGTGGGAAGGCAGCCTTACCCAGCAGGAACCACAGCAGACACTAGAGGTCATGTCAAGAGTGGCATAGTAATGGTGTAGGTTGGAAGAATACCTTGTTTCCAGGAGGGGGAGTAGTAGGAAGTGATGCTAATGATGTCATTACTCAGGTTAGAGGATACCAACCTGGTCTGTACAAGGACTTTACCTCAAGACAGCAGGGTAGGTGAGGCAGTGGCAGTTCATAGATTTCAAGGCTGGTGGGGTGCAGGGCAGGGCCAGAAGTGGGCCTGGCCAACGGTAGGCATGGTGTGGCCAATGGTAGATGGGGCAAGCAGTGCACGTGCAAACACAGAGTGAGCAAAGCAAACCATCTTAAGCCAACAATATTATGTGAAGTCATTAGTACACCACAAAAGCATCAGCATGGAGTTCCACTTGTTCCCAAAGCATGCTACACAGTTTTGTTGCAATGTAAAAAGCATCTGCTGCAACCATAGAGGGAACATTCATGTAAAGACTAGCCATTAGTGAACCAGCATGTGGCATGGTGGCCTACTTGCAGCAGAAAAACCTTGAAACCAACACTGCACAGGGGTCATTTTAAGCAAAGATTAGAAACCTTTCCCATTCATCCCCTTCCACCACCACCACCCCAAAAAAACCAATCAAAAAGCAGACAATTAGGGTGACAGGGTCTCACACAGGGTGAAAAACAGCAAGGACCAAGAAAATATTTTAACGAGTAGGAGGAAGCAGCACAGCCCTTCTGCACATGCAAACAAAGAGCAAGAAAAGCAAACCATCTCAAGCTGTCAACAATATTATGTTAAGGCTTTAGCAAACACAAAAGCAGCAGCATGAAGTTCCACTTGTCCCCCAGAACATGCTACATAGTTTTCTGGAAACTAAACTTGCAATGTAACAGGCATCTGCTGCAAACAAAGAGGGAAAATTTAAACAAAGACTAGCCATTAGCAGAGGCATAGCTAGGGTGCAATGGGCCCCTGGCTAAGATGCACCCCCTCCAGCGGGCCTAGCGGCACTGCTATCAAACACAAAAGTCATGCAAAATGCAACCAGCCTATTAAGTGCATTATTAGGGATGTGCAAACGTGGTTTGGAAGTTCAGAGTTCAGACTGAACTTGACTAGTTCGTTCGACTGAACCAAACTTCTGAACCGAACTCGAATTCGACTGAACTGTTTGGTCGAATCCGAACCAGTTCAGAAGGCAAAAACAGTTTAAAACACCGGTTTTGAATGTACTAACTCGATTCGGAAGTTCGAATTTGACCGAACTTGACTAGTTCAGTTGTCTGAATGAACTAAACTTCCGAACCGAACTCAATTTTTGAACCGAACCGAACCAAACCGAATTTCTGAACTCGGTTCTGTTCACGCATCCCTACGCATTATGCCATAAAAAGGCAACACAGCCTTCCAACTGGGCTCACAAAATCAGTAATTATCACTGCCTGTAATGCTTGGGGACAAAAGAAAGCACAGACAAACAATGTGCAGGAGATCAGGGCAGGGGATTTGTTTGTTCAAAACTTACCAGGTTTCTGAAAGGATGAGACCTCCTGATCACTCTAGTCTGACTCTGATAACCACCTTCTGTTGTTCTTCTCTCCAAACAAGGAGTCCAGCAACTCCAAACAGGTCCCGGGCATCTCCCTTCTTGTAAAAAGAAGAGGAGGGAGCTCTCTCTCTCTCTCTCTCTCTCTCTCTCTCTCTCCCCCTCTCCCCCCACTCCCCTCCAATGAACCTAGAGGAAGAAGCAAGGAATAGTGGACTCTTTCCATCCCTCCTCCCACTCTGGTCGAGGAGGGGCCAGGGGGAGCATTTTGAAAATGCCTCCTAGGTCTTGCTGACTGGCTGGGTTTCTCCATAGGAACCCAGCCAAGGAGCACATGGTACCTCCTGCACTCCCTCTCCAATCCTCCAGGAAGCAGTGCTTTTCTGGGCTGATGTCCAGTGCATGCTTTCTGTGGGTTTGGGGGAGATCCTCCAAGTCCCCACCTCCCTTTAGCTCTCTGGCCAGTGAGTGGAAAGCTAGAGCAGAAGGAGGAGGAGGATGTTTGTCCCCTCCTCCCCTTGCAGAGTTCTTTCCCTTCAGGCTTTGTTTACATATGACTCATCACTCTCTAGGTGTAGCGTTAAAATGTAAACAAAACCTTCAGACAAGCAGGGAAGCTGACAGCGCTGCCACTGGATCAGCTGAGGAGCAGCTTCTGGCTCCCCAGCAAGCATGGGGGGCCCCTTGTGGGGCTTGGGGGGTTCATCTGCCCCAACGCCCTGTGGGAGGGGCCACCACTGAGCTGAGGTGTGGGGAATGTATCTCACAACTCAAGTCATACAGTCACTACCCTTGGACAAAGGAGGAACACAGGATTCATACCCTGCCTCTAGTAAAGTAGGACTAGAGACTCCAGTGTGAGGTATTTTAAGTCCTCTTGAGTAGGGTTTGGGGCAATAAATATTTCTAAAGGCCCCTCCCTGGAACAATTGTCCTTTAGGCTTGTACACAGAGAGAATAGGAGATGTGTCCCTGTTAAACCAGTCCTAAGTAAACAGCACTGAGTTGTAGGGTGATCCAACAGAGAAAACTTCTCCAAAAACAAGGGGGGAAACTTAAATTGTGTCAAAGAACAGTGTTACCACATGATTCTTTCTCCACATGTAAACACGGGGGTCCTGGAGAGGGAGGGTCCCAGTGCCCAGGAAAGAGTTCAAATTTTAGAGAATTAGTCTTTTCAGTCACATAGGGTCCCCGCATGCTAGGAATTCAGTCTGAGGTCATGGTGCACTTCAACCCATTGGCCTACTTTCTTCTCCCCCCAAAAGATGTGACAGAACCAAGGAATATTCCAAACAAAGAGGGGATGTTTATTTATCAGGACTAATAGGATACAGTACAATAAGACACATATAAACAGAATTGCCTAGTCTGGACTGGTGATTATAGGGTTAAACTAGGCAGTGTGGCAGGGATCTCCAGGTCATGGAGAACAGAAAATAGGCTAGTCTCCCCAAGGTCAGAGGAGAGAGAGAGAGAGGTTAGGCAGGCGGCAAAGAAGTCTTCAAGGAGGGGGGGTGAAATTCCAAGCCTGAGTTCAAAGTGGGGAGAGAGAGAGAGAGAGAGAGAGAGAGAGAGAGAGAGAGAGAGGATGTGAGAAGCGTAGAAAATAGGTTACCTCTTCTTTGCCCGTTGCGAAGGGGACGAGTGAGCCCCAGTGATCATGCAATGAGTTGGGAGTGGAAGGACAGACGTAGGCCTGGGACACCCTTGGAGCAGATTCGCACAGGAGACCCATGCACGTCCACATCCAAAAGCAACTCAACTCCTCAATGGGAAGCTTGGGTCAATTGTAGGAACCAAGTGAAAAAGCCTCACAGAAACTCACAATGGGTACTTTGGATACTAGAAAGAGGCTTCCTGGGTGGGTGCTTGGGAGCCTAGGACTAGACAAAAGCTTGCAATGGGCATTGAATGGGGTCTTTCCAGACAGGGAAAAGGATGTTTTGGGGTCATCACAATTCTGAAGGGAACAGTTAAGCAAACATCAGACTGGATGATGGGGCAGGAGAGTCAGATACATTGGTATTCCTTTATCTTGAGGGGTTTTTCACTGAAAGGGTCAAGGGCAGACTATTATTATTATTATTATTATTATTATTAACAAACATTTATATAGCGCAAGCAGTGTACCTGGCACTTTAGGGGTATGGTGCTAGGTGGGAGGATCCTATCACTGGAGGTTACACAAAAGGGGGAGTTGCCTAGTATCTCAATTGCTCCATATCTTTTAAGTAGGGGCTCCTCCTGTTTCTTTCTTAGGCTGGGTGGTTTTTTGCATAAGGCTGGTCTTCTGAAGGGAATTTCTATGAGGCCAGCTTGACATATTTTTCCTCTCCTTCCACCATTCCACATGAAGTTCCACATTTTCTTTTTATGCGCTGCTTCCGAGGTGAGAGGTGAGTGTGTCTTTATGACTTGTAATGCATCATGTGTAATAGCAGCACCCAAAAGTTGAGAGAATGATTTCAGAAACTTTGCTAAACATACCATCCCATTATAGGTGCATCCTCATGAGTTATGCTTTGATTGCTTTCTCTTCTCTAGAGATAACACAGAGTAAATATACTTGTGATGAACATTTAGGCAGGGCCAGCCTTAGAATTTACGGGACCCAGGGCAAAGATAAAATGCAGGGCCCCCTGGTAATTCCACCCTCTTCCCCATGGCCCCAACTCCTCAGGGGCACCCTCTAGAGGGTCCTAGAGGTGTTGTGTTTTGGGTCCCTCTGAGATGATTTGGATCACTGAGCCCTGCTCTTGTGAAACTTGGGGTCCCTCTGGGGCCCCAGAAGAGCAGGACTCAGGGGAGTTGCCCCAGGTTACCCTGTGGTATGACTGGACCTGCATCCAGGTTATTGTTAAATCTGAGCTGGCCATTGCTTCAGAAATGTACTTATTAGGTCCCTCAAACTTCACTTTTGTTTCATCTGTGGGAAAAAAATTATGTGCCTGTTTCACATCACTCTTTGGTCAAATAAATCTGCAATACCTGTGGGAACTAATAAAAGATCGGCAGATGCTCAACTTCATCAAGAAGCATTAATTGGGTGTGGACCATGCATGTCATGTAGATTCCTTTTAGTCAATTTTACCTGGTTGTGACAGTAATCCTCAGTCATTTTTTAAATGGATTACTTTTCCAGAGGTAGCTCCAGTTTCAAAACTAGTCTCTGTAACCAAGGGTGATTTCAGACGTGACGGGGCGCCTATTGGCCCCATCATGGAATCACCATTTGTTTTCCCGCCGGAATCAAAATGTCATGTCCAACAGACATGCCGGCTGATTCTGGCGGGGAATCTGGAGGGTGGGGATGCACGGCACAATGTGCGGCCACACAGCCCCGCCCCCCCACGCTCCCCCAGCTGCCCACCCTCCTGGAGACGGGCGGGCGCAGTGGCTAATCCGGCTGCTGCACCCGATTCCATCCCAGGGTCTGGGCCACGGCCCAGAATTGGCAGCGGTAACAAACGTTACCGTCCGCCAATTCCAGGCTGTGGTTCAATTAACCATGCTTTCAGAGATGGTGCCTGGACGTGACAGGACTTGGTTGGGGGGAGTGGCGTGGCTGAAGAGGAGGAGTCTTTGTAGTGAGCTGAGGCTGGCAGCAGCCTGGGGGCATGAGTGGCCGGGCAAGGAGGCAGTGAGACCAGGAAGTAGTGGGGCCGAGGGGTTGTGGTGCTCTTTGGTGGTGCGTGGTGGGAGGGGAGTTGTCAGAGTTGTGAAGGGCCTGGGAGGGGGCCAATAGAGACATTGAGGCAGGCAGGGAGTAGGAGTAACACCCCCCCGCACACACACACACAATCTTTACACACAGCATTCAAGTCAGCATGGGAAGAACGCGGAAGGCCCAGGTGTCTGGTAGGTGACGGGAGAAGAAGGGTTCAGTCAGTGAGGGAAACAAGGAAAGAGGGCAGCGCAAGGGTGCTGACCCTCAGTCCTCTTCCCCTACAGACTCAGGGCTGCCTAGTGCTGAAGGGTCAGCACTTGTGCCTGTCACTCCTCAGGGAGTGGCTGTGTCTGGGGGGGAGGCTGGGTGGCCCAATCAATTGCAGGGGGTAGGGCCTGGCCTGGCTGTGGGTGCAGCCCCTCCTGGGAGGGAGCAGGGGTTAACACCCCCTGTGGGTTCGTCCGGTGTAGTGCAGGGCCCAGTGCTGCAGCAGCTCCCTCCAGCCTGGCTATTAGAGGGCCATGGGCAAGTGTTCCTACAGTTCATGGAGGTCAGGATGGCAGGCTGAGATAGTGTGATGACCCACCTGGCAGCCTCTGGTGTATTGGAGTCTGGGAGGGTAGGTGGTTAGATGGCTGGAGGAGCAAGAGGGTACTCACCTGATCTTTCTTCGCAGCTTCGCGATCCAGCTAGGCAGGGGCAAGGGAGACTGGTGATGGAGGCACTCGCTCAGAAGGTCGATAGGATGGAACAGCAGATTGCTAGGATCGCACAGCTGCTGGAGGGAGGCACCAGAGACCCCTGGGGGCCAGCAGGTTGTTTCTGCCTCTGTTTCTCCAGTGACCGGTGATGTTGAGTATGTCCCACCTCACACAGGCATGCAAAGGCAGGCTATTGTCGGGTGTGGTCCGACTGGTCAGGAGGGGGAGGAGCAAATTAATGGCGGGCACAGTGGTGAAGTGGGCACGTGACCCGGTAGTTCCCAATGGGGGACAGCTGTGGTGCAGCCTGGTGTAGTGTTGTCTGGGTCCCCCAGTGTTGGGGTGGTTCAACTGCTTGTACAAGAAGACCCAAGCAGGTTGGTGTCGGTGGACAACATGTGGCGCCCACCGCCTGCAGGATTCAGTACTGCAAGGGGAGTGTAGCGTGGCACAGACAGTGCAAGCCGAAGGCACAAGTTTGCAGGCCATGCCAGCGGTGGGTGCTGGCTTGGGTAGCCAGAGCGCAGTAGTGCCAGAGGGGTCAGTGGCTAAGGAGGTCCCTCCTTTGCATGGGGTATATGTCCGGGTTTCTGCACCACCTTGGGTGCACCTGCTGCAGTCCGTGAGAGAGAAGATTTGGAAGGGCGATTATATTGATTTGTTCGCCATCCTTTTTTGTGATCTGATTCCAGATCCTAATGCTCAGATGGACTCGAAGGAATGGGAGAGGGTGAAAAAGTGCAAAATTGATAGAAATTGGGCCAACTGGGAGTCGACTTTTATTGTTTATGCTGGAGTAGTGATTCAGGCATTTCCAGAAAGGGCAAAATATGGAAATATTTTGACATAGTTAGGAGGGCATATTTGACGAAGGAAGGGTTCGTATGGCTGCAGTATGATGTGGCGTTTCATCAGAATGCAGCCATTACTCCAGGGGCCCATTGGGATGTAAAAGACCATGATGTCTGGTTAGAATGTGTGCAGGGAAAGGAGGTAGTGCGCATGCATAGCTGGCACATTATTGTAAAGGGTGATGTGCAACCATCTGACAATTTCTGAGGTTAGCAGGGTATGAAGGGACATGCAGTCACTGGCCTGCTGGGACTTTAACAAAGGAAAGTGTTTTCATTCCTTTTGTAGGTTCAGGAATACTTGCTTGCAATGTGGTGGGGTGCACCCCTCCACCAGTTGTCAGTGTAGGTGAGATGCTGGCCAAAGAGGGAAGTGGGGATTCCAGCCTAGGGCAGGGAGAGGTGACAGTGCCCCCTAGTCTAATACGGGGAAGGGTGCCAACACCAGTTAAATGGTGGGTGTTGGAGGTTTGTTGCGGGATTACCCCGACCCTGCTTTGGCAAGTTCCGTGGTTAATGGTTTTCATTGGGGTTTTGAGATTCCTTTTGAAGGAAGTAGGGAGCATGTGATGGCAAGGAATTTGAGATCTGTAGTGGGCATGGAGCATGTGGTTGAGAAGAAGATACTGAAGGAGTTATCGGAAGGTCGAGTTGCTGGCCCCTTTGACTCCTTGCCAATGGAGAATTTGAAGGTGTCCCTGCTGGGCATAGTGCCAAAGAACCCCTGGGCATGCACAGGCAGTAGACGCATCTGCTGAGAGGTCCCTGCACCCTGCAGAGAAAACGCTGTTAAATGAAAAGTAAAACTGAAACAAAACACTTTTAAATGGGTAGGAACATTAAAAAGAGCCTGCCAGCAGCCCAAATTGGAAAAAAAGAGCTCTCCAAAGCGGAGAAGCTAGAAAAGCCTGCAGAAAGGGACAGTGCGGGGGGAGAGGAGCAAAGCAACACGAGGCCTAAAATGGCAGCTGCAGCAGCAGGGCCCAGGAGCATGGAACAGAGTGACATGGCTCTGCAGATAGCAACCCTCACCCACACAATCAGGGCCCAACATGAGGATTCAAAAAAGCAGTGGGAGACTCTGCAAGAGGGAATAGCAAGAGTGAACAGCATAGTAGAATCACTCAACAGCAAATTCAATGGAATCTCCTCAAGAGTAAGTGAACTGGAAATGAAAATGAAGGAGAGAGAGGACAAGGGAGAGAAATGGGAGGAGAGGCTGATGACAGTGGAAAAGGCGGTGGGGGGAATGCAGCATAAATTAGACCTTGAGAATAGAGGACGGAGAAACAACTTGAGAATACAGGGGATCCCGGAGGCCACAGAGGCACAAGGCAGGAGAGCGCTGATACAGAAAATACTGTCAGCCGTTTTCCCACAAGCAGAGCAGTTGCACAACATAGAAATAGAAAGGGCGCACAGAACTCTGAGACCAAGACCTAAAGTGGGAGAACCCCCTAGGTCCCTAATATTCAGATGTTTAAAATTCCAAGATAAAGAAAAGATATTATGGGGAACCAGGAAAAAGAAAGATCTGCAATTTGAAGGCCACAGAGTGATGATTGAACCAAACCTGGCCCCAGCCACCACAGCAAAAAGAAGGTGGTATACTTTTTGGACAAATTTAAGGCACAAGGAATACCAGTTCAAGTGCGATACCCAGCAATCTTTTCATTGGTACACCAAGGGCGGAGGAGGAATTTCCATGAGGTGCAAACACTGGAAAAGTACTTGAAATTCAAAATGCCAGAGATGAATGGAAGGGGAAATGATGAATACACAGAGCAGAGATAAAACAAAACAAAACAAAAAAACAAAAACTGGAAAATGAGAGAAAGAAAGAGACTGAACGAAAGGGAGTAGAAGAAAAGGAGAAAAGAAGAGAGAAAAGGGAAAGAATTAACAGCGTTAAAGGACAAAGTAAGGGACCCTAGGGTCCATTAGTGAACTGGACATAAGGGCAGGTTTGGCAGGGAGACAGGTGGAACCAAAGCGACTCCATGGCAAACTCCTCAAAGGCTCCTTTGTAACCCCTTGCAGGGGGAAGAAGGAGACAGGTATTGGGATTGGGGAAGAGAAGGGGGGAGGAATGGGAGGAGGGGGGAAAGGGAAAAGGGAGAGGTAAAAGGATTGGGAGCATGTGGTTATAAAAAACAGGAGACAAAGACTATATGGCAAGGGTCAAATAGAAAAGGATGGCTGAGTTAAAAGTGTGTACGTTGAGTGTAAAGGGACTGAATTGCCCTACAAAAAGGGAAAAAAACATGGCAATACTTAAAAAGGCATAAGATCCAAATTGCGGCTCTGCAGGAAACCCACTTGATAAACAAAGATAATGTTAGGATGCGGGACAAAGGTTATTACACTATAATTTTTGCAAATGCAAGAAATAAAAAGGCAGGGGTATTATTAGCATTTGATAGTAAAATAGGCTTTGTGAGAGACAGTATAGTTAAAGACCCGGAGGGCAGATATCTGTTGGTACAGGGAACATTG
>QEPC01009522.1:205617-219671 GCA_003113815.1 Sphenodon punctatus
CTCAGATTGTAAGCCCTAGGGGCAGGGACCGTGTCTATTTTATTACTTTGTAAAGTGCCATGTACACTGCTGGCGCTATATAAATGTTTGTTAATAATAATAATAATAATTTGGGAAAGTGGGGGAGGGAAAGTGGGAGGTTGTTAAGGGGGGGAGGGAGGGGTATAAATAGTAATGTGGAAAGTTGGGGGGTATCCACACAAGTTAAGATACTACAGTATCGATATAACAATGTAAGGTACCGTGGCCGTCCGAGCACAGAAATGAAAAAGGACGGCGAAAAAACATTTTTGTTGTACACAGAATGTAATGTAAGTTACTGTTGATACTAAAAAATAAAAAATATATTACAAAAAAAAAAAAAAGAAGGCCCCAGGGGAGTACCAGTTGATCCACCATCTGTCTTACCCCAGGGGATCTTTGGTAAACGATGCCAACCCACCCAAGCTGTGTATGGTCCATTATGCTTCCTTTGACAGGGCTGTTGAGTTGGTTAGGGAGTGTGGTCGGGGTGCCCTGATGGCAAAGAGTGATGTGAAATCGGCTCTCCGCCTCTTGCTGGTGCACCCTAGGGATTTTTATCTATTAGGATTTGCATTTAATGGCTGTTTCTACTATGATAAAGTGATGCCCATGGGATGTTCCATCTCATGAGCTGCTTTTGAGAAATTCAGCTCGGCGTTGGAATGGATCATTAAAGTGGACTGGTTCAATTCAAGTATCTCATTATCTCGACAATTATTTGTTTATAGGTAGATCGGGGTCATCGGAGTGCAGTGACTTGTTGTCTGCCTTCAGGGGAGTTACCGAGTTGGTTGGGGTTCTTTTGGCAGAGGAAAAAAATGGAAGGGCCTGCTTCTGTTTTGACCTATTTGGGTATAGAGCTGGACTCCGTGTTTCAGTGCTCACATTTACCAGAGGATAAGTTGAGGGTGCTTAGGAGTGAGATTTCTTCCTGCATGGGGGCTGGAAAGGTGACTTTGCGGGTTTTGCAATCATTATTAGGAAAGTTGAGTTTTGCTTGCAGAGTTGTGGTGCCTGGCAGAGCATTTTTGTCTCACCTTTATGCCAAGACTGCAAGGGTTACCCTGCAGCATCACCACATCAGAGTCACTAGAGAAATGAAGGAGGATTTGGGAGTGTGGCTGGATTTCCTTCAGAGCCACAATGGTGTCAGCATGTGGAGGGAGGTAATTCTCTTGGAGGCTGAGCTGCAGGTGCATTCTGATGCGGTGGATGCAGCTGGGCTGGGAATTTATTTTCAGGGGAGGTGTTGTTCTGAACAGTGGCCAGCCCATTGGCGTGACTTGGGTATTTTACGGGATTTGACGTTTTTGGAGTTGTTACCAATAGTTGCGGCTGTTCATTTATGGGTTGAGAGATTTAAAAATAAGAGGGTGCTATTCTGGTGTGACAACCTAGCTGTGGTGCATGTGGTGAATTCATTGTCTTGAAATCTGAGAGGGTTATGCACCTGGTTAGGGTTTTTGTTTTATGGTGCCTGAGGCATAACATAGTTTTTTCTGCAAAACATGTGCCGCGAGTGAGTAATGAGATTGCTGATGCTCTCTCTCGTTTCCAGATCCAACATTTTTGAGATCTCATCCCAATGGCAAGGGAGAAGCAAGACTTCATCCCCCAGAACCTTTGGAGCCTTGGATCTTAGAATTTATACAAACAGTGAAGGGTTCAGTTTCCCTGGCCACATGGCAACTCTATGAGAGAGAGTTAAAGGAGTTTTGTGTTTTTTCTGTGGGAAAGGGCTGGGCTGTATCCTTTCCAATCCCTTTGCTGCAGGTGGTCCAATTTGGGTTGGACCTTCGGAAGAAGGGTTTGGCACCAGGCACAATTGCGGCAAACTGGTTGACTCTATCTTTTCTGTCAAAGATGGTTGGTCCTTCAGAGTTGTTTGGATCTCCTATCCTGAGGGCCATGCTGGAGTTCTGGAGAAAGCATGGGCAGGGTAGTGTCGATAGCAGGGTACCAATGTCGCCCAAGTTGTTGGCGGACATGATAAAGAAGCTGTTTGTTATTTTTAGTGATGTAGGTGAAGTTAAGTTGTTCCAGGCAGTGTTTGTGATTGCCTTTTTTTCAACTTTAAGGGTGAACGAGTTGGTGGTGCGTTCACGTTGAGACCGGTTGGGTAGGGCTCTGCAGATCGGGAATGTGTTGGTAGGGGGCGACAGTGTGTAATTGGGTATTAGAATGTCAAAAATGGATCAGATTGGGAGAGGCACCAGGGTCATGCTTTTTAAATCTGTTGAGCCATTGATATGTCCGGTCTCATGTATGTTAGAGTTTTTGGGGTTAGACCTTTTGGGGCCGTTGTTTGTACACCGTACCGACCTGCCACTTACTCGTTTTCAGTTTGTGACGGTTATGAGATGGTGCTTAGATGCTTTGGGGGTTGGGGGAAGGTTTAGTTCCCATTCCTTTAGAATTGGGACAGCGTTCACCCTAGCGGCGGCAGGTTTTTCAATGGAAACCATTAAGTCAGTGGGCAGGTGGTGGTCGGCAGCATTTGAATTTTATGTTCACCCCCTCTCAGCAAGGTAGGTAGTGGGTGTGGATATCTTCCCTGGTAATGGTGACAGCAAGTTGTTTGTTTTATATTTGCAGGGTTGCTGCTTCGTACGGAAAGGCAGGTAATATGGCTTGTGGGTCAAAGTTTTGTTAGTTGCACAGAGAAGAGGGCCAAAAGTTCAAGTTGGGGGTCCCAGTTGGGTTTAGCCCCATGAGCAGAGATCATATGGAAGGGTAAGAGGGGCAGGCTCTGGCCCCAGCTGATGCCATTTCTCCTTGGGTGGAATGGCAGATTCTCCCCTAGCATAATACTAATTCATTTGGGAGAGAATGATCTGACCAGGAGGTCGGGGTTGGATTTGTCGATTATGGTGAGGCAGGACTGGCTTCGAATAAGTGAGTTGTTCCCTCGGGCACAGTTGATTTTTACTGCAATGCTGCAGAGGATAAAGTGGCCGAGAGCCATTAGTCTGAGAGCAGTGGACAGGTCAAGGAAAAGAGTTAACAAGGAAATCAGAAAGTTTATTGAGAGGGCAGGAGGAATTTGGTTCGAGCATCGGAATATATCGTGGATGAGGCCTGAGCTATATTGGTCTGATGGTGTTCATCTGTCAGAGTCAGGCATCGATTTATATTTAGGGAATGTGAGGGAAATTCTTCTAAAGTGTTTAGTCTAAGGGGTGGATGGCTCTGGGTGAGTTGTGGGGGTGTTCAAGCAAGCTTTGCTGCTGAACTTGGTGGTGGTGTTCAGTACCATAAAGAAATTGAGTTGGTGTTGGAATTGGCTTGGTAGCTTTGGGAAACATCTGGAAAGGTGGAGGATGGTATTCCTCCAGGTGGTTGCACCTGGGAAGCAGGTTAGGGGATGGGCTGCCCGCTGCTATCCCAGAGAAGAGGGATTGGCATCTGGTGCCATATGGAAGGATCTAAGTGGTCCTGATGTGGTCACTTGCTCGTTAGTTCTTCTTCGGGAATGGATCAATTTTGGTCCATGGAATGAAAGGATTGAACTGGTATCGCCAATCCATTTTGGCTTATCTGCTATGGTACTGAACGCGGGGAGTGATGACCATTGTGGTGGAGGTGATAGCAGGACGTAATGCCCAATCACTCCCCTTAGGACTCACCCAGAAGTATTAATTTGGTTTAATTATAATCAGAGCACAAACTGGCATGGCAAGTCAATTCTTCATTAATTTATGCAATCATTGGATAAGGTGAAGAATTCTAGTAATTGGCTAATCAGAATGAATTTGATAATTTCAACTGACAGTTAGGATCTATCCACCGTTCTCATTGATTGGGTTGATTGGTTATAATTGTTTTCCGTTTTCCAACAGGTTATCGTTCTTGGCTGGTTGTTGTTAATAAAACAGTTGTGGCCCGTTTACCCATAATTACTTGTGTCTGTGCTTTATTTTGTGTCTGTGCCTTATTTCCAGGTCGGGGACAAAATAATGTTATATTTGAATATATGCAGTGCATTCAAATTTAACGTTACTTAAAGTAATGTGAAATTTCCTGCTGTAAGTGAGTGGCGTCATGGGAAAGAGAGGGGGGAGACAACCCCAGGTGCACACACACACACAGCCCAGGGGAGAAGGGGGAAAGGACAGTCCAAGGGTGAAGGGAGGATCCGGGGGACTCACCTGGCCAGTGGTGGAGCAACTTCAGTAGGGCAGCCCATGCCTGGCACGTCAGGGCCTTCCTCTGTGGGCACGGGCCTGTCGTGTCATCAGGCTGTGCCTGCAGAGAAACACCCTGGCGCACTGGGCTCCGGCTGCACTGCTGGAGCTTCTCCACTGTCGGCCAGGTTAGCTTCTGGGCTGGAGGCTGAGGTGGATGGGGGGGGGCAGGGACTGAGCGTGGACATGGATACATTGTATCTAACAATTGATCCATCCTACTTTGCACACATGTGAAAAATCAATGTGGGAATGCAGCCCATACTAATCTCACATAACTGCAATTTTATAGTGTGATCAAATCTCATGAGAAAATACAGAACATGTGCAAGCAGTCAGAAACTTCATCAAGATCCTCATGAGAATGAAATTAATTCCCATTTCAGCCCCGGGAAAGAGAATGCCAAGGTTACTTTAAGCCAGTTTTATATCTCCACAGTCTTCTTGAGCAAAGCCCCCACAACACAGAGGAACGTGTTCTGATTTGCACTGGTTACCTGTGGCCCATAGAGGCTGTTTCAGAAGCTAGGTGTTTCTAGTGCATAGGGATGTCACTGCCATGAGAACTGCTTCCTGGCTGTGGTCACTGAGTAAGCTCTAGTAAATTGGTACATTTGGCAGCATAAGACAAGGACACAATAGTGGGTTTTAAATGGCCACACTCTTTATTCCAATTGAATTGCAATAGTTGGGGAGAATGGCCCAAAGGCAATAAGGGTCCAATAATGAAACAATTATTAAACTTTTTAGCTTGAACTTACAAGGCTTGGATCCTGATTCCTGATGCACCTTCAGGTATTCCCCAGAACAGAACCAATGGTAATAACTACTTCCTTCCACCCCTGATGCTAATCGTGGGTGTGAGAGGACTAACATGTCCCACCAGGGACCAGAGCATGGAGTCAGGTACAGAGGGCCTGGGACTGCACAATCCCCTTGCGGCATCTCAGATCCTGCTTGGGATTGAAAAGAACTCTCCAGCCAAGGGTGCCTAGCAACCCCCACTGGGCTCAGAAAACTTTTCCCACTCTTGAGGGGGGTTGCCATGGCAACCTTCCCCTCAAGCATTGCAAAAGCAGCTAGCCTCAATGTTGCTGCAGCCACACCCCACAGTCCTTATTTTAGTAAAGGGGGCACACCAAATTGCCCTTCACCCCTAAGCACCGTGCAGGTTGGGGGGGTGGGAGGGTGGAAGGGGCATTTTCTTCTCTCTACACCAGAGAGAATTCTCTAGCCCAGCTTACAGTACTTTAGAGTTATGATATTTTAGCTTATCCCCTCTCTGAATATTTTTGCTAGTAGATTGATCTATTTTTATGTACTAGGCTATGTTCAATGAAGGAAATAACAATTTTTAAAAAACAAACAAACCATAATTTAGAGGGAAAAAAGCAGAAAGAATATGCTGCTACATTTTACGTAAAGTAAAATGTTGTTTAAATTCCAAGGCCTCTACTGAATTTTAATATAACTTGGGCTAGTTCCCCATGTGAATATTTTACCCGTGTGTGCAACTGAAAGATCATGTCCAGCAAATGTTCTGAAAGATTTCCTCATTGCACATGATTAAAAATTATGCCAAATTCTTTAGACTAGAACTAAGCAGATAATTCGCACAATGGCTGTGATCCACAAACTTCAAGACCCATTGAAGCCCTATGGAGTAAATGGTTTGGTGGTCCCAGTCAAAATCTACAATCCTGAAACCACTTACAATGAAACTACTTGTGAGCAAGTGCTTTCAAAGTAGCAGCCTGGAAAACGAGCACTAAACAGATGATGGTCACTAATTTTCAATTATGCTACACATATTTTTTTGCTAACTAATTTTGTGCAGAGCTCTGCAGGGATCAGATAAGGTTTCATAAGTCACTTTTGTGACAGCACTGAGACAGAGGCTACAAAAGTCAATACAAATAATATAATACTATATTCCAAGCAATTACTAACATTCCTCCTCCTTGTCACCTTCTGATCTGGTTCTGAAATTGCCAGCAGTGCATTTTCAAATATGTAATCACCTCTCACCCCATGAACCTAATGGTTGGTAATAGAGCATTAAATCATAATGATTCATGGAAAGTTTCCTGAATGAGAGAATATTCATTTCACTGTTCCATGTTCCCTTATTTAAATATGCCACCTTAGTGCCTGTGGGTCTTTTCACATGGATGCCCACCCCCACCGCAAACGCCTGTGGTGGTGGTGGCGCCCATGCAAACACTGCGGTCGGTGCGGGAGGGATGGATGGGCACCCGTGGGAACACCGCGGGCAGTGGGTGGGGAAGCATGCGCACTCCCGCGCTCCACCTATCACTCATGCATGGAGCAACGGGCTCCAATGTCCATTGCTCTGTGCGTGGAGGTGGATGGAGATGGGCGTGTGCCCATGGGAATGGCCGCACACCCACCTCCATCCACCGCGGGCGCACACCCATCTCCCCACCCACTGCGGTCTGTTTGAAAAGGGCCTGTGACTTAGCATTTGAATACTTGACCTTTGCTTATTTTTGCTGATGAATTAAGTACCCCACATCTCACTCTTTGTGCATCATGCCTCCATAAGTATATGACTTTATATAATTATTACTAACCTCCCCTTATGAATTAGATATGGATGCCAATCTTCAGAATCTTAGCAAATCTTCCTCTGAAGCAGAGGGCTCCAAAGAGGTGCAAGAGGCCATTGTAAGAGCTCTACAGAAAGTCTGCAAAACTTTTTGCAGTTGCAGTAAAGTAAGCCATGGTAAGTGAGCCAGTCCTCCACCCTCCTCTTTTCTAATAACTCTGGCAGTGTCACTGGGATGGGGAAAGTCCCAGGGAGGGGGTTCACAAAACACCACTCTCTACGCCTTGAAGCCCAAGTGCTCCCTGGTCTCCAAGGATGGTCCTTCCAGCAATAAACCCCTCAGCATAGTGTGTGGGTCCTAAGAGTCTTACTGAAACCAGACCCCTATCATCATAGGGTGGGAGATATGGAAGGGAGTTCAGGACCTGACACCGTATACTTGCCCAGGTATAACCCACACTAGGATCATGTGCAAGGGGAAGGAGATGCGGACGGCGTGAGGTAAACGGGGAAGGTCCCAGGAGCATGGAGTGCATGGAAGGGGGACACGCACACCTATGATCAAAGGGGGGGGGAACTGCCCGGGGACGGGGTGGTCTTTATTCGTGTTCCCACACACACACGTCTCCACACTCACTCACACGCACACACATCTCCACTCTCACTTGCTCGGTACAAGAAGGATAGGGGGCAGAAGGCAGCAACACATATCAGAATAGACAATAGACAACACACGCAGAACAATTCACTTAGCTTTCACTCTGGCCAGTTTCCTCCTCCACAATCACCAACGTCTGGTGTCTCCCGCTACTGGCTTTTATGCTGCTGGCCCCGCCACTGTGCGATCCTGCAAACGTGCAGAGCGTCGCACAGGGGGAGGCACTGCCTCCGCTGCTCCCAGCGGTGCATGCCCCACCTCCCCAGGCACTGCCTGGGGAAGTGATATGCAGCCCAGCGCCAGAGGTGCTGCCAATGCCACCTCTACAGAGGGATGCACCTCAGGAGCCCACAGAAAGGGACGCCCCCACCACTGTCCTGTACCCCAGGACCTCTGCCACCCCTGAGCTCTGACAGGCAGAGACCAAAGTTACCTGCTATGTACAGCCCACAATGAACATCTTCTGGGTTACAGATATCTATGGTGGGTATGTGAGGGTCAGTGAGAAAAAATGCTGACTGGCAGTCATTCATTGGTCAAAATGTTTGGTAACCATTGCTGAGTATCTGGTCCTGGGCATTGAACTTATTTAGTCTGGTATTATCAGTTTTCCAAAGATCCTCTAAAAATAAAATAACACAAATGGCAGCAAATAAAATATTATTTATCATTTTCATTGGTGCTTTCAGCATTCAAAGTGCTTTACAATTCCTATCTAGTTCATCCTCACAACAATCCTACAATTCAGGTCATTACCCTCATTTATCAGCTAGGGAAATGAGGATTCAAGATAGCAATCATGGCTGAAATGGGATTTGAACCATGATCTCCCAAGTGTAAGACAGGGTGTTTTTAAACGAGATGCATCCATGCATGGACCCCCACCAACCACACGCCCAACTGCTTGTGTGAAGGCGGTGTGTGGGGGAGCGCACTCCCATGAGACATGCATTAGACACTGATGGTCATGCATGGAGCACCACCAAAAAATCAGGAGTGCTCCATGTGCGTCGAGCCACATATGCAGCAGCTACCTCTGTGGCTGGGGTAGCCACGCTGGGAACCGCCTGTGTGAACCCTTCCCCATGCACTCCATGTGTGTGGGCACCCCACAGCCATCAATGGCCACAGACCCCCCCCCCCACTCCTTATCTTGCTCAAGTAAAAATGCAGTGAAAGCTTATGCACTAGATTGTACTGGCTCGGCTCACAGGTGGAGAGAAGGTATATCAAGTTGTAGCTATGATACTCAAACCATTTTAAAGCACTATTACTTAATTTTTATACCATGAAAGCTATAAAGTTTTTTTTATAGCTTTAAACTCATTGTTTACTAAGGAAACCTAAATAAGTAAAAGATAAACTAATTAAATATTAACAACTTTTAGACTAAGTTTTAAAAAATCGTCATCTTTGACAACCTTATGTATTCTCTGTCTCCAAATATTAACAATTATGTTACGGTTGTGAGATAACACAGTCATTACTAAATGACATGCCAAAAATGTGTCAAATTCAATTAATAAACTTACAAGAGGTGTTAAAACTGTGAATGATATCAGTAATGTTAGTGCAGATGAAGAGGAATCTTCACACATTTCCCAAATCTTTAATAAAATGAGGATGCATGAAGATTTACTGCGGGCATTTTATAAACAACCTTTTAATCTGCTTCCCAAAAACAAAATAGCATAAAAAACACAGGATGACCCAATCCACCAAATGCACAAATAACTTTACACATGACTAGCCCTATTGATTTTAATGAAGCTATTCATGTGCATAAAAAAGCTACTCATGCACAAAAGTCACTTGAGATTAGGTCTTTTGTATATTTTCTGTGACCACTTCCTTTACTTTAGTGGTAATGCATTCCTGTCAAGAGATATCACTGATGGTGGCAGCACCAGGGCACATGTGAACATAGGACCCTAGCTGTTTCCATTTTGCCTCGCATGTTATGCATTGTACATGTCTGTTATCATGCCCCTGCAAAAATGCTCAGACACATAAACAAATATGAGAGCACTCAAGATACCACAGTTTTTTTTCCCCAAAGACCCAAACTTGCTCTTAAACCTCTTTGCATATCTCAATAAAGCATGGGGACAAGTCGAGAGCTCGTATTTGCAAAATGTGAAGTAATGATATTTCCGCCGAAATAAAGTAGTGACGTGGCCAAAATGGAAGGATTATTCCATTGCTTTGGGGCTACCTTCACCCAATAGCACTGGTTAGTGGATGCCTGGGAGCAGACGTTGGTCCATGGATGCCTGAGAGCACTCTTTGGAGCAGTGGGTGGCTTGACATAGCAGAGAACCAGTCTGGTGTAGTGAATAAAGTGTCGGACTTGAAGCCAGAGTTCATATCCCACCCTAGCCATGAACTCACTGGCTGGCTTTGGACAAGTCTCAGCCTCAGTTCCTCATCAGTAAAATGGGAATAATTGTGTTCCGCTCACCTTTGTCTACCTTAGATTTTAAGCCCACTGGGCAGGGTCCTGTCTCCAAAATCTGTGACTGTAAAGTGCTGTGTATGCCTAATAGCGCTATGGAAATTATTAGTAGTAGTATCTTTTGACAGTTGGAAGCTCTGGTCCGTCACAAACATTTATTTTATTTTATTTTTTAAAATCAGTATCTATAGTAGAATGTTCCATTTTGCTTGGGGTATTTGAACTTTGCATATGGCTTTCTCCTATATTTTGTTCCCATTTTACTTGTTCTCTTTTCTATTTTGATTTGCAAAATGTAGAATTCTTTTTCTATCATGGACATGTTGCTTGTATGAATTCTATTGCTTACAAAAAAGGAAAAGAGCTTTCACTAAACTTGTATATCGATTAATAGTAAATGTACTCATGTGAGTGGGATGGCTAATTTATTTTGCTATATTTATATGCTGGGGATACACAAACTAAATTATTAGATGGGCAACTCCTGACTTTTACTCACCAACCCTGGATCAGATCTGCATGGCAATTTAAATCAGCATGGACCCTTGACATTACTGGCCTACGGGATTCTAGATTAGAGAATGTAAGGGAGCATCTTGGTGTAATCCGCAGAATATTCTGTAGATGGCTTCCTTGGCCTAATATGCTCCAACCATGATCTTCCCCGGCCGATGAGGAAGGGCAATGAGCAGGGTGTGGCATACAACTGATCAGCTGTATTTTCAACATCGTCCCGCCCCCTGTTGGAGAGGTGACTACCTGTACATAAAGTTGGGTTAATATGTAATGCTTAGAAGTACAAGTAGCTTCTTCCCGCCAGCAGGTGGTGATGTAATCTGTTAGTGTTAGTAAATTGGATAAGGCTATGTAAACTCATGTGACCTATTGTTCCTCTCTCTCTCAAACTCCAGTTTCCTTCCTCCTATCAGCCATGTTGTGTTGTTGCTGTGTGTCACAGATCATTTTGCCTTTCTACCTGTAACAGTAAAGGATCCTGAATGCACAATCCAGCTCCATGAGACTTGCTGATTTCATTAGCTCTGCCAACACCGCCAGCCATGATACACAGCCATGGCTGCCTATTACAGGTAGCCATAGCTCAATGCCTTGGCAACCCACAGATGCTGGTAGGAGCCCGGCTGGGAACACATGTTCCCACCTGGCTGGCCCGCTCTGCCCTGGCCATGTGGGAGCCAGATGAGGACTCTAGGCCCGGCTCGTCCTAGGGTCAAATTTCTTTCCTGGCTCCTGCCTGGCCACATCTGGCGGGCTGCAAACAGATGGCCCACCATGACAATGGCCCAGCTAGGCCAAACCAGGACTATGTTTTTACCCAAAGACTTGAAAAGGAATTAAACTCTTCAGTCGAAAGCTGTACACAAGTACTCAGGGATGTGTGGAAGGGGGTGGGTTTCTTAGCTACTGTGCTCCAACCAGCTGGGGTGATAAGGCACCTTCCCAAATATTTAAGAAAGAACAAATCAGCTCCCATCACAAATCAGCAGATAATTTCTAAAATTTTGCAATAATCAAATACATTTTGGGCAGCAGCATAGCTAGGTCAGAATGGGCCCATGTACAAAAGATAGAATAAGCCCCGCTTGCCTCCTCCAAGTAGCATGGAACACACAGCTACACAAGGGAATGTGCTCCCCACACCACTCCCCCAGATTCATGGGCCCTGGTTTAGCTGCACCACCTGCCCATATTATAGCTACGTCCTTGATTTGGAAGTTCCTTTATATTCAGATTTTGGCTTCTGGGCCTTTAGGTTACACTACAGTCAAATTTTCAGTCTTTTCTACCGAACCATAAGGACCAAAAGATTTTTTGTTAATAAAAAAATGAAGTCTAAAATTCTCACAGTTTGGCCAAATGTCCAGAGGCAAACAAAAGTGTCTTACGGATACATGAGGCTTGCTGGCTGCATGCTCTGCCCTCTTGATTATGTGCTGTTGCTGGGGTATTTGATTTTGAGGGAACTAACTGACAATTCCTTTTTATTTGTTGTTTGTTTTAGAGAATTGTTAACAATGCCAAAATTTAAGGTCATGTGCTGTTTAACTCTAGAGTGGTTTTTTAAAAAGGGGAGGGGAAAGAACCTCAATAAATAAATAAATAAATAAATACATGTTTGTGTTTATTGAATGTCAGGTTAAAAGACAAGGTTTTCCCAGTTTGATAGCTTATGTGAGAGGTTCCCAAATTGTAGGTTGAGGGGGGGACCCCAAGTGAGGTGATACCATCTGCCAATAGGATCACAGCCCTGACTGATATTTGATATACTTTTATGCCTTTTCTGCAGTCTCGAGTCAAATAATTAATGTCTAAAATGGGGGTCACGCAGGTCAAAGGTTTGGCTGACGCTGGTTTATATAGCTCATGCTAACCACTGTTCAGCATCCCCTGACCTTTGTTATTCTTGCAGTAGGATTGTTTTCATAAGACATCTGGATTACATATCGTTCATTTTGCCTAGTGCAATTGAAACCCATGTAGTTTGCTAGCATGTTGTGATGACAAAGGAGAAGTGGCATAATATCTGGTTGCTGGATTCAGGTACTCTTTGTACCTGAATTTGTACCTTTGTACCCAGGTTTGTATTCTTATTGTATCTGTTTGCTGATAACTAAAAACGAGAATTTTAATGATCAATGGATCTTTTATTTCATGGTTTTTGGCATTACGAAGACATTATTATTTTGGTCAGTCATATCAAGCTGTTGACAAGGACAAGAAAGGAACATTTCTTCTTGTCACATACAACATCTTCACTTCATCAGCTGCCAGCTACCCTTCACATTTCTGTCAAACTCAGTTGACACCCAGAGAGCGGTTCTGCTAAGTGAATATCCTTTAGGATCAAAGATTTTTCCCTGAAATGACAACTTACGTAGTATAAGAGTCTTCCACTTTATAATCTGTCTTCCAACAGAGCAGGGGTTTTGTGCTTTTTTCCCCTCTCCCCAATATCTAGCAGAAATCCACATCAGGAAAATATTAGTTTACATTTCATTGTATATTGTTGTTAATGATTTTTTGCCATGTAAAATATTTGTTTTCCATTTACAAATATTAATCAAACATTGGTTTTACTAGCTACAGGAATTAGCAGTTTCAGTACAATGTCTGCCTCTTCATTGATCACTTATAGTTTCCTAAACACTCTGCCTCTGTTTTCCCCTCCTATCCCCAATTAATTCTGCAGGTCAGTGTTCAAAATGGACAAAGGCAAAGGCAGAAGCAGAGTGGAACAATGCAGCACAGGAACTGGGGTGAGAGGGGGTGGGGGGATGAGGAGAACTCGGTGCCCAGAAGAAGATCAACAACCATGGGGAAAAGGTGTGAAGGAGGGAAGTCAGTGGAGAGCGGGAGATGTCCAGGACTGGACATCAGGGATAACTAGGTGTAGCAGCAGCAGGTCTGAGCGCACGCTTCGAAGACCTCCTGAGCCAGGATGAATATGTCCTGGCTACCATGCTGGACCCCAGGATTAAGGGCAGCATGGCACGTGAGACTGCGGTCTATGGCCTACGGAAGGGAACGCTGGTTGAGAAGGTCAGGTAGGCAGAGTGGGCCATGCAGTGGGATGCCCCTGGGGATGGTGGTAGTGGGAGCAGCGACCCCTTCCAGCCATCTGGGTCTATCCCTGCCTCCAGTCTTAGGTGTAGCAGCAGCACTAGCAGCAGCAGCAGGACCCCTACTGCCAGCAGCTCCTCCTCTGTTCCGTCCACTCAGGGGAGCATGGGGCCCAGCACAAAAGGGCAAGTAGCATGACTGAGGGCAGTGGGGCAGGTGGTGCCCACCCAGAGCTACCAGAGGGAATATGATGGCACCTCGGCAGCAGTGGAGACCTATCTAGAGGAGGAACCATGCATAGATCCCAGCAGCAATCCCTTGCCCTACTGGGCCGGCAAGGTCAACATGTGGCCGGCCCTGTCCAAAGTGGCCACGCGTATCCTATCCTGCCCACCAACCAGTGTCCCCAGCGAGAGGGTCTTCTTCATCGCGGGGGACATATGCACCCCACACCGCCTGAGACTTGGGGCCAAGTTGGTGGTGCAGATGTTCTTTCTGAAGGTTAACCTTCCGCTGCTGGGATTCCTGGAGCTGCCCCTGGACAAGGAGTGATGGTGCAGTGGCACACGCAATCCCATCTCAGGG